>VXBA01000278.1:0-148403 GCA_013399895.1 Serilophus lunatus
TTAAAAAGTTTGAGGACCCTTGGCTTAGATGCTCAAAAGAGAACTTGTAACTACAGTGAGGGACTTGGGACTGCTTGAACCAGAACTGGATCTGTTTTTACTTTATGACATCTGCTTCTCTTATAAACAGAGTAAATGATTCTTTTTTTTGCATATTTTCTCAGTTTAGGCTTAATTACACTTGATGCTAACAAAGTACATAAAGTCTGTAGAACATTGATGCAAGTTTAGGCTTTAGCTTTTTTTGTGGCAGTTGTGTGGCTAATTTAAGCTGAGTGGAGTCTGTTAACATGAACTGCAAATCATTTCAATCTCTCTTGCATTTAAATTTACAACAGATTTATATGCTTTCATATTTTGGACTCTTTACCATTCCTCTTAAACTTCTAATTTTATAATGTCTACTGAGGATTTTCTCTCACAGTTTTGGCAAGCTTTAATTTCCTAACATTTCTAACTCCCAGATATAACTTGAATACAACTTGGAAAACAAACAAAAAAACCCATCAAGATTTGATAAGTCATTTTTATGTAGGTGTGGCTGAGGGCAAAATCTTCCAAAATAACAAAAAAAAAGTGCAACGTGAGAGGCTGTAAGCCATTGTCTGATACACAAATTTTATAGAGAATTTGTGTCAGCAGGTAAGATTGTTTTGAAGCTAGTGTTTGATGTTGTTTTCTGTTTGGAATAAAGTCTTCACCAAACATTTAAATGAGTTTTCTGAATGGCAGTTATTTTGAGGTGCAACCTGTGATTGGTCACTGCTCTGAAAGAGAACATCTTGACAAAAGGGAACGAATTATAGAGATAATGTGAGCTTTGTTGGGGGAAGGGGACTTTTGGCACTCCATGTCTTTTGGAGGGAAAATAACCAAACTTAGGGTAGTCAGTCTACTGATGGTATAGTATCTTTTCTAGCTCTTAAGCTTCTATGCAAAAAATAGAACATATAACACATTCTTAAAATGTATTATAGAGTTTGAGAAGCCAAAGTTTTAATGAGCACAGTGACTTCAGAGGTAACTAATGCTTCTTGATTACGAACAGATTATTTTTCCTTTAGGTAAAAAGCCAGTCCCCCATGAGCAGACTATAAGTTTCAGCGACACATGGAGCCACTAAAATACGTGTACTGGGTTAAGTATAATGTGTAACAGTTTCTACATGTACAAAAATGTGTAATATTTTCCATTTGAGGCCTCTCAAGTACTGAAATTTGTAAATGTGCCTGCAGTCAACACTGATCTTGGAGACCCTTGACCAAAAGAGTAGCCAGTTATCTCCATTCCAAGTCTTGGAATGAAGGTGATGACTTAACAAGTCAGTCATTTTCCACAAAATCTTGTTAACCCATAAGAGACTGCTTCATTGACATGATAATTAAGTGAATGCTGGAACTAATATTTTTGTTTTGCATCTCTTGGAGCTGTCTGCAAAGAAGCAATGTTGAATAACTTAATTGGAAAGAGAGTATACCTGTGGGATTTTTATATCCCTTACACTTGGCTGAAGGGAGCTATCCTGGAGAAGAAAGCATCTAGTGCAGTTTGACTGAGTGTCTCTTGTGGCAGGACTACTTGAAGTAGCACAGTGAAGTGGCACAGTGCTCTGAATGGGTATCTTGGGCTTATGTGGAAACTGGGACAAAATCAAGTTTCAGTATAACTCAAACAACAACACTCTAATTTAAAAAAAAAATCATCAAATGTCAGTTACCATATAGAAGGTTTTATTGCAGGAAATGGAACCAGGGAGAAGTGAATTAGATGTCTGATGTTAGTGAAATATGCTTTTGTGAAAAGCTGTTGTGTTGGGGTATTTTAGGATCCAGATAAATTTAAGAACTGCAAAATCTATGTGTCACTTTAAGTTTAGTCCAAAAGAAATGGTCCTTACTTACATTAACTATTAAAGCCAAGTATTTTTGTGGCACACCGTATAGTTGTTGCAAGCAGTAAACCAACAAATTCTGCTTATGAACTCTGTTGTGCAGAATTAATAGAAGTGAATGGATATAGCCAGTGCTGAAATTAATAATATATAAATTCAGCGTTATTGTTGATAATTTTAAAGCCAGTGATGGAAGGCTGGAGAAATAATAAAGTGGTTTAATGGTTTAATATTATAGACTTATCTTGGCAGGGAGGATGGATTCCTAACTTTATTTTTATACTACAAATAAAAAAAACTTATTTTGGGATAAAATATGATTATAAAGCTTTCAGTTTCTCTTAATGTGGAGCAAAAAAAAAGTTTATTAGTTTTATGAGAAGGACTTCGTCAGCTATAAAAGATAATGGAGCCTGAAGCATTTAGCAGCCTTTCTGGAGAAACATATAATGCCTTGCAGGGGTGGACCTGAGCTGTTTCTGCCATCAACCAGTAATTAGCAGACAGAGCACATCTTTAATCAAGATCTGAAAAAGGACGCTGTGAAACTATTCCTATTGTTTTCCTTTTTTGTTTTTGCAAAAGAGAGATGAAGAAGGTTATAACTTGTTACATGGCTTTCTCTGAGGATGTAGTCATATGTAAAATTTTTATTTTAGATCTACGCTTTCAATTTTGATCATTATACTTTTCTTGGCTGTGGTGTAGAGTTGATTTTTTTTCCCCTCCAATACATTAGCACTAGAGAGTGACTCTTTGTTAAGATGAGATATGAATAGCTGCACATTCTGGGTGAGGCCAAAAGGAAGTATGAGGGTGAGCTTGAGTAATTGCAAACATATTTACTCTTGACTACCCTGTGCATTGTATAATTTGCCCAAATGATTTTATTCTCAAAAAATGTGAAGGATTCATGTGATCCTTCTCATGATGCACTATGTTCCTTGATGTTTGATTTTGTATTTTTTTAAACTCCATGGAAAAGTTTTCTCATGGGAAATTACCAAATTAAGTTTCCTCTTAACTTTTTTTTTTTCATTTTTTTCCTGCCTGTCTATCAATGTGGGTGAGGTTTGTTTGCTTTTATGTTGCTCTTCCTAAAGAGGAGCTGTCAAACATAGCTGCTACACATGTAGGTAAAAAGTGGAATTGGAGATACAGTATGTGTAATTACTGGTCTAATACTATTCCCTGTTTTAGGTCAATGTAGATTGCTAACAGACAGGGAGGTAAAAAGAAAAATGGATGGAAATGGGCAGAAACTAGCAAAAAGGGGCAAGAGTCAAAAGATGGTCAGATTTCTGTGATGGTAGATATGAAAATATTTGTGTGGAATTAAAGGGCTCTTTTAGTCATAGTCATTTAAACTCTGTGTTTCTGGGACCGGACAAACACGTATGAAAAGCTTGGATAGGCAAGGACCAACCGTGGTGAGAACTCTCCAAAAATCAAGTTCTGTGCATGTGACTGCTGGAGTAAAGATGATTATGGGATGTCCCATATGAAGACTAGATGGTAGCCAGCACAGTACCCAACTCAAGCTTTGTGTAACTACTCAGAATATTTTTCAGGATTGTGAAGAAATGCTTTCTCATTTTTGCAAAAGATTGTTTCCTCTTAAAGATAACAGTTGGACCAAGAAAAATTATATTGGTCACTGGTCTGCTTAACATAAATATGTTATTAAGAAAAGATGTCTAGAGAGTTGAGCTTTTCATCTTTGTCTAAAGAGATCACTCAAGAACTGCAATGTCCATGCCTGAAAACTGTTCTAGGAAGCAGTTGAGACCCATGACCTCTTTTTTCTCCATGAAAAAATGCCTTCAAGTAGTAGACTATGGAGTTGCAGTCCTCCCCATGACTTTCTAAGATAGTAAAAGCTGCATCCATATAACAATAATTTACATGATCAAATTAACCTTCAACTGGTTGTAACTAATGTTTTCTGCAGTCCATGAGCCAATGCTTTCGAAGTTCTTGTATTTCAGGTAAATAATTGAATTTCCCTCCCCCTCCCCGAGTCTGTCCTCAAATAGCAAATTTTTCTTACTTATAGCTTTGAAAGAGAGTGTAGGTTCTCCTGTATTACTGGTGGTGATTTGCTATTCAGAGTCTCAAGGTAAAAATTTTCTACCCGTTTCTGGTTTAGCCTGTGCAACCCATACGATACCTTTTAGAAAGTTCGGGGCTTGTTAGCTAGCACATAAATTGTGATGCCATTGACCTTGCATGTTTATTTTAAGCTGTGTCTGTAGTTATTGAGTGAAAGATTAAAAGAAACAATGTGAAGTTGGCTACAGCTTATCTTCACTTCTCAAAATAACACAGATACCTCAGAGTGGCATGATCTTTAGTGGTATTTTAATTCTATTGGCACACTTTGAAATAGCCAGCTGGGGCATCACAGGCAGACATCAGTTTTGAAGCCTTGCAGATACGAAGCCTTGCAGATATCATCTAAGTGCTAAGCTTTTGAGGAGTAAAATAATGTATTTATATATAGATTAAACATACAGGAATCAGAAGTGTTTCACAACACGTCAGTAAATGTGAACAGCTGCATTAGAACAATTCAGCTGTTAAAACTCCTTCACACCCCAGAATACATGTATTTTGTCCTGGGTGTATCTGTATGCTTTTTTTGGGATACAGCGAATCATTTGGGATGCATTCATTTGAGGAAATTTGATTATATTTTATCAAAGGAATGGATGATCTAAGGAGACTCACAGACATTTACAAAAATAATCTAATGCCATTCTCACACAGCAAGCAAACACCACTATAACAAAGTCTCAAAGTGGTTGTGTGTACGGTGCGTAATGTGTTGCAGTGCCACCTTCCCGCACGCTTTAGCTGTATCTATGAAATACACAGTGCTGCTACAGAAATACCTTATGATAGTAGCATGGATCATAGAATGTCTTGGTTTGGAAGGGATCTGGAAAATCCAGTTTCAATCCCACCCTTTCCTGGACAGGAACCACTTAGACCAGGTTACTTGGAGCCCTATCCAACCTGGCCTTGAAGACTACCAGGGATGAGGCATCCATAGCTGCTCTTAGCAACCTATTCCAGTGCCTCATTACTCTCACGGTAATGAATTTTTCTTCAGATCCAGTCTAAAACTTCTCTCTTTCAGTTTAAAGCTGTTATTCCTTGTCCTATCACAACACACTCTTGTAAACAGTTCCTCTCCATCTTTCTCGTAGTCTCTGTTCAGATACTGAAAAGCCGCAATTAGGTCACTCTGGAGCCTTCTCCTCTCCAGGCTGAGCAACCCAACTCTCTTAGCCTTTCCTCATATGTCCTTCCTTTTTTGGGGACCCCAGAACTGGATGTGGTACTCCAGTGGGGTCTCACCAGAGCAGAATAGAGGAACAGAATCCTCTCCCTTGACCTACTGGCCACACTGCTTTTGATGCAGCCCAGGATACAATTGACATTCTCGGCTGCAAGTGCACATTACAAGGTTATGCCCAGCCTAACATGGTAACAAACCTGTTAGAAAATGGAGACAAGAATCCTGGGGATGCTCTAGCCTCTGCTAGCATGACAGTGCACAGTTGTAAAAATAATTGGTAGTAATAGCTAATGTTATTCTTTGCCTGTTGCTGAGACATGTTTTGTGCTGGTGAGAGTTTGAGGACTGGAACATAAAGTTGAAGAAATTCTTTCATTGTGATGGAAACCAGTCTTGTCATCGTCGTTGTCATCATGCTGCCTTGTGTCTTGTTTTTCCCTTGGGGTTTTTATTAGAGGAAGTTTTCAGCAGCCTCTGATTCAACTGCAGAAAGTTATGTCATAAAAAGAAGACTAGGAGCAAAGCTGTCAAAGTCTCAAGCCAGACGTGCAGGGAAAGCTTGTGCTTGATGTGAGGAGGTTTGCTTTTTTGTAAGTCTCATATGCTTTTTGTGTACTGTAATTTCCTAAGGAATACGGTAACACAGATCTGATTTTGACTGTGCTATTAATTTACAAAGACCCTGATTAAAATCTTCAAGAGACTGACAAAACTGTACTGTTTGTAATGTTTTGGACATAGATCTTATTTTTTTTCCTTCTTTATGTTAATAATGTATAGATGAGTGTTTTTAGAAAGATACCAGAAAGTCAAGAAAGAGAGGACTCTCTGCAATGTTAGGCAAAACTTTCTTGATGCTGCTTTTGAGTGTCTAATGCTGGCATTAAGTCAAATGTGCATTGAATTCAATAGTTTAGTGAGATTGCCAGAAAGACGGTGGGCCTGAGAATTGCCATTTGACTCAAGTCCAAAAGTTTTCTGATCAGAAAGTTTTTAAAGCACTGTTGGTTTACTTGACGGAACCTGAAGTAGCCTTGGGATTTGACTGTTGCTCGGCATTCACGCATCAGCAGTGATGCTTCCTGCATTCCTGGCCAAGTCTAGAGAAATGGAAAAGTTTGCATTTTGGAAAGTTTAAACATTTTGTAAAATATTACTCTCCTTGCCTGTGAATTTGAATAGTATGTGAATATATTTGGGAGTGATGCCTTCCTCCCCTTTTTCAGAAAATGTAGGGGCCTGTATTAGGTGTTATCTGGATTGTGGGACATGTTTAATGGCACTTATTTCAAATCTTCTTTTGAAAATTGACAGCACTGGGATAACAGAAGCAAGATTAATAATGGGAAAAGAAAAATTTTCACCGTTCTCTCCATTATGGGTTCTATATGTCTCAAAATCTGATAACATGCAGGTATCTTACCTGACGTAAGATGCCCAAGTCCATTTTATCTGAGTCCACTGTGTAATTTGTGTCATTTTTTCCTTTGTAAACACTCATCTCATAATTTGGGTGCCACAAATGATGTTACTTGTCTCTATTTACACTTTTTATTTTTCAAATGCAGACTATGCCCCACACCTGTTGCTTTCCTTTGGAAAACACATCTCTCCAACATGCATGGTTTATGATGCTAACTTGCAGGCATTCTTTAATTATAAAAGGATATGTGGTGATCTGTCAAAGGACAGTTGTCTCTAAATGGATTAAAAGAAGCTTACATGGTTTAAATATGGGCTCTGCCCTTCATATGCTGAAAATAGTTCAAGTTAGCTTGAACTGGCTAAATAGTGTGAGTATTTAGTACCTATGCAAGTAACTGGTTAGTTTCTTGATTTGAGATTAATTTTGCACCTCTGTACATGTGGGATGTAAAAAACAGAAAAAAACCTCTTAGCGCAAATACATGAAGTGTTGTTAGACAAACTGCTAAGCATCAGCCCACAGGAAAAAATGAGACACTGGTTAAATAAAACCTGCCCTCTGCCATGCAAGTTCTCAGCTGTTGAGAATCAAAATTGTAGTGTCCTGACTCATCAACTCTTACTACCATCCTCTAGTAAAGAGTGAAATGAGAATAAATTAATTACCGATTGTTTGGAAAATAAGTGTCTTCTTGGAAGAGCGGTAGCATCATGAAAGTGTAACAGCTTAGGAAAGATGGGATGTTTGGTAATTCTGGGAAAAGCAGGCAGGGTTTTAGGTATACAGGATTTCTAAAGGTCTGAAAAAAATGCAAATTGAGAACCACCACCGTAAGTGTAACTAGATATGGATCTGTTACACCAGTTTATATAAAGGTAAGTGGTAGCTGCAGAGTTGAGATAAAAATTAATAGCTGAATTTCACTGGTGCACCATTTTGAAGGCTTGTTTTGACCCATGTTTTTAAAAAAAATTACTGCTTTTGAGAAATTCTGGGGTATTTTCAGTATAAAGTCATGTTTGGGGCACAAACCCACAAAACCCCTTGAGGCAGTAAAAACACATATTGTGCCTGTCAAACATTGCTCCCTTACTTTGGCTGTAAGGCAAGAAAGAAGTAATGTTTGCAGCATTGTGACAAATGTTAACAGGTTTTGTGACCATGAGGTGCTTTGCGTCTGTTTTGAATCAATGATGAGTTGCCCACAAAAGAAGTTAATTGCGTCATATGCTGTAAGTGTGCTGTGAATGTTATACCCTAAATATTTTGAGCTGAGAAGGATGAAAGGTTCTTTTTCAAAAATTAGATGGTGGGAAGGAAAAATTCCTTAGTTAGCTGAATCACTTGGAGTCATATGGGATTATTAATTTTTTTGTGCTTTCACAGTTGCTGAAAACAACAGAATTACAGAACTTTGCTTTGTGCACCTTTACTTAACCCATGTTAATTTTCAGTATAATTGTTTCTTTGGCCAGTTTACTGACTATGGGAATTAACTATTTGAGATCACTGCTGCTTTCCTAATCTTTCTTGCTTAGTTTTTGCAGTAAACAAAATATTTTCCAGCTACTTCTCATAGTGTGGAAGTTAATCTTTGAGTTCCCTTTCCCTTAAAGGTGTGGTGAGACCTGTTGACCAAGTTGACTTGAGGTCTTGATGCAGGAGTTGAAAGACGTCATGTAAGGAAACCTCCAAATTGAAGTTGTTAGATATCTTAAAGCTATAGTAGACAGCCAGGCTGAGAAATAAATGGCTTTTCTCAACAAGCTAGACCTGCAATACATGCTGCTAAGCCAGTGACCTGAAATATATAACCATATAAACAATACATGGAAATGATAAAGTGCAACAGAAGCAAGGATCTGTAATGGAAAAGCTAACAGCTTCTGGCAAGTGTATGATCATCAAATTGATCTGTAATAGTTCTGTCATGTGGTTTATAGTGCTTCAGCTCTGCTGTCCACAAGCACTACCAACTGTGGTGGTGTCCCTTTTGGGAACAGCCTGTGGGAGCCCCTCCAAACACCTCTGCAGCAACAAAGGCATGTTCAGGTATGCACTGGCCGCAATGTCCTTGCGGTGAAAGGGCCCATGGTAGTCTTTGAAGCTTACTGATTAGGTCCTGTGCTGCTCAAGCACCTTGAAGATGGATAGTCATCCCTTATTGCTGCAGTGAAATGGGAGGGGGAGGTAAGACGTTTCTGAGGAGCCGAATGGGAAAAAAATTTGACTGATTTTGTGGTGGGTACCACTGAGAAGTCAGACAAATGCTTTATGGTAGTCCTGACCTTAATTGGAAATAACTAAACCCATAGTATATTCTATTAAAACCAACATGAGTTCATCCTTTTAAATAAATTTAGCATCACATTTCTTTATTGGTGACTTTTGCCATATCCCTGGCTTTTCTGGACCAGCCCCAGGCTCAGCAGTTTTCCTGACAGCTGTGCAGTTGTGATAGCTCTCTGCATGTCCACATGATATGGCTGGGGTGAGGTACAGCAGAAATACAGAAGTTGTGGTATTAGGTTTGCTCATATTATTCCCATATCATCATACATCAATAAGAAGCAGGAGGTGTTATGAGGCAGGTGGGATTTGGCCAAAGACACCTGGATGGTGCTTCTGTATTCTGGGTGGATGACTCCACTTCCCATGATGCTGACCTTTTGAAGGACAGGGCTCTTTGGTATTGGTGCCTGACATCTCAGAAACAGTTCTCATCTTGCTTGGTTAACTACGTTTTCACTATATTTCTCAGGCTTTTTGGAAGCAGTGAATGGATGAGCTGCTTCATAGAGGAGAGATGTGCTTAGCTTCCATAAAAAGTCAAATATAATAATCTAATGGTTCTCTAAATTTCCAGATTCTTCATTTTTTTTTTAAAAAAAAAGCTCATTCCCATGCACTTGCTTAAGGGAAAAAAATACAAATACCAAATAAGGACATATTGAGGATTGGGAAGCTGTTTGTGGTGAATTTCCAGTTAAAATAGATATGACTGCACTTTCAAGTTTATTTGGGCTACGTTTTAAACAAAGGAGGTAATTTAAACATTAGTCACCATATTGTGGAAAGCATTGGGAAACATAATTCTGTGCTTAGTTTTGAATCTTTTAAATTATAACGTAGATTTGATGATAGAAGGAAGTCAACTTGAGTTGACTAGGTCTGTGAGTCACTTAGACCTAATGGCTGTTTTTAAAAGGTAGCTTGCTGCGTTAGAATTGCTATCTAATAAGCACTCGTAAAGAAAATCAAATGTGTAAATTATGCTTCATTAAAATCCCAGATATAGTTGTTTTGTCTTGTTGTTTGCACTTAGCTGTTATGTGAATACTGTTACTTAGCAAGACAGTTTTAGAAGAGCCTAAAGAAAAGAAAAAATGAGTTTATAGCAAAGTATAACAGAGAGAAATCATCTCTGTCACGGAAAGCAGTAGTTCTCCTGTTTTGTTTGTGAGAAGCCAGGCAATGCCAAGATGGAATTCCTACTTAGGAAACTTGATTATTTAGACATGCTGAGCTACCACTTGTATATAGGCTGCTCTATAACTTTCCTAGGACAACTGACAGCAATCTTCCATACAGAATTGTAAGGCATCGGCCATACTTGATGCTGGGAATACTTTACCTGTTTGGGCTCTAATCAAGGGAGTCATGGGCAGTTATGTACAGATGTGCCTTCCCAGTCCAGTGATAACCATATGCATGGGATCTTCAGGTTTCTAAACCTTCTGCCTTCATGGAAGCAAGAAATATGTTTTTAAAAACCTCTGACAGGCAGAAGGTAAGTGAGATAAATTTTATGGTATTTTTCCTTAGCTTTTTGTTTGGTTTTTGGTTTTGCTGTAATAGAATAAAATATTATCTGCCTGCACTTAAATTCTCTTTACAAATGCTTTCAGTAGGGTTGCCACAGACCACAGGAATGAGACTATGAGCAGTGGTTGTCTTTGGGAGGTCTTAAAAACAAATAATTCTTTGTGGGTAGGAATACCAAAGGAGCAGGCAACTTTTTTTCTTTCCTAAAATGTCAGCACTATTTATTTTAACACTTAACGATGAAATCACAAACCTTATTTAAAATGAACAGAGGGGACCTAAATTTGATTTGGACAACTGTCAAACACAGTAAAGGAAGAACATAATTTTTCTTTCTTTTACTTGACGTAGTGCTTCATTGTAATCTGATGTGCTGGGGGAATGTACAGTGTGAGGATGTGAAGGTGTTACATAATGTGTTCCAAATGTAAAATGCTGACATGCACGTTCTGTTAATTCTCCCTCTTTAAACTTATTGACAGTGTAGACTCTGTTGAGCTTGACTCATAAACTAATATTCCCAGGCTGAATATAATGCAATAAGTTGTTAAATATTATCTCGAGGTACTATTCTGTCAAGATGTAAATACCAACATTCTCAGCAAACTCTATTAAATATACCTCGTCAAAGTACATCAAGCCCAAAAGTTATAAGTGGTTCATTGAACCGAAGAGGTCCTTTTCTGAAATTTCACATACAAACAGAGCACCCACAGAAATTCTCCAGTACTTTACTGATCATGAGACTGCTGTGTCTCACACTGTTTGTGTTTCAATCATAGAATACCCTGAGTTGGAAGGCACCTGCAAGGATCATCAAAGTCCAACTCCTGGCCATGCACAGGATCATGCTAAGAATCACAGCATGCGCTTGAGGGGATTGTCTGAGCGCTCCTTGAACTCTGTCACGCTTGGTTTTGCGACCACTTTCATGGGGAGCCTGTTGCAGTGCCCACTTCATCCTCTGTGTGAAGAACCTCTTTCCAATATCCTAAATCTCCACTGACACGCTTTCATGGCATTCCCTTGGGTCCTGTCAGTGGTCACCACAAAGAAGAGATCAGTGCTTGCCCTTCCTCTTCCCTTTAAGGGAAATGCCTTCCTCTTCCTCTTCCCTCTTTAAGGAAGGTGTAACTGCAGTGAGGTCTCCCCTCCTTCTCCTTTTCTCCAGGCTGAACAGACCAAGCGACCTCAGCTGCTCCTCAGACGGCTTCCCCTCAAGGCCCTTCAATATCTTCATTGCCCTCCTTTGGACACTCTCCAAGAGCTTTATATCTTTCTTATATTGTATTGCACAAAACTGCCACAATATTCAAGGTGAGGTCGCACAAGTGCAGAGCAGAGCAGGACAATCACCTCTCTCGACTGGCTGATGATGCTTTGTCTGATGCCCCCCAGGGCATGGTTGGCCTTCCTGGCTGCCAGGTCACTGCTGACTCACATTCAACTTGCCATTGACCAGGACTCCCAGGTCTCTTTCTGTGGCACTTCTTTCCAGCATCTCATTCCCCAGTCTGTACGAACATCCAAGGTTGTCCCGTCTGGATGCAGAGTCCAGCACTGGTCTTTGTTAAACTTCATATGGTTGGTGATTGCCCAGTCTCTGATTTGTCTAGTTCTCTTTGCAGGGCCTCTCTGCCTGTGAGGGAGTCAACAGCTCCTCCCAGTTTAGTTTTATCAGCAAACTTACCCAGTATACATTTGAGTCCTGTGTCCAAATTGTTTATGAAGATGTTTTAAAGAATAGAGCTTAAAATGGAGCCCTGTGGAACCTCACTAGTTATCATTTGCCAGTCTGCTGTAACCCTATTTCGTATGACCAGATTGCATAATAATGAGAATTTGAATTGTCATCTATATTTGAATTACCATGAGTTTACAGATTTTTTGTAGGGTAAACAGAGAAAGAATGCATTTTTAATGTAAAATTTATTTTGCAGAAGATGTTAGTACCAAGACTCCAGGAGGTGTATAGTATCTGAAGTACCATTTTGCATTCTATCTTTTCTCTTCTGTATCAATGATTTGAAGTTGTCATTTGCTCCCTTAAGGAGGCAGTCAGCTCTGATATTTACACTATTTGATAGTCATTAACATTATTTCTTATGATTTCCTATGTTCAACTAAATGTAAACTAAAACAATAAACCAGAAAAAAGGAAAATTACTAGTGAAGTAAAATGTCGGCAGCCATCTATTGAAATGTTAGCAAGCATGATGACCAGAGTAGAAATTTGAAAACTTTGCTGTGTTTCTTAAGGCAAAATAAAAAAAAGTCATCTCTTTTTCTGCAGTGACTGCAACAGATTCCAATTTTCATTCAGCCATTCTTAATGATAATTTTGCTACCTCCATTTTTCCACATGTTAGGATGTGGACAGGTTTACATTCTCAAGAATGCCAGCCCAGATGCTTGTGCTGGCAAGATTGCTGAAGTGCTGATTTAGTCGCTGGTGTTGCCTGGGGCAGTTTGTGTTTCTACACAACTGTGGGAAATGCAGTTGTATGTTATATTAGTGTGAGTAAGGAAACCATTTCTGATGATATATAGGTTGCAACAAGAAGCAAGCTTAACAATGTTCTTGTTTTTCTATTGTTGCAAGCCGGAGCTCTATGATAGAGAATGGGCTTGTGTTTGAGGGAAAAAATAAATACATTGTTCTTTTTTCTGTGCTTTAAATTTTGTCTACATTTGTTTTTATTCAGATAACCCTTAATGAAAGTCATGTTAAATATTTTCTGCTTGTCATCTTTATTCCACAAGTTGGCTAATTTATGAAAAGCAGATTTATTTAGCTTTCTAGTAATAAAATCAAACTAGCCAACAGATCTGCAAATTACAATGGCAAAACCACTAGAAGATCAGATTTTTTTGGAAGGAATATCTGATAAGTGGCTTTTCAGGGATTTAGTATCTGCTGCCAAAACCTATAGCTTGATGATTGACCAGCTAGGCAAAAGCAGTTAGTTTTGAAAATGGGATAGGGTATGGGAAGGCAATCTTTTCTTTCTTCCGTCCTTCTATTAGAAAGGTTCAGAACAACAAATAAAATTTTCTAGCTTTGAATTCATTTGGTGTATTAGGTTTATGATTGGGCTCGATCTTTTAAGATCTTTTCCATCCTGGGTGATTCTGTAAGCTGTTGCAGCTCCTTGTTGTATCTCACACCAGATTTTGAGCAATTCTTCAAGTTAGAGATGTGAAAACCACCAGCACAGTACCTATGTTAATGCCAGTATTGCGTGATCCCCTTGTTTATAGAAGAGTTTATAAGCACAGTTTATAAGTTTATAAGCACCGTTACCTTCTTGTAAATTTCCATTGATTTTTGCATCTACTTTTTACGTTATGAATACACTGTAGTCCCTTGACTAAGGAGCAGAAGGACTGGAGATGATGGGGCTTTGAGTGGAGTTCAGAAGAGAGACAACTCTGGAATGTCTTTTGAATTTTACGTTCAGTGAAGGGTTAGGGCCTCTGTTGCATGATTGTTTACACAGGACAGCTGAATGTCCAGAAATGTCCTGCAAGTTTGCCTCCATAACGCTAATTATTGAGATAACACAATTTTTGTTGATCAGTTTATGGAGATGGTGTATCGCATTGTACTCACTGCAGAAGCAGGAAGAACTGTAGCTTTAACTTTTTTTTCATCTTTAGTAACATGTTTTTCCACTCACTGATTACTGAAGAGTTCTGTTGAATTGCTTGTTTTGGGGTTTTTTGGGGGGGTTTTGTTTGTTTTGGTTTTTTTTTAATGGGGGAGAAATACTTGGAAAGTGAATGAATAATAGGAGAATTTGAAGAATTTTAAGAGTTATTGCTGGGCATACTGCTTACAGTAGAGAGTAGACTAATTCGTTTTCCTAATAAGGCAGTGCTGGAAGTTGGAATGTTTTGAATTGCATTCAATGTCATGAAAGTATTCATTGGAGAGGAACAGCTTGTGGTATGTTTAGACAGCAAATTTGATCATGTTTGGTTGAAATGAGCTGTTTAAAAAGGCTAAATATAGCTATCCCCCCTTCCTGGAAAGAATAAAGGACTTGAATCTACAATCCTGTGCAAAAAATTCATGCACTTTTATTTTCAATATTAGTATGTCAGTAAGTGATGGCTGCTGCTTCTGGTTTTGTTGTTTATAATAATTCTTATGAAGTTTGATACTGTAACCATTTGTCAAGGTCTTTTGTGTGAGTTGTTTAAAATAAGCCTTTATACCTAGCTTTTATTTTCTGCTTTGTTTGTATGTTATTAAAAGTATTGCATAAACTAATATGCTCAACTGCTAGTTTTAAATCATTCAGAAAATACCATGCTTCAAGCCATCCTCCTTTTTGTAATAAGTAGAATTAGCGCAAGTGTGTAATCTCATTCTGAAAACCTTTATCATCACCTATTCATACATTCACTGGGACCAAACCAGCATGAAATCCTAATCTGTTTAATTACTGGGTGGCAAATGAAGTGCTAACAGCTATGAAATATACAAGATTCTGCAGTTTAATTATTTTTTGGCTATTCAATTTGGTAGCATGTACAAAAATCTTAAAGGAAATAGCCCTGAAGGAAGAATTTTCTTAAATGGGTGTTTTGGAAATATTTTGCTTTTTGGCTTTAAGAGTGCATTTCCTTTTGTACTGTCTTGTTGAACCATCATGCGTTTTTCACATTTTGATCTTAGTGGCTCAGTTTGCTGTGTGAGCATTTTCTTTTTCCAATACAGGATAAATCACAGATATTAGCCTAATTATGGTCTGAAGTCAACAAAGGCCGAGTTGAACTGCTTAAAGAATGTCTGGGGCACATAAATTTATGTCCTCGTTTTAAGTATGTTTGCAGAGGAAGTAATGTTATATTGTCTGACTGTGCTATTTAAAAGGAATGTTGTGAATATGTTGATTATCAAGACCTTTTTTACCTTTTTTCTCTTTCTGTATGATATTTTTGAAGATGAATTTTGTATGTCTTCATACTTTTTGAAAAAATATGTCATCTGGTAATAGTGGTTTGAAATTAGTTTTGCACAGTGCTGTATTGATGAGGGCACAGCAATCACATTGCAAACTCAAATTTCATTATTTTGTAAAAACAACAAAAAAGTAAGTATGGTGCATTTATGAGACTAAAACTTCAAGGTCCAGCATTTGCAAAGAGAAGTTTTTTCTGAAGAGTGAAAAATGGTAGTCGATTTGAATAATGAATGTCTTCCTACGTCTTCCTGTTGGACCAGTTTAATAAAGACATGAAACATTTCAAGTTACTCTATGTAAAAAAGTATATGTTAGATAGGAAGCAAGATGCACATTCCCTTCTAACTCTGGTCTTAAAGAAAACTTTCCGTATGTATTGGTGGGGGTTTTTTTACCCTTGCTACTTTTGTTGCTGCAAATTGACAACTCTGCAATTAGGAATGATTAATGATGCACCCCAGCGCTATGCAGGGCCGGAGGTCAGGCTGTTCAGAAGCTGCGCACTCTGTGGGAAAGGAGAGAATGGATCTGTTCCCTAGAGTGGACAAAACCCTCCCTCTGTTGAGAACTGCTGTTGATGTGGACATAATGTGTGTCAGCAGTGATGCAAAAGTGGTGAAGGTGAAAGGCTATGCTCATGCTATGTATTTTTTTTCCTTTTTTTTTTTTTTTTTTTCCGCTGTAAACATCTAGATTGTAAGTATTTTCAGTTTTGTAAGTTAGCTGCTGAACCTGCAGAACAATTCCTGTTGCTGGAGTCTGATGAGCACTGAGGGCTAAATGACTTTGAGGAATGGGGTAAATATTGTGAATAAAATAGTAAAAAGAAGAAGAAGAAAATGAGTACAAAATGGAAAATAAAAAAAGAAAGGACTGGTTAAAGGGAACAAGTATGCCTATTTCAATTCTAGCTCTCCATGTTTTCCTGGTAAAAATTGAAAAGCTACTTTATACCGCAGAAGTGTTTCTAAAGTTGTAGCCTCTTTTTAACTCATCTACAACTAAATGAACCTTTTTGCCTCTCTAGCAAATTATCTTTTAGAAATGATAATCTAGCTTCAGTTTTTCAAAGCCTTGTTCAAAAGGTGTGTTGGAAATTCGGGGTTGTGTGGTTTCAGGCAGGATGTGATTGTTGGTTCCTGGATTGTTAAAGGTGACTGCTTTTCCAAGCAGCTACCAAATATGGCCAGAAATGTTTTGAAATGTGTCAAGAAGCCACTCTTTACCAGAACAGCATGAAAACATGCAAGTATATCAGCAGTTTTCAGTGTTTGCAAGGAAAATATTAATGGATCATATTTTCGATGGGTTTTAAATATAATTTTAATTTGATGTATATGTATTTTTGCATGTAAGTATATGCAAATCTGAAAAAACCCTCATCAAGTTAGATGCCTTTAACCTGTAACATGTTGCCATTTCACTGTAGTTGTGATAAAATCTGTCACTTCTTTATCTACTTAATCATTTCCCTTGCTTCCTTTCCTTCCCGCCACCTCATAGTAGTTTCAATGTGCCCATTGTTTTGGAGAAATTGTTTCGCCATCTACTGTGGATTTCAAGTGACATTAGCCTTACTTTTGAAAACTGAAGAGTGTGCCGAAAGTTTCTGTGTTATTTAACTTGCCAAGTTCTTCCAAAGTTTTATTTTCGTAGTTATTTTAAAAGGAAGCTTTCTGTTCTAAGCCTGTTATTCGCTATTCAACCTACAGTTTATCTGACCTGAGTTTTTCAGCTTTATGTAACACAGTTTCTTGTGAAAGGATAGAAGATAACAAGCAAATTGGAGCTGAAGTCTCCTAACTGGTGATAGAGAATTATGGATTTATAAAACAAGTAGCGCTTGATGATAGATGCTAGAGTTCCTGACGTTGTATTTGGACAAATCAATTCAGTTTGGTTTTGCCTTTTCTTTGTATTAACAACGGTGTTCTAGGTTTAACTTGAATATTTCTTGTATCCTTTAGAGGAAGTAAAGTTAAATATTTTGTATGCCTGTGGGTGGAGATGGTGAACTGGAGCAGGGAAATGGTTAAACATTAAAGAATTCAGATTTTACAATTACATTTACATTTTTTCTCTTCCAGAGTGTCTTCTGTACAAAAACCCGATCTTATTCATGTGCCAAAGGTATGTTCATCATCACAACCAAGAAATGTAGCATGTGGAACTAACTGATACCCATCTCTCTGATCCTGGTATTGATAAGCACTGTCATTCAAACTTTCAGTATAATTTTCTTGTTTCGTATGTGTTACATTACAAATATTGCAGCATTTGAATCTTTGAGGGATTACTTTTTCTTTCCTCTCCTAAAAAAAATATTGAGAGACCGAACAAGTGATTATTAAAAAAACCCAACCCTCCCCAAAAAGTGAATAAATATTATCTTCCAACTCTCAGAACATTTTTTAGGGAGATATTGCTGATGTTTTCCCTCTGTACCTAAGAGAAAAACAAAAGTAGGTAGGATTTTTTGGTCTTTTTTTTTTTAATTTGTTTTGAGGGTTTGTTTTAATGGACACTAAGATCTTTGTATTTGAAAGAAGCTTATCCAAGTATTATAGTTTCAGAGAACAAGTCCTCTCACTTTCCTTAAAGCCCCAAAGAATTATTTGTTCTTGAGTTGTTCTGATGTTTTGTTCTGCACAACAGTTTCAAACCTCACTTTTGCTAAGAAGGCTGACTTGAAAACTTGAAAATAATTAAAAATGGTTTGTACTTGAAAAACCTCTCCAGCAGACATAAATAATTTTTCTACTGACCATGACCTTGAAAGGCCACAGTTGGGAACCACAATGTCAAAACATAGGTTCCAGCAAAAAAACCCACAAAACCCAAAAAAACCCCCAACAAAACAAAAAAACACACACACAAAAAAAAAAAAAAAAAAAGGGGAAAAAAGAAACCAAAAAACATTTTTGAGTACCTGACAAGGGTATGTGAAGACATTGGGGAATATCAAAGTGCTGTAGCTCTGCTCCTAAGGATCTTACCAACAGATCAGTATGTACAGTGTGTGTGTGTGTGTGTACACATGCACATTCCATTTGTGTATGGGGAACACGCATATATCCAATTGGGTTTGAGAGGTGGAATGTAGATTTTTATAAAGAACACTAGTTTTTTCCACATGAGTTACCCGGTGGGTTTTGCAACAGAGCAGTTTTTCAGTTCCTCTTGAATTTGATCTGTGGGGTGTCTGTTTTGGATACAATGAGAGGAGTTAGCATTGTGGAATTTGACATTGATCGTGTGTATGTTTGGATCACTCCTTTTCCCAGAATGCATGGCTTGGACTGTTTTTCCATACATTTCATGGCTGCAACCTTTGTAAAGCTTGCTTCTCTGCTTCCCTTTTTCACTCTAGGTAGGTTATCTCCTCTGAGAACAGCGAAAATCCATGCTGAGGAATGTTGCATGCGTTTGGCGTGGTTTTGTGTGTTTCTTTTTTTGTTTTTCATCCCACATAGGGAGAACCTACCGAAGTAGTTAAGCCTGTGCCCATTGCCTCTGCTGTTGCACCCAAAGTCACTGCCACAGCCAGTGTGGCTTTCAATAAGACACCAAGGCCGTTTGGAGCTGTAACCTCCTCCAAAGTCACTTCCATCCCATCACCGTCCTCCGCATTCACCCCAGCCCAGGCGTCAGCTCCGTCCCTGGTGGCTGCCGCCCCGGCCCCATTTGCCGCGCCCGGACTGCATGTTAACACCAAGCCTAACCCTGAGCAGCGGTCGCCTGTGCCGAGCCCTGCTAAACCTGCAGTTAATGTCCCACGGCAGCCCGCCGCGCACAATGCCGCCCCAAACGCCTCCGCCGGCGAGGGCGCCCTGGATGTAGCCGAGGGGCCACGACGAGGATTCAAAGAAAACCAGGGGGAGAGTAAACAGCAAAATGGGTAGGTGGGATTTATTTTTTTTTTTGCTGTGAGGGTCTTTCCTCACAGGAAAAAAGCTGGGCTTGTTTAAGGGCTAAGTAAAACACAGCTTGGAGAAGTTATTTAATCCTCAGATGCAAATCTCTCAGAAAGAACTTGTGTTTTAAAAAGGATGCTTTGAAGGGCTACGCCAGACTTTTGGTGATGATTCTTCTGAGTGACGTACCAGTTTATAGAATGTCACAGCTAAATTGAACAAGGGCCACAAAACGCTTTACACAATGTGTTCTGGACCTTACAACAAGCCTGGTAATAATTTCAATGTCCATGTCTCACTGTGTATTTTGACATCCGATACAGTTACTGAAAGCAGCAGGCACTCAAAAATGTGGAGCAATCTGTCAAGAAGTGTCAGTGTGTGCTGTGATGGCTAGGAATCAGGTACTCTGAAGGACCAACCATGACCCTGGCAGAAAAGGTGAAAAAAGGTCCCAGAAAGTAGGGAAAGGAACAGCTGTCTCGTTGCTTCTCTGCTCAATATAGGAGAAACTTGGAAGTCATCAGGGTTGAGGAAATTTTTGGCAGTGCTATAATGTAAAAACCTCCATTCTAAATTTTACTTTTACCCTAAAAAGAGAAATGTAGACTTAAAATTTGAGTAATTTCCTTATTCAAATAATTATGTTAAAGTTAAGATTGGAGACTGACCATTTAAGGGACCATAATTTGGCACAAAAAGCCTGTACTATACCTGGTATAGCATCTAGGCTAGTAAACAATAGATCAGTAAATTAAATTGAACTCAGCAGCAGTCCTGGGAATTCAGATCTGCAGCCAGATTTTGGCTGGAGATGCCTTGGACTCTCCCAGAAATTCCAGAGCAGGATTTGGGAGCTGCAGCATCCCAGGTTCTGGTTCCCAGTGGCTGCTGGGCTGTGGGGAAAGGAAGAGGCTGGGCATGAGCAGTCCCATGCCAGGTGGCCTCTGTGCCCACCAACAGTGTGCAACAGGTTGAATTACATAGTAAAAAGGGCAGGAGGAGAGCTGTAGGTTTCTCCTCAGTCTTAAGAATTTTATACCTGGTCTTAAAACCTGAAAGCTATGGTTCCTATTTCCCACACCTCAAAGGAAAGAGGCTGAAAGAATAGGCCTTGTGCCTCTCCTCTGATATTCACTCAGTATGAGAGAAGTGGTAGAAAGGTAAACATCCATGTCTACTAAAATATTGGATAAATTGCAGTTTCAGTTGAGATTCTCAACCTCTTTAGGTATCTATTCCCATTATATTGCAGTGTGAATATTTTCCATATGTAGACTCAAAATGCAGTCCATATGCATTTTATATCACACTGTAGTCATGGTAACTTCCAGCCCTTTTTTGAACAGCTGGTGGCAAGAATCCACTCTGCAGGCAAGGGTTATGAAATCAAGATATTCCAAGGATTTGCTCAATGCTGTTAGAATTGTTGAACACACTTTAGCAAACTGTCTCGTACCTTTCCAGGAATACTGTTTTAGCAAATAACTGTGTAAGGAGTATTCAAAACCAGCAATTAGTACTGAAAAAAGAGGAACAATAGCTACAAAATTAGATCACCTGAAAGGAAGTGCTGCAGGCATAGAGTAAGCACTTGACAACCAAGATAGGATGACTGGGCGAGCACTACTATGTGCCCTACCTTACTTAAAGGATGAATAATACCGACAAAGAGGATGAATAATCACAGCTGAGAGGTGAAGAAATCCCTATCTCATTGCAGGGAGATCTAACCTTGCAGATATAGTATGGGAAAGCTTGAAAACATTTTAGAGCTGTAAAAACGTACTTTATTTTGCAATTTTTCTTGTAATAGTGTGTTTGGACTGTCTAACTGTCTTGCAGTCCTAAGGTACGAAACAAAAACAAGCAGACAAAACCCGGTAAGGTGATGGTAGTCGTCTGCTGCTACACTACTTAATTTTATGTAGAAAAAAAAATTTCTACAACAATGCTTAACTCTCTCCCCGTTTGAAATGGTATCAATGACATCTATGAAATATCAGAAACACCGAACTTTGGAATAATTGATCGGTCTGAAATAAATTCCATTTTGCTTATGTGTTTTGTGTGATTCATTTTCTCAAAACAAACAAAAAGCAATTTGTGTCTTATTCATAGATGGTAATGCTGGGCAAATGGATTTCTTCAGACATGCACCTTGATGTACTCACAATTTCTTCCCTTCCTCTTGGCTTCCCTCAAACCACATTCAGATTATAAACTATTTGACTTCAGGATGGGAAAGGAAATTTTATTTCCCTTGTTTCATCCTGGCTTAGAAAGCAAGCAATTTCCCTTCACTAGGCTCTGTGCAATTGCACTTTTATCAAGACCTTCTTGCCAACTCTTGCATGAAGATGTGCCTGCTGCTTAAAACAGGTAAGGTGTCCATATACTCCACTTAGTTTAAGTGCAGCTGGGGTAAAATTTTCCCTTATAGGTACTCTTGATGATTTTAAGTTGATATATGGTATCGTATACCAGAGCTTGGATTTGGAAACTCCTGTAATACTTTAAGAAGCAAAGAATGAATTAACACATCAAATACTTTTTTTCCCTTGCAGATAACAACAATGACAAAGTTAGTATCATCAACAGCACTGGACTTGAATTATGGGCGTTTTTCCTGTTGGAATAACCAGCATGTATTCTTGTTTTGCAAAATTATAACTCTTACAGAGTTTTATATTTAAATTTTGCAAAACAGCTTCAGCTTTTCTTAGTGTTGTAAATTATTTTGTCTGCATTGGACGTGATGTGATTTTGCTTTTCACTGCGCCTCATTTTGCAGCTTATTTTTATTCTACAGAAATTTTTTTGTGGTATTTTTGTGTATTGATATATTCTTAGTGCATTCATTGGTGCTGGTAATACAACTAGTAAATGATAAAATACAGTAGAAAGATTAAATTTCTTCATGAACTGTAGAATGAAGGGCTGGATTATGAATTCATACAGGAAAAAGACACTAATATCCGTATACTGAGATTTATGCATATTAGGATCATAAATGACTGAGGTTTTATTGGCTTGTCTTTTCTCCCCTTGCCTCAAGGCTGAGTTAAGGGAATGCCTGTCTCATTGACTTTTCCTTTGTCTCTGGCACCACCTTGTTGCCTCAGTGAGTAATTACTAGAGGACTCTTAAGCCTTAAAAACGTTACCAGTAGGATCCACAAGAGAATTCAGCAGGATTTTTCCCTTATACCACTTTCAACAAATGTGAAAGACTACTTACTTCACTGTGGTAGTTGTTAGAATGCAGTAAACTGCATATAAATAATTACATTTTCATGTATCTCCACACCTTTAATGACTGTTTTAATTTTTAGATTTTATTCTTACTATTTGCTCTTTAGATACTTCACTTAATTTTTCTCTGTACTTCTTGTTCTCCATCCTGGAAATACCACTGTCTTTGTTTCTATACCTCTCTCTCTCTGTTGTAACTTTGAGGCGTGATACATGTATTTCACTAATACTGTGTGTCAATAAATCCAATCTTGTGATACAATTTTGTATCATACCTTTCACATTCTTTCAAGTATTAAATATTCTTTTAAGCTTAAGTATTTACTAATGCATTCCATTGAATGGGTCTAATTCTTACATGTTAACAGTTAACATCATTCTCACTCATATTTTCCACCTTTCTTCATCAGAAACACTTTGGACATTAAAAGTGCGGTGAGGAAGTAGTGGCAAAAATAAAAGTGACTTTCAAAGTTTTGTTGGGCTTTGGTTTTAAATAATTAGTAGAAATTTTGTGTTTTAGGAGCTAGTTTTGCACAGCTTTTTCTCCTGTAAATTATGTAAAAAATTATGTACATTTACAGGGTCTTAAAGATTAATGCTTTGGAATAACAAGTGTAAATTTAGGAGTGTTTATATAGTTGCAGTCTTCCATTCCCTTTCATAAACAGATCAGTGCCATTACATGTTATTTACATCACTTACTGGAATCAAAACTTTAAAAACCTGAATTCTTGCAAGTCTGCTAGTGCAGGGATTGATTATAGCACGTAGTTTACTGCAGGGCAAATTTCCAGATGGAACAAACGCCCTACTTTTTTGTCTTTCAGAGAGGGTATCCCCTTGTTATGCTCCAGCACATTGTGGTCTATGCTTTCAAGTAACCTAGTTGTGATCCAGGCTTTGTCAAGTGTAAAAGACTTGGCCTGAACTATGTGGCCCTTACACATGCACACAGCTGTACTTTGCCTCTTGTGAGCCAAGGGGAGAATTTTTCAAGGGGTGCCTGGTCTGAACTAGGTAGACTACCCTGCTTTTCCCCTCTCATTGCTGTAAGGAAATCACTGTGAGTTTAAGTATGAGGGTTCTGTGCAGTGGTTTTATCGTTAGAATGAGAATATCACTTAATTGGATTTCAGTGCCCTTTCTTGCAAAAGCAATTCAGTAGAATAATTAGCTACACTTCTGTGTCAACTTTCTGACTTTATTTCTTTTTTTCTTTTTTTTTCTTTTTCTCCTTTTCCTGTTTATGCTGGGAAAACTTTCTCTTGCTGTCTTACTCTTGTCATCTCTCCAAGGAAAAACCCACCCAAACGGTAAAAGTTTAAATAATACTTGGTAATACTGTTTTTTACTTCCTCAAATGTTCCATCAGTGAAACAAGGGAAAATATTTCATTTGGGTTAGAGTAATTATAAAGCTCTGTTTGGGTCGGAAAACTGAATCTGTGTTCAGGTGAGCCTGAACTGCTGCCCTTTTGCAGCCAAACACAGAAGCTGCTTGTACATGCTGTGAAAAGCCACAGCTCTGCCTGTGTCTTTGTTGCTGCTAAAACTCAGGTGGTCTCTGAAGCTTTTCACTCACTTCTCTCTCCTCTTCTTGACACAGTCCCCCACGAAAGCACATTGTGGATACCTATACAGAGTTTTACCACACGCCCACCCACAGCGATGCCAGCAAGAAGCGCCTGATTGAGGACACTGAAGACTGGCATCCCCGGACAGGCACCACCCAGTCCCGCTCTTTCCGCATCCTTGCCCAAATCACCGGCACTGATCATAGTGAGTAGTCTGGTGTAAATGAAGTAGAAGTTAATGGCCTTGGACGGATAATTGTTTTTAAAAGCTGGGGGTGAGGGGAAGTAGTAAAAGGAAAATATTATTGTAAAACCCCTGCAGTCACTAACTAGCTCGGGATGTATACATTACTGGACATTATTCCTGACTAAGTTGAATTCCAGGTAAATCTTAGAAGTTTCCATTTTTATTTTTATGTTATGCTGTCAGATATAATTCACTGGCTGAGATTTGTAATTTTGTGTAAAAGCTATCAGAATTGCTGTCAGGTACTTTGAGCTCAGTAATGTTCAGACTGAGGCAGCTAATGTACATGTGATTATTTCGTTCTTCTGCTTTTAGCAACTAGTGCTGTAATAAAGAAGGCATTGTGGAAATTGGACCCCCTCCTTGGGAGGGCAGATTTGATTAAATTAGCTCTCTTTAGAAGTCAAGGATAACATCTCCCCAAACACAGATATTGTCCATGTGTGATAAATACTCTGAATCGGGACAGTTTTCTGATTGTTTTGTGGTCCTGCATTGTGCTAGTCTATTAATGACCATTGTCTATGTTCAAGTCTCTTCATTAGCCCTTGTAAGGGCAGACTATGAGATCTGCACGTCGAATAACATGTTATCCAGTACAAGTGAATTTACCACGTTGACAAGTACTATAAAAAAACTGCAAACAGATTTGCCAGTCTTAAAATCAGGGCTGGGAATTTACATTATCCCTTGTGCAGACCTCTAGAACCCTGATGGGTCATAGCCTGGCTGCAAACAGATGCTTGTATTATCACCCGATGTAAACCCACTGTATGTTCATCCAAGAGAAATGCCTGTCAACTTCGTTCATCTTCACCTTCTCAAATGATATTTCTCAATGCCAAAATGGAGAGTAGCCCAAGAGAAAGGGCAGAGACCAGCAGAGCCACTTTTCTGCAGCTCTACTAGCAAAAGAACTCTTGAAGGTTGTGGACATGACTTAGGTCTATTGGGGTATATTTAGAATTAAAGAGTCCTACAAGTCATGTTGTAGTTTCCTGATGTGGTGAATGTATTGGCACAGGGGAGAATCTCAGTGTGGTGGTACAGTGTCTTTATTGCCTTAGAAAATAAAAATTTTCTCTTTCCTTTCAGTGAAAGAACCAGAAAATGAAGGTGCAAAGAAGACTAAGTGAGTTGATGTTTTACATTTTTATTACTTTAATGCTTTGCATGTTTAATTTCTTAACTCATAGTGTTCTATGCATTTGTGTGAAATCTGATTATTTTTAAAGTATCGCTTCTTTTTTTGCCTTTTACTTCAGCATGTAAAAGTCAAGATCTTTTTCTCCATAGACAAACTTTTTTAAATCTGTTGATGCAGTCCAATAGTAAAGTCTGTGCAGGAGTTTGTGCAGAGATCTTCTGTAAGCTTAGACTAATGTGATTGTATGTACGAGGTCAGCTTGTTGATGTGTTTTCCTTTCCCTAAGTCTAACCAGGCGCTTTTGATTTGCGAGTGTACATCAGATTGAAAGGCATAGCTGTAAAGTATTGTTGTCTTGGACTGCAAATGAGAGTCACCTGTCTCCTTGCTTTGAGATAAGTGTTGATCAAAATAGGCACCAACCAGTAGCTCAGTCTAATGGTTCTTGAAGTCAGTGAGACTTTTTCTAGTGACTTTGACTAACACTGGATCCAACTTTTTGACAGACAGGAAGACAGAGTGGTAGGAATAGTGCATGGAGTTTGCATGCTCACTTGTGAAACTGCTTAAGACAAACTCTTCTTTCTTTCTTATTTTTCTTCTATCACTTCTTTCCACAGGGAAAAGGTTCCCAGCCACGTCTTTAGCCCCAAATATACAAAATTACGTGACTGGCACCATGAAGTCTCAGCACGTGTTCTTAATGTCCAGTGATTTTACCCAAGTTGCAAAAGCAAAACACAAACACTTCCTTTCTTCTTTTCCATCTGCTTTGCAAAAACAAACAAAAAAAAAAGTGAAAAAAGAAAACTTATTTCACTAGCCTTTCTGCAAGAGAAATTCTAGCCTTTTCTATACTTTTCTAACACTTTCCTACTGGTGTATAAAAATGGGATGAAAATTGTTTTTGTGCTCATCATTAGTTGACAAAACATACGTATTTACAAAAAAAACAACTTGGGTGGCTGAATCTCCCAAGATGGGGGAGGAGTTGGCTGTTTCAGTTCTTTTATTTTTTGCCTGAAAGGAGCCATTTGCATTGCTGAGTTTGAGGAACTGTAGGTTGTTTGAAAGCAGAAAATTTTGGACAAAAGAATAAGAAATTCTATTACTTTGATTTTGGGGCTGGGAGAAGAAGATGAAGAGGGACTGTATGCACTTATTTCAAACTGTAAAGTTACTGAGATAATTATCTTGGATTTCACTAGCAAGTCAATTTTAGAGTGGTTGTAAATGTTTTACCAAGTACAGCAAAAAGACAGTCTGCTTTTAAGCAAACAAAAAATTAAAAAATATATTCCAATGTTGTGAATTGAAGTGAAAGCTCAATATGAAGATCCTGTTGCTTAGACGTGTAATATTTTCATGTTTTGGAAAACTTAAGAATAATTGAGCAGTATGTTGTTGTGTACCTGTAAGAGCTTCAACATATCTTCTAGCAGGAACAAGATAAGATAGTAGTATTTATTTATTACAGTGTGAAGCTTATAGGCTTTCTTGTGTTTATAAAAGCTTCACAGCCCTATGGTTCTTCTGTAAAATAATGTATTATAGTAGCTACACATTCATTAATTTATGCATTCTGAAGCTTGAAGAGTATTTTAATAAAAGTTGCTTTTATCTTAGCTCTGTCTGTTTTTCTTTTGAGTCTCTCAGACTCCTTGAATATTCTTCTCATGCATGGAGCTGAATTTTCTTTGCACGTTCATGGATTATAGGAAGAGAAGCAATTAAATTTCTGCTCCATACTAGAAGCAATCTAAATTATATAACACTATCACAGTATTAGAGTTCCTGATCATGTTAAAAATGGGGTGCATGATTGTGTTGTCAAAATCAACGTGAGATTTGCAGAAATCAGTAATATGACTGACCTTTTGGGGGGCAGTGGGAGTAGGAATTCTACTAAATAAAACTTCCTTTAGGCTTTTGTGGCACTTATTGAGCCAGATAATGTTTCAGACCTCAAAGGTGAATTATAAAGCATGTATAAAAGTCCAGTCTTTCATAATTGCTCAGTGAGAACCATTGCTTTTGGAGTTTATGCAGCTGACCTATGGAATTAGTCGTGTGAACAGACTTGATGGGGTTGGTTTTTTATTGCACAGCTTGGGAGCTTGAAAGGAATAAAGGCCTTGGGAACAATTTTAAGGCTGTGTTTCCTTTTCAGAGGGTTTTTACTCCTATACAATACGGCAGTAGCTTATGGTATTTGTCATTTTTATCTTTAGGAAAAGACAAACAGAAAATGGAGACTTCAGGTAATAGCCAACTTATCTAACATTAACAGTCACCAATGTGGATGCCTAACAAAATAGTACGACTAGATTTGCCCTGGTAATGATGGACCAAGGAGTACTACATCTTACACACTTTTTTGGGTTAACTCCTTAGGGACCGTAGGGGAAAATATTCACTTTAGTAATTTCACTAAGGACTGTTTTGATGAGTCAGTTTGATTTCTGCCCACCCCTGCCTCTCATCTCACATCCCATAACTTGGTAGCGAGTACTGTGTTACTAACTCAGGTGTGTTACTGGGTGCATATACACCATAATATAATAATTTCATATAATACTGCATATTGAAATGGAATGTGAAGTAGTGTATTAAAATGGTTTTGCTGGGTTTCTTTATGAGTGGAAAAGTGGGAGTTTCCATAAACTGTTACTTAAACCTTACAAAGGCAACATCTGGCCTTTATGTAACATTTATTTATGTGTTTTAGTAACTGACTAGTTCTGTTTCTGCAGCACCCTATTTCCAAGTTTGTTTTAATGTTCACTTTCAACATTTCCTTCTGAGCAATCAGGTGCAGATTTGGTTTTGGCCTTAATTGTAGTCATTTCATTGTCCTCAGTGAAGATATGTCTGGATTTTCCAGATTTGTAATTTAGAAAATATTTGTTTCAGTTCTGTAAGAATCTATCATAAATCATGCATTTATTTTTTTCTCCCCATGTCATAAATATATATCAAGCATACATGCAGATCTATCTGATGGTGCAGGAACCCAGGATACCTGTATTAATTTGAATAAAAAATCCATAGCTACCCCAACTTTGGAGATGCCACCTACACCAGAATTTCCATCCACACGTTTACCACCTATGAGGTCTGCTTCCATGTCATTTATAACTGTTCAATAATTTTACGTACTTAAGGCTCCATACTTTCTTAAGATACTTAATTCTGCATGCTAATACTAAAAAAAAAAAGGCCAGCAATACCTGCCCCTAGAGCCTAATTTAGTTTGCTCAAAACTTCTTATTGTGATTGCTCTCTACCTTATATTTTACTTTTATTTTCATATATGACAATGATATGTCTGGCAGGTGCTCTTTTAGAAGTAGAGCACTTTAAGACAAGATTTTCTAGATTTATTTTTTTCTTATCACAACTGAATAAAAGAAAGGATATGAAAAATATTGAGAAATATGATCTAACCTTCACAAAGCTAACATCCCAAGAAAGCTGTAGCAAAATGCATATAAATCTTTGAGAATGCATCCCACTAGCACTTGTGTCACTTTCTTTTCCAGTGTTTCCTAAGAAGTTTTCTGTCACATAATGTCATCCTAAATGTATGTGTTCTGTATTTGCAAATGTAGAATACTACTTTGCCTTCTGAATTTGAAAGCAGCAGGACGCTCAACCTTCACTGGAAGCATAATACTTCCTAAGTGTATTTTGAATCATTTTATCCCCCTAATTGTATTTTGCTACAAATTCCATGGTCTTCTTTGTGGGTTGTGGGGGGATTTGTGGGTTGGTTTGTTTGGGCATTTGGGTTTTTTCTCGGGTTGTTTTGTTTTTAAATTTCCAAACACTTTTATGCACAGTGTTTCCTATTCTGCATATTATGTTAATGTGGATTAAAAATCTCTTTCTCTCTGTGTCTTCACTTGGTTTTATTATTATGAATGGAGTGAAAACAGTGCTAAACCAGAACCTGCAGCTACTCTTTTGCCAATAGCAGATTCCTGCCCTGGCAGTGTCTCCTCTCCCAGACTTTCTGAACATATTGCCACAGCAGCTTCTGGGAGGTAAATTATTCACAGGGGGTTTTGATTCAGTTAATGATCTAGCTGTATGTTCTAGCCCTGCATTTGTCTGTCTTGGGGGAGAGAGGGTTGTTTGCCATTCATTTAAAATAAACTTCATTAATCTGCTGTGACTGTGGATTTTCCTGGAAATGGAAGGAGGAGGAAGGAGAAAAATTAAATAAAGCTGAGGAAATTCGCGAAGTCTGGTGGATACCAATTAAAATAAGTCACAGTATTTAGTGTGTTTACATTGTTAGCAGGTGTCCCCCCTATTATTTGGATGGAGTAACTTTTCAGTGGTTTCAACAACTCAAGAGTGAATAAGCATTTAAGAATAGCTTAACTTGTTCTTACCTTGGCAGATTGGTGATGTTTTGGAGGTCGTCTGTGAGTACTAGATTGTGACAGTAATTTGGAGAAGTTATGATGCTCTTATTGAAGGTCAATAACATTTTCTGATGGTTTGTGTTTCATTGTGTAGGAGTGTTTTTTTAGTTCCAGGTAGCCAGTGTCCATTAAACATGTACAAACACAAAGTTATGACATGAAACAAACCTGTCCCTTAAAAATGAGAATCACATGAACAGTGCCTGGTTCTGCCAGGCCCCTAGACAGAGACTTTTGCTTGTGTGAAGCTCACTGGAATATACTATATACTGTTGCACACACCTGTGTGGGCCTTCTGCAACTAGATAACTGATACTAAGATTCTGAACTGGCAGTCTCACCTTTAAAGCAGTTAATTAACTGAGAGATGAGGAGAAACCTGACATTAAAATAGATGTCTGTTTAGTTGTCTTTTGAAGACTTTTTTCTTGTCTGTGAGCAGCAGGTACCTCCATGAGCTAACATGTCATTAGGCAGGAAGAGATGGTGGATGATGGTGGGGTGGGTGTCGTCACGGTAACCAGTATAGTAAAGAAGATTTGAAGATTTGGTTGTGATGTTTTCAGCAGCATAGTCTCTGAAAGCACCAAAGGTGAAAAATACACGCAGAAGATGTATGGCAATACTCTTGATGAGGGTTTGTTTGGGTTTTTTAAGAAGAAAACCTGGGATGAAATGGGCAGGGAAAAAAATACTACTTCTATAATTGATTTTCATGTCCACCAATGAAACTCTAGTGTGATTAACAACCTACTTGCCCCATCCCTGAAGGTGTTCAAGGTCAGGTTGGATGGAACTCTGAGCAGTCTGGTCTAGTGAAAGGTGTCTCTGCCCATAGCAGGGAGGTTGTGACTAGATGATCTTTAAGATCCCTTCCAACCCAGACCATTCTATGATTCTACTGAGCTGCAGAGATGCCTTGCAGATACCACTGCAGCTACAGTGTTCTGAGTACTGAGGAGTCTTTTTTTAAGTCCTATCTCTGCATCTGAGTCCCGGAAAGGGAAATTTAAGCCTGCTCTCACTCAAGACTTATGGCTCTAAGTTTACTATTTGGCAAAATGAACCTAGTAAAAGAACAGCTTTAAAATGAGAAATCAGAAAGGACAGCTACATTCATGGTGATTTAGGATGAGAGCTAAAGTATTTATACAAATAGTCGAAAAAGTAGATGATAAGAATTTTTTACCCAAGAAAGGCAGAAATCAGAGCAGTTTCTGCAGAGTTGGAGAAGAAAGATTTAGCATTGAGTGTGGGAAGGAGAACATTAATTATTTGATAAAGCAGGGTAGTCTTGATTCTCTCCTGAAATGAGAGGTCATCAGTGTAGCAACTGTATTTGATGTTTGTTTTGTTACTGAGCTGATGCTGCTGCTTTTATAACAGTCTTTTGAGTGGGATATACAGCAAAATTTGATCTCCAAAATTTTTTTTTCTTTTTTTTTTTTACAAAATGGCAGCTATTGGAAATCTGTATGGAGCAATTGATGAGTGCCATGTCAGGCTTTTAGTAAAGCAAAATTGGGCCACCCAAGGGTGAATAGATTTGCAATGCTACTGAAGCCTTGCATTTGTTGTCAGTGACGGGCATAAGTCCTTATTTTCCTAATGGACTGCACCTTTTCTTGCCTGAAGCTCTGTGATTTGTACCACCCACTACTAAACCACTAAGAAGGAGAAGGGTTACTGTGAAATGTATGAAGGATCTGGATTTGATTACTAGATTAAATTCAAGTTCTCTGCTTATAAGGCAGACTTCATAATGCTTTTTTATTGTAGTTTTAGTTCTTTATTGAAAGCCTTAACTATTTGTATGGCAATATAGCCAACTACTGTAATTTATAGCTTATTATTAGTCTATTTCATATATGCAATGTTCTCCTGTAAATTTACCAGTAAAATATTTAAAAGCAATTACAGCCTTTCCAGAAAGTTGCAAAAAGTCATCTTAAAAAGTAATCCTGGTAACTTTAGACCACGTAAACCACAGAATCTGGCATTTCCTGAGAAAATACATAACTAATGTAAAGCAGATGCAATGCCAGCAGGTCTTTAGATTGCTCTTTTATATACATGCCTTTTACAGTCATTCAGACCTACTTTTGTATTTTCTTTTGATAGAATTATTCCTGACAGAAATACAGAGATGTAGTATTAGATAGTAGGTATTAATCTTGATTCTTGTTGTGTACTTTCTGACAAGTGGAAAGCCAAGAATATTCTCTGCATAAATTTTAGTCTCCAAGAGTCTTTTCTTCTTTTCTAGTTACTGCTAAATCAAGTGAAAGATGGAAGTACAATGAATTTGTGTTCAATGTTTGTATGAATAAGACTTGGAGTCAGCTTGCTCTCCCTTTGGAGCGTAACTGATTCCTTTTGTCCTCATCTTCTTTAAAGCCCTTTTTATGACTTATAAAGCTTCATATAGATGCTATATGAAGTTTTGGAGAATTTGAGGTCAGCTCCAGGAAAGGGTAGAATCTGTGCATACACCTGTTTTACTGTGAATTTTTAACTGCTGTTGTAGTCTCTTTGACTTAGCCAGGTCTCTGTTTTGGCAGGTTTGACATTTCTGCATCAGTTTTCCCAAGCAAATTCCGTCAGTTGTAGTCATCATGGAACAGGGAATTTGCAAAAACAGAAGTTGCTCATTTAATTAACAAATGACTGTCAGGCTGGGGAGAAGAGGAGGTCTCAAGATGACCGAACTAAAACTGTCAGATCTTAAATGGTTGCTTTGGTCTGATGACAAGCAAAAAGAAGGAAGCAAAATATGGGGGAGAAATACTGTTTTCTTGTGGTGAATGCTACTTGTCCTTCTGCTTCCTTTTATTTCACAGAACTTTTGTTTGAGAACCTTTTGGAAGTCTTAGCCAAGCATACACCTCCTCTCCCTTCAGTTGTTCAGGTTTTAAATACCAGCAGTCCAGTAGCTACGGTGTCTAAAGTGTCATCTACATAGAATTTCTAATATATTGGTTTTGCTCTTGTTCAAGTTTGTTGTCTTTTGAGTAACTACTTTAAACTAAAATTAGTTTGGTTTTGTGGTTAAACAAACGCTCAAGCTTTAGGTGTACAAATGTCTCAACAATTGTTTTCAGGATAATCTGTTTCCGGGAGATCGGTATTTGCCTCTTAAGAAAGAAGGAAAAAAAGCCCTCCCCTACTTCTCACTTATTCTTACAAAAGGTGCAAGAACAACAGCTGGAAAGAATTGTCCATTGCTCTTTTGTATTTTTAATCAAATGAGAGATTTCTTCTCCATATCTTGTCTCACTATAATTACCTGTGAAATTAACATCAACTAGGAAAATAACTGTGGAGTTCCCTTCACCAGACGCAGCAAGCTTTTTGCCAACTGATGAAGCACCTCATCTCCCCACAAAGTGTGCTGTGGCCACACAGACCACTGAGAAGCCCCTGCCAGCTGACCCAGCTGGGCTGCTGCCTTCTGCAGCCTCACCTGTGGAAGTGGCCCTTGGGCTGCCTCCTGCTCCTGCCAGGTACATCCAAGCCAGCTGAGTTAGAAAGGCAGGATCAGAAACTGTAATTTTTCACACATTGAAGCACAGAATGGTTTGATTTGGAAGGGACTTTAAAGATCATCTAGTTGCAATCCCCCTGCTGTGGGCAGGGACACCTTCCACTAGACCGGGTTACTCAGAGCTCCTTCCAACCTGCCTTTGACCACTAAAAGGGATGAGGCATCCATAGCTTCTCTGGGCCACCTGTTCCTGTGCCTCACCATCCTTAAAGTAAAGAATTCCTTCCTAATATCTAATCTAAATCTCTCATTTTTTAGCTTAAAGCCACATGGTTACATTAGGGTTTTTTGATGATAATGTTATCAAGATGGAGCAGCTTACAGGTGTCTCCTGACCCTCTGAAAATTGGTGTGACAATTAGAAATTCAAGTAGCTTTTAGGCAAAAGTTAAAAAAATAATTTAAAAATTAAAGCAGCCCTTCAATGGAGGAGTCATGGGTTGGACTTCATTGCAAAAGTTAACATTGTGGGGAAAATATATAGTGTCCAACTGTGGAAGAAGGTTTTGGGGGAAAGGCAGAGTGTGCATAATGCTTGATTCTTTTATATTCCACATCTTATTCACCTGATTTTCAAAGATTTGTCACCCTTGCTACACAATGTATATTTTAAATTATCCACTGGCCTGAAGTTTTCGGAGGAGAATACAAGCATTAACTTGTGTAGTGATGGGACATCTGGAGTATAGTGTTCACCAACAGAGAAAGAAAGTGCTTCCCTCAGTAATTAAATAACATTACAGGACATTAGACCATACCTGGGCTCTTAGTTTGGGGTTTTTTATTGTTTTGTTTATGGGTAAGGAGGGCTTTTAAAAAAATCCTTAATTGAACTCCTCCTGAGTTTTAGATAGCATTGCCAGAAGTGTAATAACTGTTTGATTAACAGCTTTTCTTCTCTTGCTGCTTTTGTGCAGGCATGAAGCATCTTTGCCTACTTGTGAAACAAATTCTTTCAATAAAATCTCAAGCTTTCAGTCTAAATCATCTATAAGTCATGCAGGGTAAATCTTTTAAGGTGTAACTACAGCAGACTGCTATGTATAAGCAAGGTATTCAGGCAGTAGTTTTACATTTAAATCTGAGAAGTGGTATATAGATGTATGTGTTTGGAGTGTGTACTTGATTTCTGTAGTTATTTTAAAAAATGAACACCAATTCAGTGGATAATCTTGAAATTTTAAAATAAGAACCTGAGTTACAGATTCACCAGTTTAAAAATTATTTTGGAGCCAGTCTTTTTTTTTTTTTTTGACTGTTCACTTTCCTTTCCAGCCATATAATATGTAGGGAAAATGAAAAATGGATAAAAATCCTGCCAAATTTGGTAAAGGTGGCTAAAAATTGACCTGCTGAAGGTATATCAGGCAATATTGCAAAGTTTTGTATGTTTATTTTTTACTATGAAAAAGAGGAGAAGGTAAATGATGTTTGGGGCTCATTCTCTTCACACCATGGAGACTTATATGGATCCACTTATTGTGTTCTGGGCCCTGGTTTAGTGGGAATGATCCAGTAGTGTGATCCAGACAGAGTCTAGGATGTGCGATTTGAAGGCTGATCGATGCTAAATGCTTACTTGATAAAGGGAAAGTCTTTTTTGTGGGTGAAACAAAAATTGCTCTTTTCTATATTAGTATTCAAGTGGCTAATACCTGAATTAGTCAAGTGCCTGATGTCTCTGTGAGCCAGAAACCTACAATCACATAATTTCCAGTGCTTAATGTGGTCTGGTATTTTACTGTGTCTCTGTCAATCTTTCCTACTTTCTCTGTTTTCTCCTGTGTTGGCTCAAAGCTTCTGTGCTGCAGAAGTACTGCTGGAAAAACCTTTGGGAAATCTGCCAATCCTTGGACACTCTCCTCTTCCGGTTCTTTCTACTTTCAAGCAGAGATCAAAAATTAAGAGCATGGCTGCTGCTGCTGTGTCTGCTGCTATTGCTGTCCGGGCCAGGTAGACATCAATTTTAAAAGGAATGTTTTATAGCTTGGTTTAAGAAAGTTCAAGTTCACAAAAGAATTATTGGTCTCTGGAAGGGTTGTGAAATCAACTCTTTCACAACAGCATAGTGAGCAAATCATTAGAATGTGTCTAAGGCTCCCATGCCCTATTTTTAGCTTAGCTTCAGACTGCCACTTTGAACCCTGGCGAGTAATTCTACCATTCTGTCCTCTATGATACCTCTTTTACAGTTCAGTTAGTAAATTAACTGTATGTAACATTTGTGTTACATGAGTGACAAAGAATAGTTTGTATCTTTGAGGAACTTACCGATGCTTGAAAACAGAAACTTCCTGAGTTCCAGCTAAGTCTTTGCTGTATAGCTTTTTGTAAAGGCTTGCTTAAACCAAAAATTTTGGCAAGTTTTTCAGTCATCCATTCACATCAATAAAATATTTTTACCATGCAATAATATGTATATTTATTTATTTATAAATTACATAGATGTCCTAAAATTAGTAAATTATGTGCATTATAAAGCATGCACAAAGCCAGAATATTAAAAAAAGATGAATAAACACTATTTTCCAATTAACTTTTATTTTCGTCTATTAATGTTAAAAATAATAAAAAAAAATTCTTCTCACACTCAGGTGGATTGTCTTGTGACTCCCTTCAAATGTGCAACCTTTGTGGACTTCTTGTTTAGACATAATTCTTACATCAGTTATTCTGGGTTCAGTTTGTCCATATAGGCTTTTCATAAGGGTTTTTTGGGGTTTCAGCCGACTTGAACTTTGTGTGGTCACCTGGTTTGTTTCTGGGATCTTTTTAAATGCTTGCTAGACTCTCCGAACCTAGTGTCTACCACTCGCTCTTGGATGCCCTGCTCATCACACCTGTTGCTAAGCCTCCTCTGCAGGCTATTGGACCCTCCAGGAAGTCCACAAGTGCTCTGGAGTTGCCAAAGAGCAAGAGGTATTGTCTGAGTGTGGTGCACAGTTGGCACTTAGGAACCGCAAGAAACCGGCTTCTCCTTCAAAGCGTGTTTCTGCTGTCTGTGCACTTGAAGCGTTGTGCCTGTTCAGGATGTTGACACAAGGTCATCAACCCCAAATCCTACTGGTTTCACCTCTTTGCAGAACTAATCTACACCCTGGTCCTGCTGATGGTGTTTGTGCAAGTCCACTGTATTAATCAAAGGTTTCCTCACTGGCATCAAGTGCCCTTCTAATATGTATGGTGCTGATTGTGTCGTGTCATGAACCTCTTGAGGGAGGCACTGTCACTCTAGCAAAGTGGAGAAGAAACAAGATATTCTGGCTTGATACCTCTATCCAGGTGAATTATTTGCAACAGTTTTTTGAGCAAGTAAGCAACATGTTGAGCTTCAAGGGTGCTCCAGGAACAAAGAGCTGCTGTTTTTCAAAGCTCACTTTTAATGTATAAAATCAAATAACTGGTATGCAGTCCAGCAAATAAGTATTTTGAAAAGTATTTGCTGTCTATGCCCTTTGTTCCAGTGCTGATTCTGTTCAGTGCACAGGACTGTTTGTTCTCATTTCCTGACCACAACTACGTTAATGCTTGCTTCAGTGGAAAGCTACTTTTATGACTTCAGCCACAAAGGCAGAAGCCTATTTGGTTATTTTACAGGGTGATATGCATTAAGTTCTGCTAAGGAAGAAATAATTTGTAGGTTTTCATGTATTTACTTGCATTTTCGAAAGTGTTAGACTCTTCTAGAAATAAAACCCAATTATAAGTAGACCTGAGATCTACCTGATGTAGAAACTTCTGTTGAGTAACCAGTATTCATTCTTTCCCTCCTGTTTCATGGCTTCCAAGGTGAACTCAGTCACTAGAAAAGGCTAAAGCAGCCCAGACATTGGGAAGGCAAATAGTAGTCGACTAGACACAAAGGAAAAAGAAAACATTAAAGAATTACAGTGATATAATGCAATTTTAAATACTAATTTTATTTTTTGCCACTGAATGATATTTACTAGAAAACTTTTTTTAAGAATGCAAAGAAAACCTCTCCAGGAGTTCCGATACCCATCTGTGCCTACAGGTGAAACCCAGGCCATGCTGCCTGCAAGACTTTATTCATTAGCCTGTAGTGTTTGTTTGGTGATACTTTATTAGAGCAAATAATGTTGGTGAAAATGGATTTTCTGACTTCCCCTTCTCTTTTTTCCTTCACCCACTTCTGTGCATTGTTTATGGCATAAGCTGCAAGTGTACATGAATTGTTGCATGTATGAAAAGATTATCCTTCCTGAATGTGAAACTGGCTTTATGTTTGTCCATTGTTTTCTCACCATAAAGAGAGAACTGTCCTAGTTTTGAAGATTTATTTTTGGAGCTGCACTCACTTCTGCTAGAAAGTTGAGATTCCCAAAGTAGCTATATTATGTTACTGTCTGTTACAAGTACATCGGTCTGTCTATTGGGAAGGGCAGGAAACAATGGAAAACTTTTTTTGTTCTTCCATAGTTTTATCCAGTTTTGAAGGTTTTTGATCTGTTTTGCTCTTCCAACTGACAGTAGCTGGAGAGAGATGAGCCAGGGAGCTAGAAGGTATGCTGGGAGTACAGGAACCATATAAGCCTGCCAAACCTTATCAGTATTGGATGTATCAAGATCCAGATGGAATGGCTTGAAATAAATATCCGTGGATTATTAAGGGGTTTTAAGGGTAATTTTTTAACTTGTGAAACAAGTCTTTTCTCTTAAACCATTGCAATAGTCAGGTTATCCTGGTTCATTAGGCGATAAAAGAAGCATATGATCTTCAAGCTGTTAGGGACATCCCAAATAAGATATGACCTGAATTTTGGGAAATGTGATGTAGTTGTACAGTTAGTCTGAAAATGTTATGCATAAACATTTTTTTAAAATTATTTTCCCTGGAATAGCGAGTGTTGATCTGAAGGTACACAACCTATGAGGGTAATGATTTCTGGTTTCCATATTATCATCCTTAGTCCTGAGCTGCCAGTGCCATGAGGAAGAAGAGGTTACCAGTAGGTGGAGCCGTAGAAATGAAGCTTTGTGCTGTCTTTTCCTAGGGAATAAAGGAGAACAGTCTTTATTGTATGACTTAAGAAACACGTAGGAAAAGGAGATAAAAGAAGATAAATGTGGTGTCAGTAACTACATATTCTCCTTGAATTTCAACAAAGATCAAGCAAAACTAATCAATTATGCCAGCAAAAAGATATATATGAGAGAAATATATCCATTGAATGTGAGAATCTAGATACTAAAATCTTTGCCTTACAATCCATCTAATGACATATTGTAATGTGTACACAAATGTAATGCTGAAAAGTTGTTTTAAATGGCATCTCACTTCATCCCACAACAAAATAGTTGATAAGGCAGGAGAGCTGAAATCTTACATCCCATAACTAAAAAGATGAGTATATGACAGTATATAATAGACTAACTTGTTAAAAAAAAAATTGACTCAACCAAGAAAGTAAATACATTGCTTTGTAGTTTGTATTTTCTGTCTCTATTTTGTGTACCTTTCATAAAAAGGTGATGAATCTAGTTTACCATGGTAACTTGGGCTTCTTTTCATTATCTCTGGGGAAAAACTCAAGAAGGTTGTAACTATAACAAAAGCCGCATGTTGATTTTGTTCTGCAGTAAAGCTGCTCCAGAAATATTTCCCTTTTATCCCTCTTACTTTAACATCTCTGTTGCAAAAAGCTGGCTGTCTTAAAACTGCCCTGTACTAGGTAGCTGCCAGAGAACTTGATCTTTTTCTGACTTAGTAACTGGCCTGAAGTGGTGTGGAATATCCACATGTTTTCTTCCCCACCAGACTCATTACTAATGGCTTTTTTTTGGGTGTATAACAGCCATGCAGTTTTTCACTAAACCAAGTGTTTCATCCTGATGTCAATGGAGGTAGCCTTAAATTTATAGCACTTGTGTGTTTTTTAACAAACAACATATATGCAGCAAAGGAAATGATGTATTTAATGTCTTACATGCCCAAAAATTTGAGCTCTGCCTTAAAATTGAATCACAAGGCAGAAGCATTGTGAAATTTCAGGAAACACCAGCAAGAATGAGTGTTGACATGGCTTTTGTTTTTCACATGGCTTTTGGTTTATCTTTCTGATACTGTGCCACATACAATTACTTAAAAAAGGGGTAGTCTGGCTTTGTGAGATGAGTACTGCTGTTAACTCTGAGACAGTACTTACCCTGAAAAATGCTTTGAGTTGTTTCTGTGTAGAGTACTGCTTACAGAAGGGTTGTATACTCCCTCCCTGTAACTTGATATGGAAATAACCTCCACCCAGATGACTTTTTCTGCTCTTTCTTTTTGTTATTCTATTTCTTATTTCTTGCAGGTTACTGAAACACTGTTAGGTTAGCATGAAAAGTAAACACTGACTAAGACCATGGGTTTGTAATATGGGTGAAAACAAGGTCAGCACTCAGCGTTTCTTGTCTTCTATTTCTCTATTGTTACATCAGAAACTCCATGCAAAAAGGCATATGTATTTCCCCTATTCATGGAGTTTTGTCATCTTTTGTCACCTACCCTTTTCTGTTTTTTAAATATATCTTCAGCTATTACATATTTTGATACTGGACAAAGTACATCACATGATTTTTATGACTTGAATGACAAAGCTTAAAACAAGAAATTGAGACCTGAAATCCAAGTTTTACCTCACCTGTGCTAATATCACACTGTAAAGCTTTGGAGGAGCATTTGTGTAACTGTTTACTTACAGTGTCTTAGGTTTTTAGGGCAGGCATATTATCCTTTCCTTACTTTGGAGGTATGAAGTTTTATTAATATAAATGTTTTAAAAAGTTCATATTCTTTTTTCCTTTTTCTCCTCTTTAGTGCTATATCAAGTATTGGGTCTATAATTGATATTTGTTCAGGTTTTTGCAGTATGCTCAGTGTAAATAATTGATATTCGTTCAGATTTTTGCAGTGTGTTCAATGTCTGCTTGGGGTTAACAGCCAGCCATCAGGGAGCAATGTGTAGTGCAAGAGAAGTCTTATTTTTGTTAAACTGTTTTGGCTTTAGAAGATGTAAAGGAGAATCAAGAATCATATTGTACTTGGTTGTGATTTTCTCACCTTTTTTTTTTTTTTTCTTCTTTTGTATGTCTTTCTTTAAGTTGTAGTGTTCTCACAGAATTCCTGGTCATCTGAAGAAAGCATTTACAGACTGTCCCATAGATACTACATGACCTGTCCTGTCAGCAGATTTCCTCAGAACAAATTCATTTAACAAGTTAGTTAAAATACCATTTATATCCAGAGAACTATTAGGAAAATACTGATATCCCAGATAGCTCAGAGCTCGAGTGATGATGTTTACCGATGGATAGGCAATATCTTGGGCTTGCGTGAGGAAAAAGTCCATCCAGATCTCTTGAACCTGCCTGGGAAAAAGTCAGAGACTTGGCCCTTGCTGCCATTTTAGTGCTCTTAGAAGTTACAGGATGACAAGTGAATTCCTTTTCAGTTAGGACTGTAGCTTCTCCTTTGGTTGATAATAACATGACACACAGTTAGTTTCTCTGAAGTTTGTGTGAAGAAATGGAAGGATGGAGGGAGGTTTAGGCATCTGTAGCCCCAGATCATGTGTTTTTCTTCTTTTTTTTTTTTTCAGCTTGGAGTTGAGGGGGGAGGGAGAGATAGAGCTTCAAAACTTCTAAATACAATCAGGATTTTTCCAATGCAAATTCCATAAAATGCCTCTGAAATGTGTTCAGCCTGGTCTCCGAAAAACTTAAGTTTGTTTCATATGTGATCTGGACACACTTCCGCCCCCACAGGAGGAGGAATTGCTTTTTCCAGGATTTTTTTTGCTGTTTTCCACAGTGCTTCTGTTGATCAGAAGAGGGTAAGTCTGAGGAGCCTTTTGTGAGCTCTGGATAAAGTTTGGACTGGCACTGGAGTCCCAAGCCTCAGACTGGCTTCCCAGAATGTTGTTTGTTTTCCATACATGCATTTACCCTGATAGAAGAAGGCTGCACTCTGTGGTAGGAATTGTTCTCTATGGAATTTCAGGAGTGTCTGTTATGCATGAGCAAGCATATGTAAAAGATAAAGGTGTCGTTGACTTCTTTGCCAGACATTTCTCTTGGGCCATTTTTACAATCTGTTTCCCTTGTAACCCACTTCCAGAATTATTTTGATTAATCTTCTCATAGCTTATTAATCAAACTTATCAAAGGTTTTCAGGATGCAAGACTGAGTCTGTCATATTCATATTTCACCGTTTCTTCATTCTTGATGTGCTAAAACTCCTTGCCCAAAGCTTGACAGCAGAGTATTCGCATCTTGCAGGGAATGTTGTCTTGTAGGGATGTGACTCTTGTTTGCCTTAGTTTTCATCACAAAAAACTTTCATTTTTGCTGTAAGTATTGATCAGGTGGAGAAGGAGTTGTTTACAAGTCACAGAGTTAAAATATTAATGCTAGAGACAGAAGGTAGGTGTGTCATTAATAATAATACAAGTGTTCTTGTATCAAAATGTTCTTGACCTGAACCTGACCTATGAGTGTCAGCTGGGAACTCTGAAAAAATACTCACTTGGAACTTGGTAAATACAAGGTAAATAGATTTATCATTCTTCCCTCAATTTCCTAGTGATGACTCTGAAAAGCAGATGGGAGCTCCCTTCTGTAACCTATTATTTTTCTTGAATTTCTGGATACATTTTCGTCTCTTCAAACCATTTATTTCTTAGATAATGAAACTTCGGCCTTTATGTGCAATATCCTAGTGAGTTACAAAATATTAGCAGGACTAATTGTGGGTATTGTACAGCCACTTTGTAGAAGGTAAGTGTGCTTCTGAAAAGATCCATCACTATATTAGGAGCAGCAAATCTTTGAAAGTGAGACAAAGATGGATCTGTCTTTCTGTAGAGAACGCTGCACATGCACTCACAGGCAACTGTGTGATTGGAGGCTGTAATTCAGGAAAAACAGTGCCTGCATGGTTTCATGCACCCTACCACAGATGGGCGATATCACACAGTAGAGACTTTTCCAGGCTGCAGCAGTAGCCTGCCTGTTAAATTAACAGGCTGTGGTTGTGGCTTGAGTTTTTTCAACTCCTGCTTGAAAGAACCAGACACAGAATACAAAGAATATCCAAGACCTGTCAGAAGTTTTGCCTTGAGGCCAGCGTGATTCCCTCTGTCAGAATGATGGCTTCAAGCTTTTACCTTAGGAAGTTTCTTCCTAAAATAGGCTCCTGACACATAAGCTGCCAGAGGTGATAAAAAAAAAAAATCACAGGTAGTTTATACCTGGATTTATAATTGTCATTTAATTTGAGGTCATTAGTATTTCACCTAATTTCTAAATGAAAGCCTAAGTGTTTCAAATAATCTGTTGCTTCAGGAGATCCCCATAAGGGCTATTCATTTAAGAGTTGGACTCGATGGTCCTTGTGGGTCCCTTGCAACTCAGAATATTGTGTGATACTGAGAACTAGCATGCCACGTCATTCACAAGCTTTGGAATTAAACCACAAAAATGACAATGGTAGAGCTTCCAGTCAGCATTGCAATCAACCTTGTGGTTATGTGGTCACAGCCTGCTTCCTTACCTTCTACCTGCAGGGTACCCTTTTTGCTTGTCTTACATCTATTTTTGCATGTCAAGTAGCCTCTTTTATACAGGACAGCTGCTGACTCAGCAGGTTTTTCTTATTTATGATAGATGATTTGTATTATTTATGATTTATATGTTCCAGACAAAGGCAATAAAAAGGTGCTAGAGTGGAAAAGCGATTTGACAAGCAGTAATGAGTCTCTTGGATGGAGAAGGTGGAAACTTACTTTTTTTAGCACTGACAGTGTTAATGAGGAATTCTTAAAGTTGCAGTGGGGCTCTGGCCTTGAATGGGTTTGATGGGTTGTGTGTCAAATATACCCAACAGTACAGAAGGATGTTTCTGTAACAATGAAGTTGCAGACATGCACTTTTTTCATAGTGGAAGCCAATCCTAAACTAACTTGCCATCTTTAACTACTGAGCTGATACTTCACATCAGAGGATATTTTCCTATGCTTTTTCTTCCGGTCTGCAATAGCACTTCTGTGCAGTGCATTTCCACTGCCTCAAAATATGCAGTAATAAAGACTTGCATCCTAAGGCTTTAAGGTGTACTTTCAGTGCCTCCATCTGTGCTATACGAATGTCTTTAAATATATTTTCAGCATTAGAACATAACAAAATGTGTTGTCTCACTTTGTGTTTCACTGGGCTTGTGCACACTGTGTATAGCAAATCCATCACTGTAAGTTCAGCACAGCTACCTGCTGATAACAAAAGCCTAATCACAATAGTTGTTATTCATTAAACTGAGCATTCAGATATATTCTCTAAACTCTGCATAATTTTTTTTTTAACCCTTACCCCAAAGAAGATTCTAAACACATGAATTACTTACTCTGTAAATCAAGAGACAAAAAAAGTTAAGGTTATGAACTTGTGTTTTGGTCTCAGATTGTGTTCAAGTTCTTGCACGTCATATGGGCAAGGCAATATTGTGCACGTGCAACACTTAAAAAGTAAAAATAGCTCATGGATTGTTACTTTATGAACTTGGCACAATCTGTAATTCTGTGAATGATCCCAGTGAAACATGCATGGTGCACGTGTGCTGTAAACTTTTTCTTCAATAGAGGAAAGAATACAAGGCTTCTAGTGTGAGTTTTAAAATTGTGCAAAACATGTATTTGGAATGATTTTGAATGTATTTTGCAATGCTCTTGATTTCTTGGTTTTGCGGTCCTTTTGGTTTGCAAAAAACCTTCATTAGCAATTACTCTTCTAGTTTGAATATTTCAAATGAAAATATTTGTTTTCAGCTTCCCAAAGGCAAGTGAGAAATGAAAAATTTTCCTGCTGGCTATTTACACTCCGTGTAAATTGTGATTAGGTTCAGTTTTTACCATGCGTATTTTTAAAGAGCTAAAAGAATTATTCTAACCCTTAAAATATAAAAGCAGCTGTAAACTACTCTAAAGAGGCAATATAAAATATTGTGCACATTGTTTGATGAATAAAGAAACAACTTTTATAAATACTTAATCATTTGAGGGAGCAGTGGCCCATAGAACAAAATAGCATTTAATTCAGTCACTTTGAGATTGATGCTTTTTATTAAGATGTATAAGTATAATCTGAGTATATGAGTATTTGCCTAGTCTGCTTTAAAAAAAGGGTATTGAAAATGTTTGGGAGTGTACCACATTTACAGTTAGGGTTCTACTTTAACCTGTATCATATTGACACTTAATTATTTTAAATGGAAATTGTGAACGGATTTAGTTGACTGTATTGACTTCTGGCAGACATTACTCGCGTGTCAAGTGTCCAGTTCTTAAAAAACAGTTTGAATGTGTAACTACTACAGAAGTGATGACAGAGCTGCTTTATTGCGCCAGGGTGAGGGAATACCACTCCGTATCTCCACAAATTCTCTTGTTCTAGCAAGAGGCCTTCTATTTATTCTTCCCTTGTTTCTGAACAGTGATTCCCTGGAAGCTACCCAGCCCGCTGCTTGTACGGCCACCCCGGTGAGGAGCATGCCTGCCTGCCAAGACAACGCGGATGTGAGACCTGCTCCCGCCAACACCACATCTGCTGCAGCCCTCAGGCCAACAGGACCCTTGGGTTCTGCCAAGGGCTGGCAGCCTGCAAACCCAACAGGTAACCTTCAGAGAGGCCTTTTCTGGTTGGCTTAAAGACTTTCGGATAGCTCAGGAAAACATACTTCACCTTGGGTGTAAAAACGACAGGCTTCAAATGGCCTTTTGTGGATTTTGAGTACAGGCCTGTTTGCTTAGGAAAGAGGATAAGAAAAACCAATGCAGCCATTTCAGTAAACCAGTAGCCCTTTGTAAGTAGCCTCATAAATGTAATTGGTTTCACAAACAAGCAAAATCAGATGCCTCTGACCTCTACTAATCAGTTATATATATATATATACACCTCACAGGTTCAACTTGGGGCTTATTATGTGACTGCAAATTCAAGCATGCTCCATGCTAACAGATGGGTTTTTCAAGCAACCTTTTCAGAAGGAGAAGTTACTTTTTTAAAAAAGAGGTTAAAAATAAAAAGACTAAAACATTGGAGCGTTTATATATTAGAATCTGTAGGTTTTATTTGAGGTGGATGCCAGATTATTGCATAGGTTTGTGTTATGGAAGTTTGTCTAAAGTTGGGTTCTTGCAAGGACAGTTTGCATAGCTACTACCTTTGAATGTAGTTTGGTGCTTCTTACCCCTTTAAATCCACACCAGAATGTCTTATGTATGGAAAGCATGCTGTTTGCTTTATGAACATGCTTATGTTATAAGCATATCTGTATTAAGACATGTAATATGTGTAACTGTTTTTATAATGCTACCTGAAGTAGTAATTTGGAGTAATCTTTTACTCCGAATCAGACTTTGATGCTGAACTAAACTTGAGTAGCAATTTCAAAGAATCTGGGAAATCTATATAACTAATTAAGCTTTAACGTCAGATTTTTCTTGCTAATATGAGGTGGTCTTGATTCTCTTTCTGACAGGATCTAGTATGCAAAACAGCTCTATTTGTTTGTTTGCTTTTGTTCTACCCTTAATGGTTTTCTCTTTTTAAAACTATATCCCATCCTGAAAAGAAATTACAGAGGCCGTATCATAAAAATAAAGCAAAATCATGTAGTGTTAATGCCGTGTGTTTTATAATGGCCTTGGCACGTCTGGAAAAATAAATTACTGTTATGATTGGTAACAAACAGATGTATTTTGGTTGGGAGGTGCAGTTTCACTAGACAGCCTCAAGGTGGCAGTGCACTGTCATTGCTGTACTTTCCTGTCAAATAGAAATTCTATTTTTAAGGGCAAGGTAAAGACTTACTTAAATTTAGATCAGCTTAATTCTAGAATTGTTTTCCTTTTTTTTTGAGTTAGCTATCATTAAAAAGGAAAGAAACTGCAGAGAAAACAACAACACCGAAAGCTCCAACTCTTTTTAAAGTTGCGTTTTTGGTAGTGTGTGTGCTTAAGGCAAATGTTTGTGGGAATATGATAATCGTGCATATTTGTTAAGTCATTATTTGTGCTCCGTGTTTGACATAACTTCCTGTTTCACCAAGTGGTGAATTATTTCACCTGCACAGAAACCACCCACCAGCTTGGGTTTTCAGTAGTTCCACACTCATTTTCAGTGTGTTGGTAGGTGTTTTTACTACTAAATTCTACTAGCATAGTCTAGTGTTAATAGGAGTCAGATGTTTGAAATAGACTTTTTTAAGACATACACATGAAAGATTTGAAGGGATTAATTAGGATACACTTGATTCCATACTACTCTGAAAATCGATGCCTGTTCTCTTGGATAGTGTGAAAATCTCTTTTTTCACATTAGAGATACCAAGTAGATAGGTGAGGAGGAAAGCCAGATAGAGAAGTTTTGGCTGTTATGTTCCATAAAAACTTACAGAAAGTGTGGGAAATTCACACTGATAGAGAAGCTGATGGAAGGAAATGGTCATGAGGATGTCAGCTTTGTGCTGTCTTGCTGTAGGGTCCTGAGATGCACTAGTTAACTTATAAAGAAGCAGAGTTGTTATCTGGGAGCCAGAAATAAAAGCTCTAGGAGAAAAAGATATTGAAAACTCAAAGTTTCCTACAGTTGGAAAATGCATGGAAGATAACAGTGTAAACGACAACTGCCCGAGAATTAACAAGGGTGGGAGAAAGTGCTATATCTCAGGTGCCAGAGGAGTTTTGGTTAGCATGTGCATTTTAGGAACATGAAGAGTCTGTATTGCCATGAGAAGCCAGTCTGCACTTGTCTCCTTTACGTGGAACTGCCCTCTGAAACAGTGAGGACAAGTGGACTGTTTGGAGATGTCAAAATGCTCTGGGGTTCTGTTCATCTTCTACACTATCTGACTTCATCGTCTGAAGGCACCTTCATCTTAGAGCATTCAGCAATTGAGTGAAGAAGTGACATGCTTAGCCTGTCAGCAAGGCCAGTTTCTGTATTGAAAGGAAGTGTTTATGATTTAATAGCAATTGCAACAGTTAACTAGGATTCCAGAGGCTTGTCCAGAGACAGCCTCCTATCTGATAGGTTCCACTGCAGGTCTGGCCTGTAAACCTGCTCTAGGCTCACCTATGTTTTTGTGAGCCATGCATCGCCCATGTCATTCAAAAAATAGATAATGCAAAAGTAGCAGGTGGGAGAGACCTAAGCATGGTTGCAAGCAGAAATGTCATGAGTATCTATTCCTCAGACCTATAAAAATATACAAGGTTTTCCTTACTCAGTAAAGCTGAAACCAGCAGTCTGACAGGTAAAACTGTTTCAGTGTTTGAATGCCTTGGTAAAATCAGTTAGATGTTGAAGAAAAATAAAGAGTCTAGCTGTTTCAAGGCATGCTTGGACTTCAGACATTAATTCTGCTGTTTGTTTGCAGTCTGTCAGCGTAAAGTTTTCTTTAAAGTAAAATTGCCAGTGCTTCAAGGCCAAGCAAAATTTGGCTTTGTAGGCCATAGGCCTGATGAAATTTTAGACAAAACCCCCCTTGATTTCCTAGTTGAAGTCTGCCTTAAGAAATAATTACAAGGAAGGCATAATCTTATGTAAATGTATATTAGTATGCTATTAGTAGCATAAGTGTATTGGGAGTACAGTGTTGTAGCTCTGATACTACTCGCCCTTCTAACAAATATTGTAAGTTGTTTCCATATCAAAGCATCTGTGTCATAGGATTTTCTGTCTGGGGAAGCTGTAAGCTGGTGATTGATTCTGTGACATGAATATTACCAGTGATTTCATTAAGTTGTCTGACAACACAGGTATGTCATTTGGGTAGACAGCATCTTTCTGATTATTAGCTGGAATCCCTTTCTTGGATAGGACACTGAGAATATCTTTTATTTTTCTTCTATTAAAAGTAGTATGGTGCTTTTTTTTTTCTTTCTCTACTATGAAGGTAACAGAAGATATATTCCTCTTTGGCATAAATTCACGGTATTACAGGATTCCTAGTGGTTTGGTTGAGAAAATGAGGGATGGCTGCCTTGTTCTTCATTTTAAGGCATTGGTAAGGAGCTCGATAAGCAGGATAAAAACCTGTTTTATTTGTTTGTTGAACAAACAAATAGAACAAGTCTGTTTTCTGGCACATTGGACACACAAGAAATTGAGTAGGTGGGGTAGGCACACAGTGCACCACTGACATCTGGTTGGGCAGTGGTTTCCAAATAATGACATTGTTATCAGCCTTTCTTGTCTGTATTCTTGATCTTTTTTTCTATTTTTTTTTTAATTGAAGTAAGTAAAATTATTGCTGTTACTGTGTGTTGTGTGCAAACTAGAATTTATAATAGCACTCACTTCACTTTTGTTGATCTTTGAACCTCTCTACTCACTCACCAAAGGCAGAAGCTTTTTACAAGATTATATTAAATTAAAAAAATGGAAAAAAGAGATTACCCACAGCATTCTAGCTAATTTGTAGTGAGTTATTCTACTATTTAATAACTATTACTGTACACTTACATAGCATTGCTCACCACCAAGGAACCCCAAAGCATTTTCTAGTCCTGGGCAAGGACATGATGCCTGCCTGGGAATGCCTTTCACTCGCCACCACCATGCAGTCACTTCTTGGGTGAAACATAACAGCTGCTTATCAGCATGCTGTAACACTCCACGGCATCTTGAAGGGAAGTGAATAGCACCGTGGCTAATTGAAACTGTCGGGATAATTTAAGAAAGTATAATTGCCCAGTAAACACAGCTACTCAGGTTGGAGTTAGTCCATGAGATGAACTGTTCTTGGGGAAAATGTAGAAGGATCTGTGATGGTCAAAAGCAGTCAGGACTTCTAGTGTTATATTTCTCACATGAAACTGTCTTCTCTTTCCTGGCACCTTCAAAATGCTGTTGTTGAAGGGTGAGCTGCTGGTGCAGTGGGGGCCAAAGAGGCTGTATACCAGTCACAGCACTGCATCCTGCCTTCCAGTACAGGAGCTGAACAGGCAGCATCCTGCTTTGCTTGCTGGGGTCCAGTGGGATGGCAGGGGTCCCATGGGAAGCTGTTACAGCTGGTAGCCAGAAAGGCTGGCTTTCTTCTTGGAAAGGAGGTTTTCATTGCAATTGATGCCCTTTGTTCCTCCTAGGCTTTGCAGCTGGGATGGGGAAGGTTTGCAATAGACATATTCAAAGCTTGCATTTTAAGTGACCGTTTACTCACTTGTGACAGTCTTGTTATTCCCAGGATCTGTCTCAGCCTAATATCACTAGGATATATAATCCCCTTCCAATAGAGCTGCTAAGGAATGTCAGCATATTCTGCAATACCCACAACTGTCAGTTTCCTAATCCTGAGCCAGCACATGTGTTAAGCACATGCTCCCTTCAGCAGAGAGAACACACTTGGAAGCTGACTGCAAGCACAGAAAAATTGCTCCATAGTTAACCTTGTTTTTAAAATTCTTCTATTTCCTTGAAGTAATTTTTGTGTATTTGGTAGCCTTGCATTTACTTCCTCTGGAGTTACCCTTAGCTGTCTTGCTGGTTTTTTTTTCTTTTTAGATCACATTCCCTCAATAATATTAGAACTTAAAAAGCAGAAGAAAATGCAAGCTTGCCTCTAGGTGCGATTTGACATCCTGTTCTGTGTGTACTGACGGTCTGAGTCTTTGTCTCCTTCCTTGCTACTTACTCTGCTACTTACTTCTATGAAGAAAATGGGGTAAAAATCTAGACCATATCAAAGTGTGTAGTCTGGCCATCGGGTCAAGCAGTATGAAGCTGGGGAGAAGGAGGAAGGCAGGCACTGAGATATATTGCACTGTCATAAAATGCTTGTACTGCCAATAAGTCCTTGCTTAGGTCCAAAAAGGGATTCACTGCAGCTCTTTCTGTCTTCATCACCTTTTCTGTTCACTTGTAATCACCCCAGCTCCTATATCCATTCTGTTGACCTTGCCGACTACTCTAAGTTAAGTTGATATCTCTTCAGCTTTGAGAATACTTTTGCATGGAAAAGGCAACTGAACTACTGTGTCAGTATAACCTTGTTCCCAGTAAAGTTCTGCAATTTTGTTTTTTAGGGCTCTCTTACACTATTTTTATTCCTTTGTAGAACAGGAATTTAGAGGCAGGACTAATTATAAGAGTTCAAGGAGCTACTTGCCCATTAATTACCATGGTCTGAACATGGGTAAGAAACTGGAATAACGCTAATAGTCATTAAGGCAAGTCTGTATATTGTTGGTAAGGCCTTTATTAGAAACAGGTCTCAAAATATAAGTAGTTTCAGTATTTTTCACTGAAAAAGATTGTTAAAGATTGTTTCTCCGTGATGTAGTCACCATTCATAAAAGCAAAAACCCTTGTCCATGGAAGTGTCGTGATTGAAAGGTCAAAATACAAAAGCTTCCTGATCCTGGTGTATGGACTGTTATTAATTTTTAATCTAATCTAAATGGTTATATCATCATATGACAGCAAACCACAAGAGTTTTTTCTTACAAGTTAAGTAATGTAAAGTCATTTAGCCAAGCAAAACCCACTGTGAAAACAGAGTCATTTGTAAATGTTAACTTTAATTTGATGGCAGTATAAAGTTTTAACTTCTGTAGACATGGCAAAAAATGAATATGTTTCTAAAACTCAATTGTCAGTCTATAAGAAGGGTCAGGTCATAGTAATGATGCAGAAATGTACTACTTACCTTTTAGAGACAGAATGGCCTGGTGTACCCCACTACGAGATCTCCTGCGTAGAAACTCAGTTTTCTGATACAAATTTTCTCAAGACAATTTTCCTGTGATTTGATTTTGCTAAATTCATGTGCTCTTGTACCAAGCTGTGCACTTAAGGGAATTGTTTGCTGTAAATTGGAGAGATGCATATTTCTTTCTGAAGTCATTTAAACAGAAATGAAGAGATTATTTGGCCTGTGGTTGTTTCATATGCATCAAGTGGGAGCCATCACTGACTTTCAAAATTAGATGCTCACTTTGATTTGTTAAAAAGCAACTAACCTCTTGCCACAGGCAGACTCGCCAGATCAGCTCCTCTTCATTTCCTAGCACCAGCTCAGAGCAGTGATATGTCCCATTCACATGTACAGGTGTAGGACGTCCAAGAATTATGCCTAATACCTGTTCAACAAATGAAGAGTTGATATTCCTCTGGTAAATGCATTCTTATCAGTATTCAATGTTAAACCTCAGCTTCATGAAACCATCAGGTAATCTACAGGAGACTGGACAGATGTGCAGGTATAGTCGAGCTGTTGAGGTCAGAATAGGAGCTAAAAGCAAGGGAGGCAAAATCTTACCTGCAGAAAGCTACCAAATGGGGTTCTAATCACAGAATCACTAGGTTGGAAGACACCTCCAAGATCATCTAGATCAACCCTTGCCCTAACACCTCGACTAGACTTGACCATGTCACCAAGTGCCACATCCAGCCTTTTTTTGAACACATCCAGGGATGGTGACTCCACCACCTCCCCGGGCAGACTATTCCAATGCTTTATTACTCTTTCTCTAAACTGCCACTCCAGAGAAATGAAACATGACCATACAGGTCTTCGTTTGCTCTTTCTCCTCAAGTCACGTTTTTGATAAAGGCAATTCCAGTTGTGCCAAATTTGTGACGGTATGTGATGTAACAAATCACAAGGAGACAGGCTGAGCAAGCCAAAAACCGCCATAGTCATTTTAATTAAGATGCTTTACAGCTAATTTACCCAGAGCCTTTCCAGTTGAAAGGCTGGTTACTAATGCAGGAACTATTCCCTCTAGTTGCAGGGGTTGTTGAAATTGGGCTGAGGTGACACCTGTTTTGATTTTTCACGGATGCATACCAGCTTTCACCGGGCATTTAAAGACATGATAAAGTTTTAATCATTTAATCTTTCCTGGTCTGCCTTTAATCAGTGAAAAGAGTTTAGTTCTGACTGTATTTCCAAGACTCCATAAGAAACAAAAAAACAACTGTAAAACGCAGAAGTTGAGCTTTGGGTTTATTGGTGGGGGGTGGTGGTGGTGTGGGTTTTGGTTTTGTTTTTTCTTGCCTCTTACTTGTTCTGTAGCATTCTCCATTGAACTTGTGTGATTTCCTACAGGCCTGAGAGTGGAGGGGGTGTTATATACAGCTACTTCAATGAGCTGACAGATGAGCTTTTCAGACATGTTGCTTCATCCGGCCATCTGTTTGGTTTGGAAGGAAGGAACAGGGAGATTTCTTACACTAGAGATATATTAAGAAAAGTCAGAGAATTGGAAGTATGAAGCTTTATATTTTCCATTTATAATACAGTAGTTTGATACAAGTGTATAAATCACTGAGTTAGAACACTTTAAAATGAAGTTCTGGCACTCCCACTGCTTAAAGTAGCATTGTTATTTATAGATATTACATGAAGTCTGATGTTATGTTTAAGTGAGCGTTAAACAGTTCAGGCTGTTGTATTGTTGCTATGCACTGGAGAACCTCTGTCAAAGTGACTTTGGCACCACTGTGTATCCGCCTTTCTCCTTTGTCTTCCAAACCTTTCACCAGTGTTTGCAGTTACCCATGTGCTTAGCAATGGAACAGCCTATTGTTAGACTAACAAGGGCAAAGTCACACTGGGATTTTAAAAAAAGAAAAAAAAAGCCAATTCTTTACCTCGCCTAAAAGATTGTTAAATATTAAACTAACCATACCAAGGACTTTAGTGAAAGCAAACAGCATGGGTTTGCTAAACTTAAAACTAATAAAGTAGAAAGTTAATAGTCAGGTACAAAGTGTTTTCTGCTCTAGGGGAAAAAACCCCAAACCAGCAATGACAATACACCGGTGCAAATCAACAGTGTTTCAGAATGTTTGATAGAGAGTGTAAGTGAAATGAAGCCTGCAAAACTCAAAAATTTGGCCACAGAGATTTTTTCGTGACTTGCAGAGGACCCAAACCTCTCTGGCACTCAGGTCAGAATAGCTCCTGCTGGGGTGTGTAATTCTTATAAATTCCTTCTTTTATTTATTAATTGTATTTAATTACTGTGTTTTTAAATCCTCAGACCACTCACAAAAGTTGCTGTGCTTTGTCACATTTCAGCAACAAAGGTGGCAACCAGAAAATATGGGATGTGAGATCGTGTTGTGAGGAAGCTGGAGTGATTTCCTTTCCCATTCCTGTGCAGTCATCATCTGAAATTAAAAATGTACATGCACTGGTGACAGATCTAGGGTACCAGGACATCTGCCCATGACTCTTAGCGAACGAAGCTGCGGATCACATGTGTAAAATTTAAAAAATAAAGTATAAAGCACAAACCATAGGAGAGCTCAGACTGATAGCCCAGAGCTGAGATGTTTTCACTTAGACTGAGTATAATGATTTGTACCTACCTTGGCATTACTCATGTGCCCTGGTAAAATCTTTTCCGTGCAAGAAAAAAAGCACCTGCATCAGTTTTCTGGGCCTGATGTTTTTAAATCAAGTGATTGTGTTTAAATCTGAAAGATTTCAAAGGGAATAGGGAAGAGAGAGGAGGAGGAGAATGCACAAACTCACAGAGTATCCTCTTCCTCTCTGCAGTAAAAACATCTCTTTCAGTACTGGAGTGGTAAACTTGCTGTTTAAGTAGAAGGAATAGATGGGAAACATCAATGTTCATTCTAAACAAGAAAACAGACCTAATATTTGAAATAGAGATATAGTATTGTTTCAAAAAAATACTGAGAATTCATATAGATTGAAGTAGGGAACTAATAGTGGGAGGGGGGTTAAAATCAAAAGCAAGCCAAGTAAACAAAAATGCCACCACCACAAAAAAAAAAATGCTCTGTGGGTTGCAGTGGAAGTAATAAGCCTCTGGTAAAATTACTAAAGTGTTAAAGGCATGTTTGTGGCCAATAAAAGCTGTCCTTCTGCTGATGTTCAGAAGGGAATGATGAAGGAAAAAGACTAAGGCAAATCAAGCAGTGAGAAAGGGAGAATGATCTATGGTGAAAAAAAATTATCTAGAGAATAACTGTAGAAGATTTACAAAGAAACCTGTATAATAAATGCAGTGAAATAGATATTACAGTACCTTACTGGAGTATTTTCTTTAATAAGGCTGTGGATCTGCAGGCAATGGAAGCAGGCTGATCCCTTTAGGAAGAAAAATCTGAACTGAAAGAAACTTGAGTCTACTTCAGAACAGGAATAGAGCGGAATAAGACTGTGCAACACCAATGAGATATTAACCGTTCTCTTGAAAGAATGCTGTGGGCACAAATCTTGAGCATGAGCAGGGAGATTATTGCTTTACACTGGCTCCAAGAGATGGAAGAAAAGAGAATTAAGCACTTGCTTTTCAAGTATTTTTGAACAGAAGGCAACCTTTACTGTCTTAGTTCTCGGATGCTGGTGGCACGTGCAGTGATCAATCAGATATTATTCCCATTGTAGCGGACCAAATAACGACATAAATTTGCAAATGACAGTAGAAAGCCTGTAAGAACTTAGGGGTTTTCTTCAGTATCCAGAAATACTCTGGCAAATACAGAATTATCTGAAGCCTCAGGGTTATTTGTTACTGCTCTTACTCTGTTTGCATTGTGGCTGCGGTCTCGTGGGAGTCCGCTGAAGGCCTGGACACTGAGCTGGAGTTCAGTGTTTTCAGTGGAAGTGGAGTGGGTCCATTTGCAGTCGCTGGTCCCCGAACTCAATGCTAAATGCCCAGCTTGGTTTTGTTTGTTACAGCTCTTGCTTAAGACAGTACTAATTTGTATGGTTTTCATTGTTTTGCTTAAAGGAGAGTTTTTGTTTCAGCAGGATGGACTGTCCCCTTCTCTACTTTTTTAGTGCTTTAAATAACTCAGAAATTACTGACCTAACGGCTTTGTAGAGAAAGTTTATGTAAACAAATTCTCGTCCTGGCCAGTAGTAACTTTGAAGTTAGGCGGTGCTCAGAAAAGCATAATTCATAAACACAGCATTAATGAAAGCTGTAATGAGACTGAAGAAAAGAGAAAAATTGTGATGTTTGTCTTTCCCTCCCCCTCCCAGCCCCCACCTTAAGCAAGCAGAAGAACTTTTTCTAACTACACAGTGCAAATAAGATGTGTCTGAATGGGCTTTGGGATTCAGTAGATAAACAGAAATTGCAATACACTAGAAGCTACGCTGCAATTTGATTTATGGCAAAAGCAGTCTTCAAACAGATTTAGTTTTAATGTATATTGCGGTGTTCTCATGAAATGGGATCTGAAAATTGGAAAGCCACGTGTGATGACAGAGGAGGAAAGTGCTATTAATCAGCACCACTTTTGTTCATGTCTTCAAAGCCATTCTGCCACCTTTTTCATTTTTATCTGTTCCTAGGTTTTCAGTTGAGCAGGCATTTATAATATCAAGTTAACTACAGTAGCAGAGTGACTTGTTCAAGATCAATTGCTTCAATTCCTAAATTCTTTCTAATCAGGAATAATCAAGAATAAAGGAGTTATTTTTTCAAGATATTGCAAATTAATTCATTATATATTAAATATAATGAATAGTCTTGTATTAAAAAAAAGCCAAAACCAAAAAACCCCACACAAAAATCAAAAAATGAACCCCGATGATCTGTTACCCGTTTTGCTACTTCAGATTCTGAAAAGGATCTAAGGATCCTAAAATATGTGAGTCTTGAAATGACCTGATATGAGAAAATTTGATGAACCAACCATTTAAACAAAAACAAAGCTGTATGGATATATTGCTTCTTCATACACAGAAAGAGTAAGCAAAAGTAGGTATTGAGCCCATATCAGTGGGTTACTATTAAGTGTAATTATAGTACAAATGTTTTGATTTTAAAAAGGATTTCTCTTCCAGCTGTGTTGCCTTAGCTTATGCTTAAGTAAAGGAGAGGGTTGTTAACTGAATTTCATGATATTGTTTTGATTAAATTGTGTAGTGCTTAGCTTTCTTAATTGTGTAAATAGCACAGTATTGGCATTTCTGCTGGATTTTCTGTGGATTCAGTATCACTTAAATTTAACCTCTCTGTGAATTGGTATGCCACTGCTATTCAAGTGGGGAATGCATTGTTTTGCCTAAAAGATTTTTGCAGCTTTTCTGTAGGACAGAGTCTGACCAACATGGCATTAGCAGAGATAATGAGAAACAACTTTCATCTTTTCTCTGGAAGATGGTAGGAAAAACAAGAGAAGACAAATAGCACAAAGATTAACAGATCCACAAACTATTTTTTTTTCTTTTGCAAAGCTTTGTACTGATGCCTTGACCCTGGTGTTGGAAGCTGCATCATTGCAGCAGAAGCATCATGCCGCACTGTCTGATGTCTCAGTCATTGCTTAGGTGCTTCTCTGAATTTCCACTAGGATCTAAATTTCACTTTTCAATTTAGAAGGTTTAGCAAGACTGAACTAAAGCTAGGACACCAAGTAAACACTCATGGTTTCTTTTGCCTGTGGCTGCAAACAAACGGCTATGGAAATGTGTGAGTTTTTATAGCATACTTGAAAAAGGTATCACCCCTTGACAGGAATAACTGCTCCCATAAACCTATGTGGCTGTAGTTTGTACATGTATCAATAGAGGAGAAAGAAAAGCAGAGGACTGTTTGTTTCTTCATTACCCTTGGCAACAGTATCAAATGCCTTTCATTTTTGTAAAATGCATTTTTCAAGCTCTATAAAAACTTGTGTTTATTCTACAACTCTGAAAACCTGGGTACCATGGAAATGTTTCATGTATACATTTCTGAAAATGTCAGGAGTTTATTTGTGTTTTATAAGGAGGATGTGAACGTGACCTTTTGGAGTGCTTCAGATTGGCAGAATCCAGTGAATATTGTTTCTTTTCAATTTAGAAATATATTTTTCTTTCAAAGTTCCTATACATGTTGTATCAAATGTATACTCTTGTTTAACCCGTAAATAAGGATGTATGATCTATTGCACTCACTGTGAAATGTTTTGAGTAGGTATGTCATATTCTCCTGCCTCTGTTCATACACTGATATTCTTGGCTTCAACTTTTCTATTTAAAGCAAAATAATACCTTCACAGGTTGTATATTCTTTCGCTTAACTTCTTCAGCATGTTGAAATTTGTCCACTACTAGAAGTTAGCCAAAAGCATTCTGTATTATTTCACAGACATTTCATGAAGTAGGTGGGACTTACTTGGTCACTTGATGGCCGAGGAGGAGAAAAGGAGTGCTTTTTAATTTGTTCCTTTAAACAGTCAGGTATACACTGAACGAAGATATTAGACATATGCTGTTGGTTGCTTGCATTTCAAGTTAATTTACGGGGTCCTCAAATATGGTCTTCTAAATGTTTTTGGTACTCTTTCCCCAGCTCCTGCCAGTGGATGGACATCAAACAGTATTAAATCACCTGAAACAACTACCCCGAGTGAAAAACCTGCAGCAGTGCCTCAGCTAAATGAACAAGACACATTGGTTCAGAGGGCAGAGCATATTCCAGCGGGAAAGCGTACTCCCATGTGTGCACACTGTAATCAAGTCATTAGGTTTGTATCTGTTTGCTGGGTGCACTCTTCACTGGGTACAAAACTAGCTGTATGGCCAGGCCCACAGAGTGGTGGTAAATAGAAATATATTCAGTTGGTGACGGATCACCAGTGTTGTTCCCCAGGGCTCAGTATTTGGGCCAGTCATGTTTAATATTTTTATCAGTGATCTGGACTGGGATCAAGGTCACCCTTAGTCAGTTTGCCCAGATTGCCCAGGAGTGTTGATCTGCTGTGGCGTGGGAAGGCTTACCAGAGGGATCTGAACAGATTGGATTGATGAGCTGAGGCCAATGGTATGAGGTTCAATAAAGCAAAGTTCCAGGTAGTGCACTTGGGTCTTAACCACCCCATGTGGCTCTACAGGCTGGTGGAAAAAATGGCTGGAAAGCTGCCTGGCAGAAAAGGACTTGGGGATGCTGGTTGACAGTATAGGGGGTAAATGAGTTTAGAAGATGGATTTTCAAGGAGTTTAAGGCATGTTCTCCCACAGGGGAGAGAGCCATCTTTCCCAGGAATGCAGTTGTTTTTATCGTCCCGCATTCCACAGGGATGGGGTCCCTTCCATGGGAAGAAGGTAAGACTGGGGGCTTTTCAGGAAGTCCCCCTGCATCAGGCAGGAGAGGTAGGAGAAACAATAAAAGCCTCGAGTGAAACAGAGACATGTCTTCCTCCCAGGGCCCAGTGTTTGTAACACTGTAAAGTAGATATTCTTAGCGGTTTTGCCTTTGGAAAGAAATTCTCCTAAATCCTTCCATTCCTGGCATTTTAGGGGTACCCGCATTATCTTTCCTTCACAGACAGCTTGCTGAATGTGACCTAACAGTGTGCCCAGATGGCCAAGAAGGCCAATGCCATTCTGGTTAGTATCAGAAATAGCGTGGCCAGCAGGACCAGGGAAGTGTTCTGTACCCCTGTATTTGGCATTGGTGAGGCTGCACCTCGAATCATCTGTTTGGTTTTGTGCCTCTCACTACAACAAAGACATTGGGATGCTGGAGCACATCCTGAGAAGGGCAATGCAGCTGGTGAAGGGGTCTGGAACACAACTCTGATGAGGAACAGCTGAGGGCACTGGAGGTGTTTAGCCTGGAATAAAGGAAGCTCAGGGGAGACCTTGTTGATCTCTACAGCTACCTGAAAGGACGTTGTAGTGAGGTGGGGGATCAGTCTCTTCTCCCAGGTAACAAGTGATATGACACAGCCTCAAGATGTGACAGGAGAGGCTTAGGTTGGATATTAGGAAAAATTTCTTCACCAAAAGGGTTGTCCATCACTGGAACACGCTGCCCAGGAAGTATTGGAGTCATCATCACTGGAGGTACTTGAGACATGTAGATTTGTCACTTATGACGTAGTGTCAAGTGGTGGACTTGGCAATGCTGGGTTAGTGCGTGGGCTTGATGATCTTAAAGTGCTTTTCCAATTTGAATGATTCTATGATTCTATTCATCCTGCAGGGCTTTGTTTTTGTGGTTTTTGATTCTTTAGTCACAAGTGTTTTAAGACTTCATTTCAATAGTGCAGAACACTTGTTTTCATGCATGGTTTGTCTAACAAAAATGAGAATGAGAATACTTTGGAGGAAAAATATTGTGAACTGCTAACAGTCACAGTCTTACAGCCCATTTTACAGAGAACCGTAAAGCTGGGTAGAATAAAGTAGAAGTAAAACCAGAGAAAAGTAAACAACTTAGTTTTCACTTATACACCCATTCCAATAGAACTGGGAATATTACCTAATTGGAAGCCAATCAGAGAGTACTGTCTTAAAAAGACTATTCACAAATGTTATTTTATAAATCATAGTTTCTAACTGAGAATAACAGGCTCCATCCATAAAACAAAAGCAAGGAGTGATGTTTTAAAAATGACTAGGACTCGATGAATAATAATTTCCTGCACTGCTGGATTTCAAGCTTTTTGATGGGTTCTCTGGCCTTTGGGTGTTATGGAAGTTACCATCCTTGACTAGTATGACATGGATAGAAAATATTAAGCAAAACAAACAAGAGTTTCCAAATGAGATTAATTTAAATAGATTTTACTGAGCCCATAAGATATCCTATTGTTAGCCAGAATTTTGTATGGAGGAAGAATTGAATCTGGGTTACATTGTTCAGTGATTTCTGACAATTAGTCATGATGGTCTCATCCAGAGAATTGTAATTGTTTTTATTGCCAGTGTGCAAATCATCCTCATTTTCATCCACTTTGCATTTTATTTCCTCCCTAAAATAGACATCTCTTAGGATTATTGAAAGAATGTACTCTTTAAAATGTTCTTACTTGTTTGGTCGTTTGTATCGTTGAGCTACAAGGGCAAAGCAATGCATTAAAGTATTTTGCTATTTATTTATCTATGTCGTATGTTTTCAGTGGACAAAATAGGAGATCTTATGTTTCACCATGATTAAAGAGGCTTTTTTGATTAGAAAACATAAATTTTTAAAAATGAGGAACTCTATAAGCTGTACAGTTTTTCTTCAGTATAATCAAAAATTAGCTTTTCCATCAGAGGTTTTTGTCTCTTGAGCCTTGACTTGGATTCTGCATCAGAAGAAGCAGCTAACACAAATCACTTGATCTCTAGAGGTCAATTGAGTCCAACTTGTTTGTTCCATTAGATTGCTGTTCTGATAGTTCACTACCAGTTCAGTTAACACTGGGTTTATTCTAGAGGATTCTTTACTGATAGATCTGTGATATTTTGGAGAAGTTATTCCTACTTCCACTGCATGCATGGAAATAAAAATACATGATCTGAATCCCCGTGTAACAGTAGAAAAAACTTACACAAATTCCCAACACAAGTGCACCTGTGCATCTTAAACCAGCTTTTTTGCTTCATTGAAAAATTTCATGTCAGAAGAGCATACATATTTTTGGGATCAGATTATCTGCTTCCTTAACAATTTGGCCTATATAAAAATTCAGTCTGTCTTTAATATGGTGACCTTTTTGTTCCATGGGTTTTGGATTTGTGTCTAGTAAATAATACACAAACAGCTGTTCACTTTCCTTTTTGTTAGTTTTTTAGTTTAAAACCAAACATAGAAAATCCACTATATGCTTCATCTTTCATACAAGAGACTTCATTGCCTTTTACAGCACCTGCGGTTTAGCAGGGTTTGCTGATGCTCTGTGATATAGGATCTCGCAGCACAGTCTGCAGACAACCTCTCCTCTTGGCCCTTAAATCACTTTCTGCTACTCTCCACTTTCCTGCTTTGATCATCATTAAAAATGAGATGAGCTGCTGTCCTGTAAGTAGAGGAGTGTATTGTTCTGTGGAGCAACATTTACTCCTTAGTGGATAGATGAGGAGAGACTGCAGAGCCCTACTTGACAGTACTTAAGGCATTGTCACCTATGGTAACTGACACCTTTTCATGAACAGCAACTGATACCCATGTCTGACTTCTTTGTAATTTGCTGGTGGTGTTTAAATCCTTACGATTCTTCAGATGTTAAATGCCTACTTGCTTATTAAAAGCAAACATTCTTTCATTTGAAAATGACTTGATGTGCATTAATCAATGTCAAATATGCCTCACGTTCACAGTGAATTTGGAAGATTGCAATGGCATTTTAATTCAAGTTTTAGCATAATTACACTTCATGCCCCTTAGTGGTCGCATTACCTATGAAAAGGTAGGAGGAAGATCGAGTGACATTACATTGTACATCTGTTTTGAGACCAAAACACATTCTGGAATTGGTTACTTTACACTCAGGCATAGAATAACCGTGGCTGGTTGAGCCAAAACTTTTCTAAGAGGCACCTTATAACTTTTTAATATATCTTTAATTATTCATACAGTGATTATCTGAAGGTTCCAGTTTTTTCCAAAGCTTCATTACATAAGTTTTTCTTTCCATGTCTAAAGGAATCAAAGCCGGAAGCAAACTAAATTTCTCTTGATCTACTTGCTGTGGCATTTCCTAATGAAGACTTCTGGTTCCCAGGCAGTCTTACCAGGTTCTGCACTGGAGAGTTGGCTCTTTCTTTGAAGTCCAAATGTGTTTTCTCTGGATCTTCACTGAGAACATACTCTTTGACATGTCTGCTTGTGAATGATGATTTGGCTTTGTCACATTTTCATAAAGCCTAATAATTTTTAAAGGCAAAAGGGAAAAAGTACAAATGGTGCTTCCTTTCAGCATCTCCTATACACAAATTGAATACTGTGGCATTTTCAGATGAGAAGAAGAAAGTTCCAAGAATATAGATTGCTGTACAGTTAAATGTAAATGATTTGCCTACTTACCAGATGTGGAAATCCTTTTGATCTCTCTACCACCAAATTTCAGTTCTGGCTTGCTGTCATAATACAAGCCACATGAGAAACTAGATTATTGGCATACTAATATAATACATCACGACCATAGTGATGAAGTTATATTTAGCTACAAGTGTAAAAGACATTGAAGTTGCACTTACATTCCCTGTATTTTACTTACTTCTCCTTCCAATTTACCCCAATATCATTGCTACACACAGAACCCAGATGTTTGAGGTGACTACCAAATTTATGTACCCCATGATCCTTTGGGGTATAAGATTCTGTAAATACTCTTGTAAGTAAATCAATATCTCTTTAAATACATAAATGACTAGTTTGTTTTCATCTGTGACTTCATTTCACCTAGATGGTGATGCCAGAAATTTTTTCAAAAATGTTTTAATATGTCAAAGTAGCCTGGGATAGAGACGCATTCATAGCAAACTATTGCCAGTTGGGTCATCCTGTGTCCCATTTGGATTTTAAACTCTTTTTCAAATTTTTACAGCAAATAAATGCCTTTCATTACTCGAAACTATCATTTTGATGGCAAAATGATGCAGAGACCGGGAACACCTCTCAGTTCTGAATATCATGTTTTAGTGTATTTTACATGGCAGGTGTTGGTTTGGTTTTTTTCCCTTTTCTTTCACATGCTTTGGAGCAGCTTTTGCAGGTATCATTAAGCTGCAGTATCAGCTTGGCATGTTTAAACTACCACCTGATTGAAAGTAAAATTGTATTTAGAAAGTGTTCTTCTGGACACATGTGCACAGGGAGCCAGTTCACTAATGGAACACCTCATAGACATTGTGCAGGGCACAGCCACAGCTGTCTGGAGATTTTGGGAAAGAAACTCATAGGTGCACTCTCAGGCTGTTCCCCATCCGTCTGGGTTCCTGCGCACTGTCCTGAATGGCTAACCTCAACATGTCAGAGCTGTAAACTCTAGAGAGCTAAATGCAGCAGATGTAAAAATTCCTTCCCGTCCTGTTGCCAGCATACTTGCTTTCCATTGCAGAGCTAACCGAGCCTATCGTTGCGGTGCAGATGGCCAGAAACTCAATCCTACCTAGAGCTGGAAGAGCCTCTTTGGTGTCAGCCCTGTGTTAATGAATCTGTTAAATTAGCCTGTGCTGACACGGTGCACTGAGAGCACTTTGTTGTACCTAAGGACTTGTATTGTTTGATCAGTACATAACTGAAAGGGCATTGATGTAAAAAGGTGCTTGTTAGAGCAGTGGGAGGATATCGGGTTAGGTCAGTGTTTGCACTGCTCAGGCATCCACTGGGAGCGGGGGCCAAAAGCTGCACTCAAGCCCAGCTCCGTCCTTAAAGGGCTACAGGCTGCTCTCCAGGAGCCGTTTTACACTGTGTTCTCTCCAGTAATCAAGGGTAATAGGAGAAACTGGCTCAGATGAAATATATTCATCATCTTACATCTTAGTTTTTTGAGTTACTGTAAATCTGTTAGAATCCCTCATGTTTGACTTTTCATACATAGCATTGCCAGAGGGAATGTAGAAGAGAAAAGAAAGTAATTACTGTCTACTCTTGATGAACTTGCCCTCTGTCCTCAGCCTGCTTATATTACCTTCTTAGAGTCAACATAGCAGATTTCAAGGTGTTTTTTCTGGGTTTTGTTTGTTGTTGTGTTTTTTCTCTTTTTTTTTTTTTCTTTATTGCTGTTGCTTTGTTCATACAAAAACTTTACACAACAATATTCTAACTTGTAACAGACTTGATTTCCAAGACAATGTTTAGCATCAGGTGCTTATATTAGTACCTTACACTTGTTTTGCAGTGAAGTATTAGATCTGAAAAAAGTGATGTGTCATTTGAAAGAATGACATCTTTATTAATATTGCAAAAAACAGGAAATCTGATGAGGGAGATGAACTTGAACCATACAGTTCACCTGAAACCTTAATTCTGGAAGGTTGAGTGTTGGTGGGACCTTGAGCATACCTTATTAAAGTAAATACGTTCATTAAGGAAATTAGCATGCGGAATATATTTTCAGATGAATATAGAGACACCTGGTATTTATGGGTTACAAACTGAGAATTTTCTTGTTGATTGAGAAATTGATTAATTTATCTTTTCTATTAACTGTTGCATTAGCCAGGCAAATGCTATTAGAAGCACCATTATTTTGCATTTGGAAATTATAGAAGGCACTCTGTATTTGGAAAAAAAATGGACTTCTTTTAACTACAAAAAAATCCTATTATTTGGATGGCTTATGCTGTGACAAACTTGTTGGCTAGGGACAGTGATTGAATGTTTGTCTCAGAGCAGATTACATCAGTTTCTTCTTAGTGGGGTCAAGTCTACTTGCATTTGTAGCCTTAATGCAAATGCACTCAGAGCTGATTGTATCACTGAGTCAAATATCTCTCTGCAATAGATGGAAATAATTTGGAACATGGGAAACATCCTTCTTCTTCACTTTCCTAGTGAAGACACTTCAGCACTGTAATTAATGTAGCTCTGAAATGCAGTGAAGTGAACTAGCATTTATTGTGGGCAGGCTTTTCTTGGAGATAATTCAGTGGGAATGGACACATTCAATAATTGATATTTTCTTAAAGCCTGTAGAAGAAAAGAGGGATGGAGCAGTATATGTGCGTGGACAGTGTAGTAATGGCACAGAGGTGTATTGTAGATGAAGCCTGCTAACAGCTTTGCAGGAGCCAACCTAGGAGTATTTGCTGACAATATATCTTCTTTCTCACCAGAGGACCCTTCTTAGTGGCTTTGGGAAAGTCATGGCATCCGGAGGAGTTTAATTGTGCCCATTGCAAAACCTCCATGGCTTACATTGGATTTGTGGAAGAAAAAGGGATGCTGTATTGTGAGGTCTGCTATGAGAAGTTCTTTGCCCCTGAGTGTTCTAAGTGCCAGAGGAAGATCCTTGGGGTAAGTGACCAGCAAGTGGCCTGTGTTTTGGTGGGAACAACAACCACAGTGTTCAGTGCTTCTCTGCAATGAGATTCCATTTTATCTGGCCCAGTCTGCATTCTTTAAACATACTCTTTACATACCTTTTCAACTTCCATTGTATATAAATTGGTTTTGATTCTTCTAATGCTGAACATCTTCAATCTCTTTGAGCAAAGTTGCTGCAGGCTCCTTGATTTTCACAAAGCTGTTCTGTAGCTGTTGTGATAACCAAATTTTCTTGAGCAAAATGCTTTTGATTGGCAGCTTTTTGCAGACTGGGTGCAGAGGTGAGTAAAAAGAAATAATCCTCCTTAGCTGAGCTGAGCAGTGAGGGACACAGTGGTTGGCTAGACATGAAATATTGAAATATTCCCAGTGGTAATAAAGATACACGCATTATCCTACTCGGCACTGATATTGCTAATTTGAGCCTGCCAGCTGATTGGCCGCTGTTTTATTGCGGACAGCAATATGTCTGGATTCTTGTGTAACTGGGGTCATGCAGGGCTCTGGCAGCACAATTCTCAAGTCATATTTGGCAGTATAGCATCTTCCAAAACAACCCAGAGCAGTCATAGTTTTTTCTGTGTGATGCCTTTTGATTAACTCTTCACAGACTTCAGGAAAAGGCAGAGATGCTGCTTTTCTTATTTCAGGGGACTGTTGAGGGTGAAATTCTAATTAAAATTAAGGAGGTGAACAATTGAGTTGTTAAATCTGTTCAACTCTATGCTGAACCTTCCAAAAACCCCTAAAGATTGCTCAGGAAAAATGAGAAGATATACCATAAATAAAGCATCTCACTAAGTTTAACATTGCAGAACCTGTGTGCACAACACATTTTCAAAGTAGCAGTAGGAAACAAAATATTCTTGAAATGAATGAAGTGTGGAGGCATGGTTACCACAATCTAGTCATCACATCAAAATAATGTGTTCATAACACTTTTTCTAATCCCCACAGGAAGTAATAAATGCTTTGAAACAAACTTGGCATGTTTCCTGCTTTGTGTGTGTGGCCTGTCATAACCCCATCCGCAATAATGTCTTCCACTTAGAAGATGGCGATCCCTACTGTGAGACGGGTAAGAAGCAACACAACCAAAGTTTACTGCAGCTGTGCAGGGAAGCAGAGATCAACAAGGTTTCAAAAAAAAGATAAAATTCCTTTTTCTCAAGTTTCACATCAGAAGTGCCCCAGCAAATTCGTATAACTGATATCTCAATTCAAAGCAGCAAAAACTGCCATAGACACTTTGAGATTGCAGCAAGGCAAGGAAGAGTTTCTTCATCAGCTTCAGCAGCAGCAGGCTTCTTGTCTCTGATTTTACCTTTTCTTATTAAGGCCTCAGCTGTAGGTATTAGTGATGCATCGAAGCGTTAATTTTAGGGTGACTTTCTGGTTGGCTTTAAAATAATCTGAAGTCTATGTGAATCTTTTTATTTACTAAACACAAGCAAGTGCCAGTGTAGTAATGTGTTTTACTCTGAATAGCCTTATTCACAGCCTGGGGGACTTCCAAGAGTAAGCAATCTGTCCAGGTAGTTTTTTGCAGAACCAGGGATAACATCTGTTGAACATACATATGCTTAGGATGAAAAACAGGCTGTTGGGAAAAAGACGGTGATACAATTATAGCACTTGAAAGCCTGACGAGCAATATTATATGAATGATGTGGCTTAAAAGTTCAGCGGGTTTCTGGTTTGGTTTTTAGCACTCCTAGCTAATCATAACTTTTTATAGAATCATAGAATGGTTTTGGTTGGAAGGCGCATTGACGATCATCCAGTTCCAACCCTACCCCTGCCACAGACAGGGATACTTTCCACTAGACCAGGTTGCTCAAAGCCCCATCAAACCTAACTTTGTATACTTCTAGGAATGGGACATCCACAGCTGCTCTGGGCAACCTGTTTGAGTACCTCACCAGCCTCACATTAAAGAATTTCTTTCTAATACTACCAATCTAAACCTACTCTCTTCTAGTTTACAGCTACTCCCTCTTGTCCTGTTTGTACACGCTCTCGTAAAAAGTCCCTCTCCAGCTTTCTTGTAGGCACATTCAGGTACTGTAAGGCTGCTGTGAAGTCTCCCTGAAGCCTTCTCTTCTCCAAGCTGAAGAACCACAACTCTCTCAGCATGTTTTTATAGAAGAGGTGCTCCAGCCCTCGGAGCATCTTTTTTGTGACCTTCTCTGTGATTGCTTCAGGATTGCATCCTGTCTTGGGAGCCCCATAGCTGTGTACAGGATTCCAGGTGGGGTATCACCAGAGCAGAGTAGAAGGGGCAGAATCATCTCCCTCACCTGCTGGTCACTCCTTCTGTGATGCATCCCAGGATACAGTTGGCTTTCTGAGCTGCTAGTGCACCTTGCTGCATAATGTTGAGCTTTGTGTCAGCCTACTAGTATTAATATGAACAGTTTTTATTTATGTTCATTTCCTACTTTGCTTAAAACTTTCCATGTACCCCTCTGGCCTAGGAAAGAAAGAAATAATTTGTAAAACAACTCCCTCGAAATGAAAAAGAGACAAAATTGTATCCAACATCTGTGTTGGAATTGTCAGTTTTCTGTCTACTCTTAGGAGCATTGCAGTTTAACTAGAGGTAGAAATGGATTGACCAGGAAACGATTTAGCATGAAATTCTAATGAACTCTTTGGAGCTAAGATTTCTTTCTGGGCTGATCCCACAGTCATTTGCAGTAGGTACCATGGAGGATGCTAGGTGCTGTAAGGGTGAGGAAAGCATGCCAAATTTATCCAAAATTTCTCGTTAGAGCTGCTTTAATGCAGTGTTGGCAGATGCAAAAGGACACAGTACGTTATTGCCAACTTGGTGACACAAGTAGGGTGACATGTTGCTCCTAGTGAATTTGTGGAGCAGCAGAGGAAATGGATATATGAGCGGCATCCTCCAGTGTGACACCATGGTGAAATTTCATCCTGAAGCAATCTGAAGCCCCTAATCTTAGAACCATTTGATGATTCAAAAATAGTACTGGAGGAATCAATAACTCCCCTTTGGGTGGAAATCTCATGACCAGGTTTGTTCTGTTAAGGTTGGATTCTTGTTCCTGCCACCAAATGATCTGTGTGTTGTGCAGTACACTGATTTGTGCTACTGTTAAAATCCTGTTGCACAAATGTGTATTTTTTTTTTATGCTGTGAGCAGGAAAAATGGAGATAAAATGTCAAGAATACTATACTTCTTACAAAGTTTATTTCTGATATAGAAAGTTGCTAGTGCAAGTTAATGTAGATGCATTCTGTGAGGTGTTACTGGCAGTGATACTTTGTAATGGCTCTGGCTCTCTAACTAGATGTTAATTTGAGATATATTAATTCTTCAAAGACTTTCAGTCCAGCTGGAGTTATGAGTCTATGACTAATTTTAAAGAAATAAGGAGTAAATGTCATTGCCAACTTTCCTTCTTCCTAGTGTAAAGGAGAGTTCTAATTTTAAATCTTTATTTGAAATTATAATGGCATCAGCTATTAGTATTAAGGGGGTTTAATCTGAAAAATGTTCTGGTTTTGGATATTGAGACTAAAATTAAATTAAAAGTCGAGATATCTACAACTTGGAACTTTTTTTAAGTGGAGAGTTAGTAACCTATTTTTGAAAGTGCAGTATACAGGAAGCATTGATATGTGACTAGGAGAAGTGTGCCTTGGAAGGCTTCTGTGGTATCACAATTCAAGCATGCAAAAGCAAAAGAAGACTGATGCCCTTCTTTCTGCCTTATCTATTGCCCTTTTTTCAGAAGAAAAGCCATTAAACTTATCAACACAAACTACAGGGCAACTTCCAAAAGGCTTTAACTGCTGGCACCAGGAAAATATCAGTAAGATTCTGTATGAACACAATGCAAAGAGCTGAAACAGTATGGTCGTGAGATTATGTCCTTCAGGGATTTTGCACAAATGTGTCCTATCATTTGATATTTTTATTGTCTTCTGCTTAAACACTTGCAAATTCATCCTGGTAGCATGGATTAATGAAGGTGATCAGTGAAGCTGTTTCTTGCCACTGGCAGCCATTGAGGGTTTTGCTTTTCCAGGGTGCTTGTGTTCCCCATCTTGTTGATATGTCTCCTGTGATGAAGCGTTTTGAGGGAGGTCATCACACAAAATAGTGTCTTACTAAACGAAAACAGTACTTTTCTCTTGGGTTTGACACATCTGATAATCCTGTGTTGGCTCCGCTGCAGTAAGCACTAGAGCTTCAGCAGATCTGTATAATCTAGTAGAAACAAAATCCACTTCTGCCCTTCTTCCCACTCCTTATAAATCTCTTGATTCCAGGGGTTGTTTCAAATTTTCCTTGTCAGAGGCAGGGTGTTGCTATGGCAGTAACACTCTATTACTGGTAGATGGAGTCCAAAGCTTCATTATGTCTGTCACTCTTATGAAGACATAATGTTACATAATGTGTTTGCCATTGTAGCGTTCCGATCCCGAATTCTCTCGTGTTACAGTGCTGATGCTGTTATCTTCTGTGCAGGAATAAAATGTTTCCTTCCTTAGAATGGGCTGTTTGAGAGTTGACATAAGTGAAAAAGACCAGGCAACTTGGGGTGAAATCTAGGCCTGCACAGGTGGGCAGCAAAGGGGTGACTTGCATCCCCTGAGATGGGGCAAATTGAGTGTCACGCACCAAGAATGTGGGGATGAGGGCAGGAGTGAGTTGTCAGTACCTCCCACAGAATTTTATACATGTATTTTGTCCTCTTAGTCCTCTCTGCTTTCTCTTTTAAAAGTTCTGCTGTCATTGAGGAATACGAACGGTTCAGTGCTACTTGTTTTAGTCCCTGATCCCTGAGACACCTAGAGGAGCTTTTCTCTGCCAACTCCAGGAGAGCCTCCAGAGGCACCAAGTCAATCCAGTGCTTAAAAATGAATGGTGCAAATACCCTTCAGAGAGTCCAGTCACTAATAACCATCCTGACACCCTAGTGGTACATGTTAAATGTAATAAACATTTTGCCTAAAGCCTCTGTTTTGTTTTTGGCAGGGTATTTTTGCCCTTTTTTGGAGTTTTTTGTTGTTTGGTTATGGTTGTTCTTTTTTGGGGGGAGGTGGGGGGGCGGAGGGGGAGGGAGAGGTGTTTACTTGTTTGGGTATTTTGTTTTGCTGGTTTTGTTTGGTTCTTGTAAGGAGTTTTTTAAACCAAGTAAGAAACTCAAGTGACTAGAAAGGTATTCTGACTTATTCCGAATTTCTAGATTCTGTTTAGGGCAGAAGCCTAATAATTACATGATTTTGAGTAGTGCAGTCTGAGGCAAATATTATGCCAGAATGTAGGTGGGAGTTCATTACTAACAGAGCAGGTATGTCATGTAAACAACTGGGGTATGCTTTCAAAACAGAGTTGAAAAGAATGTTAGGAGCACATAGAGTTAGTGTGGGTGCTCTGCAAGGAGTGAGTTTTCCACTTCCTGAGCATGCTATTTATCTCAAGGAAATGAAACACCAGAAAAATGGAAGCATTACTCATTTGAAAGGATTTGAAGGGAATGAGACCTGAATTAGCAAGAAGATGGCATCCCAGTCTTTCAATCTAGGAGCTCTTTCTTCTGTGTACTCGGTCTTATAAAACTCAGCAAGCCCAGACCCTCTGCCATTGAAAGAAAAGTGCAAAGGTTTCAAAGGGTCAGTCTTGCTCTTCTACATATACTTTAAAATTTCTTTGTATGTCTTTGCAGATTACTATGCCCTTTTCGGTACTATGTGCCATGGCTGTGAATTCCCCATTGAAGCTGGAGACAGGTTTCTTGAAGCTCTGGGCCACACTTGGCATGACACTTGCTTTGTATGCTCTGTAAGTAAAGCTAGTCTACATTTTAAACAAACTTGTGGCAGCAGTGCTTGTGCTAACCTGAGCAATATGGGAGTTAATAGCTCTAACCTCTTTCAATCCCCTGAGCCCAAATAAAAAGTGCTTTCCTAGTTATTTGGAAGGTGTGTTGCTATTGTAAGCCTTTGGCAAAGATCCGAGAGAAGTTGTCCTGGATTGCAGCCATGTGTCCTAGCATTTAACCCTTGATGTTTACCTCTTCAGAGCAAGAGTTGAAGGTCAAACAGGAACAGGCTGTGTTTCCAAAGTAACAAGAAGGCTTTTGAGAAAAAGACACTATAACTAAGGCCTTGCCTGCTAATATCATATAACAACAACAACAAAAAAGCCTCAGTCTTAATGATTGAGGGTTTTTTTATGCTGAACCTAACTCTGCTCCCAGTTAAAACCCTGTTGTCTAAAAGAGTGGTTATGCTTACACCAGCCACTAATATGGCATCAAAAATAATATCCCTAAGAAATAGTTAATTCTTTGAATATATTTGAGCATAGAACAATACTGTGATTTGGCATTCTGAATAGTTATGGTGTAAGTCATCCATCTGAATTGAGCGACCTTTTCTTTTTTATTCTGTTTCAGGTATGTAGTGACAGTTTGGAAGGCCAGACTTTCTTCTCCAAGAAGGACAAACCACTGTGCAAGAAACACGCTCACTCTATCAACATCTGATGCTTGGAGCTCATCTTCTGTAGCAAATGTACTGAGCAGAAAGGTTAAAATGTCCATGTTCAATAATTGGTTAAAATTATTTATATACAATTTTTCTAAAATGGAATTGACATGGGGAAACTTGCAGAGGGTTAGTTAGGGTACATTAATTTTTTGGAGCATTTATCATATAAGGGTTTACTTCATAAAAAGAGAGGAATCAGGAACTGCACCGAAGCCAAATAATTAGAGTGCATTTATCTCTCTCTACACTTGACAAATTACTGTATTAATTTCATGATTTTATGACTACATTTATATCTGTTTTAGTATGAGAAGTGAAATATCTATAAAAATAAATACCTGATATTAGAATCTTAGTTTTGCTGCTCTTCAACAAATAAAAGGAGATTGGCTTCAGCAATCCAGATCATTTTATTGCAGTGATATTTTTAAAGTATGTCTAGAGGTATTGCAGCTAAACTCCATTAAAAGGAACTCAAAGAAAAGATTACACAGAATATATAGTTCAAAAACTGTTTATATATGATATTTATATATATAAATCCTCCTGCACAATTACATGTGCCTGCACCTTTGCAGTTAAATTTCTGGTGGATTTGCGAAGGAGAGAGATTTTTACAAAGCTGTTAAGTGGAACACTGGCTATGCTTGTGAAAAAAAATAGTTTAGGAGATGCCACTTAAAAGAAAACATAAGTGGGATACTCTTCCTTAACTCATGTACTATCAGAACACTAGCCAAAAGACCCTTCTGCTGAAGGTGTGTTTGGGAGGGTGGAAACGTATCAGATCTTGAGGGAGCAGGGATTTACACTCTTATTTTTGCAGGTCAGGTTTTAGACAGTTTAAGTGCCTTAGAAGGGGGAAATTGCACTGAATACGCAGGTAACAGTGTTTTATGTGTCCAGAATGTGATATTCTGGTGTTGAATGGGGGCAACTGCTGAAGTGCAAATGAGGACATTGTTTTTCTCTCAGTACATTCTTTACCATTGAGTTCATGAATATGTATATTGGTGGTGTGCCAGGTAGCATACTGAAAACTCAACTTTCTTGCTCAGCTGTTATGATTTTTATTAGTTTAGGTTTTATTTCTCTTTTCTTCCAGATGTGAGGAATATATTGTTGAATAATACTATATTAAGCCGTTCGGTATCTCTCAGATCTTGCAAGGGAACAGAGAGACAGTGCTGTCATTATGCATTTACTGTGAGCCAGAAGACCAGCCAATTGTGTGGCTTGATATGAATTTTGCTTCCACACAGAGAGTCAGTACAAGACCTGTGCACCAGCTAAGTCCCATTTAGCTTCGAATTAGGGCTTAAGTGGTATGGGGCAATTGCAGGCAGATAGGGAAAAGGTGATGCCCCTCTGCACAGAGTGAATTTCACTCCAGCAGAATTGCACAACAGAGAAGGGGGTCCTCTCAGGACCAGAGCAACTTTCTGAAGGAAAACTGAATTTACATGCTCTTTTTTTCAGCTGAGATATCCAAGCTGAATTGTTAGTCTTTAGTGCTCTTTCCAGTAGACATTAACCCATTTGCTGGTTTTGTTGTTGGGGGAGCAGCAGAGGTGGCTGGGAGTGAGTGTCCTGATACAAGGGACAGTTTTATCCATAAAACTGTGGGGAAAAATCACAAAAAAATGCCATGGTTGACTGAAGCAATTGTGATGAGGAACATCAATAAAAGAGGAGGAATGAAAATTGCTGTACTGAAATATGAAAAGATATTTGGCTTGTTTATTAATTCAGTGAGAAAGATTCACATTGTGGGGCTGTTATACTTTATTTTCTGAAGTTGTTTTTCTTCAGTACTACCACGTTCCTTTTTTTAACCTCTGGTGGTACAGAAGAAATTTGGTAAATATTGGTAAATAAGAAGAAATTTGGTGGTACAGTATAAAGCTGTTAAAAATGTTTACACTCTTAGATGCACCCTTTCGTGAGTTTGGCTGAAAATCAGAAGGGTAGAAGCAGACTGGACAAGATAGGTAATATATAGGCCAGGTTGCTTTTGAAATTAAGTGGAATGTGGAGAAATGAAAACTTGAGACTAGGTTTCAGTGGAGCTATATTGCACATGCATGAGGAAAGAGGGTGGAAGTGTGCAGGATAAGGTGATCAGTAATTTCTGCAATTCAAACCTTGCTATTTTAACGTAGGATAGAAACTTCTCAGTTTGTTATTGCCCTTAAAATCCAATTAAATTTTGTTTAGTTCTATAATTTCAATTGGAATTTTATTTTTTAATCTATATGCTCTAGGGTTTGAAATTTTGCAATTGTTAATGAACTTGAGGACAAAAGCCTGAAAGGCTCCAATAGAACTGCTTCATTTAGCTGCTTTGCCTTTTAATTTCTGCTTTTATCTATTTGTTTAAAATTTAAAAGGAAGCATAGAGTCACTGATACATAATGAATATTTAAAGGCTTTACCAAATTATATAAATCATCTAAAAGGAACATAATTTTATCATTATTTTAATAAAGTGAGGTTTTAGTAGTGCACTTTATAATAATGCCGTATATCTCACTGAATATTTATTACCTTATTTTTTGGTTTAGAACTATTTCATCCTGGTATCTTTGTATTTTGTTTTATTTGTAAGCCTGCCTTTACCTCTAGAATCTTTTAGGGTGTGAATGTCTGTATATGTTTATATTTACTTCTCTATACATACACACCTATGCACATACATTGAGAGACATACATATATATGTGCGTATTTAAGTGCAGACTTGACATAGCAAAAAACAGCACCATTCCATCATCGTTTGGAGCTTTCATGAGACTCCCAACTCGTTTTCATACAACGCATGTAAGCATTCATGTTTTGAGGGAATGTTAGAAAGTTAGGAGAGACTAAGTATTGTAGCTTTTTGCATGCATTTTCAGTCAGTAATTATTTTTCTGCCAAAACTGCCTGTAAGAGAATCAGGTTTAACTCTATTTGAAGGTAGAAGATTTTTATAAGTGCATAATAGATTCATGATGACAGTTTCAGTATATTGTAACTAAATAATTCAGGATTATGTGTAAATATAAATGCTTAATATAACAATGCAATAAACATAAAAACAAAAGCTGAGTTGTGGTTGTGTGTGTTGGTCTGTTCAATTGTGTACCTATTTCTTCACAAAGCTACTTGCATCATCTAGCTATGTGAGCTGCTTTGCAAACATTTTTTTATGCTAAAGTATTACCTGCTAAGTTCTCTTGATTCCTTTGCCTGTGTTTAATAGTATTTGACATCAAATTTTGGCTGTTCACATTTGCAAATTTAATTATAATTGAAAAACATAACAAGCAAATAAACCCTATTGAAAATCTGAAGTTCTCTGTCTGTCCTCAGTTAGCTTGTGGTCGATAGCTATTTTCTTTTCCTGAATCATAGTCAGTAAAAGAAAACCCTGACTGTATACAGGAGTAGATATCATTTGAGCTGCTCATTCTTCAGGGTTTATTTTTTTTAGAATGGAGCTTTGTTTTACAAAAAAGGACCTGGGGATCCTGGTGGACACCAAATTGACCATGAGCCAATGATACCACTTTGTGACAAGGAAGACCAACTTCCTGGGGTCCAATAGGCAGAGCATTGCCAGCAGACTGGGGGAGGTGATCCTTCTCTGCTCAGCCTTGGTGAGACACATCTGGAGAGCTGAGTCCAGTGCTGGTCTCACTAGTACAAGAGAGATGGCTCTACTGCAGTAAAAGCTAGGGAGATGATTAAGGGCGTGGAGCATTTGTCGTACAAAGAGAGACCAAGAGAGCCAGGACTGTTCAGCCTGGAAGAGAGAGGGCTCAGAGGGGATCTTATTGATGTGTACAAGTACCTGGATAGGGAGTCAAATTGATTCATTGGTACGTAGTGAGAGGACAACTGTAAGGATGGTCAAACACTGGCATAGGTTGCCCAAGAGAGATTGTGGAATCTCTGTACTTGGAGATACTTAAAACCTGACTGGACTCAGCCCTTGGACTCGTCAAGATCCCTCCATCTCTACAGGTCGCTTCCAGCCTCTGTCAGTCTCTGATTCTCTCTTATTCAAGACAGATTGAAAGATGTAGATACTATATTGAATACTGTAGAATACATAACAATGTAAAACTCTATGTTGGCCAGTTACTATTTATTTGATATCTTTACTTCACTCTACCACCCATCTAGAATAATCGGTGATGTTTATTTAGAAGTGTTTAATATTTTTCCTTAGTTGACACTGTCCAAGGAAATACTACCTGCTCTGACAAGCATTATCTGATACTGTACTTAGACTTGGCATGCAGCAGTCTCCACTTTCACCATGGGATACTTAACTGTCTGCTATAATATGGCCGAGTACTTCGTGATAATACCAGTCTGGTAAGAATTTCTTGAGCTGAGTATCTCTTAACTAGGCCAATGCACTGTTGTTTCTTACCTTTGTTTACACAAGCAAAGGAAAACACTGCATACAGCTCTATAAAATTTAGAGGCAACTTTACAGAAAACTTACCTTCCCTTCAGTGTTTAGGCTGTGAACGAGACAAATACAAGTCTATTTGCAAACAGTATATTAAGCTCCAGAAGTCAAACTTTTAAAGGCATCAAGTCTGCATTTGACGTTTTAATGGCAAAGGTTTGGTTTCTATCAATCACAACGTCATGTAGCATTAAAATGCACTGACAAAAAAAAAAAGAGATCTGTCATTCATTCATTAAGATGCTGTAATCCAGTGTAAGATTTATAGGCTTAAAACTCAATGGTGTGTTTTCACAATAAATCCACTTTCACTGCTCAGCGCAGAACAAATCTCTCTGTCACTCAAAATATTTGCTGGTCAAAATGCCTTGTATGAGATCTTCAAAGGGTTTCTCACAAAATTGCATATAAATCCTTTTACCAGCAAAGGCTTAATTTAGGTTCAAGTTTTACTTTCTTGGGACATTGGCTAATATCTTGGGCTCAGACAAGATCTTGGTTATATCAGAAACACATAGGGCCTAATTTATTATTAGCAGTCTGGTGTTAATTAGGGGGAATTACCAGAAATAGTTTGCTTGATGGAAATTTATTATGGGATCACACTTTACTGATGGCAAAATAGGAGTCACTGAAAGAGTGCAGCTCCTTCTCATAACCAACTAATTAATAAGGTGCCAAAATTCCTCTGAGAAGCTTTGGTCCTAACTATGGGAACCTCACAGAACAAATGGTTCCTATGCAGTATTTAAAATTTAAAAGAGGAAAGGAGAGAGGAGGAAAAGCTGCCTAGCAGAAGTCTCAAAAGTAGTATGGCTTTTTCTTGAATTTATGAAAGAAAATATTTAGCTGTTTCCAAACTCATTAAAGAATGGCCTTTTTTGGACAGAAAAACAGCTAGTTTATAATCTCATTTCATATGTTTGAACATGATTTTCAGTTTTACTTGTGCAAACTGCACACTACAGCTTGTAATTTTATGAATTGGGCTTATAATGAGCTTTTATATTATTCTTTATTGCTTTGCCTAATGGTCTTTTTCATCATTATTTGCTGTGAAAGTTGAGGTTGGCATAGATAGAAAACTGAAAAATAGAGCAAATCTATGATAAGCCCCAATCTATTTTGTGTATGGCAGTTTGGAGACAGAAAATCACTGTGTGTTAGGGGTATCATGGAAATTGTGTGAGAATGGCATGTTATAATTAAATGGAGTGGAAGCAAAAATGTCTCTAAAGAAATTTAAATCAACATGCTAAAATTTACACATGGCTGATTTGGACTAAAATATTTTCCGTAAGATTTTTTTAGAAAATGTTTAAGATGGTTGGGTGTGCAAGTTATAATAAAGACCTTTTGTATTTGGGGTATGCTTTAAAAGGTTTCTCCTTTATTTTGAAACTAAGGATTGTGTCATTGTGCTCTAAGTAATGGTCACATTTTCCATAGGATCAAAGTTGTTTCCTTTTCAATACTCATGTCTTTGCGTTACTTTTTCTTACTGCTGTTGTTTGTTTTAATGTATTTCAGTACAAGATAATTCTGTCAGGTGTGTCCCTTGTTTTTCTTTGTGATGCATCTATGAAATGTCAAATGTTCCTTTGGTAAATATGAACTTGCGCTAAATTTTGGCATGCTTTCCGAAGTGTCAAGTTTTCCCACTCAGAAGTTTCCACTGGAAAAATAACTCAAGATGCTAGACCAAAATGGTAATTATATCCCATATAAAGTCTCTGTTTCCCTTTAAATCCATCAAGCAAAAGGGAAACACATGAAAACAATTGTAGGGCCAAAATCATTGATAACCTAAGTATGTACAGCCTCACCGATTTCAATTTATTCCCCTCCAAATTAAAAACAACTGATATCAAAGATGCATTAATTTCATGCTTGCATTTGTCCAGTGAGTAAGATGAGAATTAAACTAAGGATTTGGTCCTTGGTTTTAGCAGGATTTCCATTATATGTCACAAATCTACTTGAAAGTATGCCATCATTTGGGAGTTAACAAAATGCTGGAGTGCCATGCTACCCAGAAACAGGAATATCACTGCAAGAAGTAACTGCTTCATAACTGTATATTTCATTTTTCAAGCAGATGTTCAGTGTCTGCGATTGAACCATAGGAGGCTAGATAAAAAGGGAAAATCTTTCCCTGATACTAATCTCCTACTCTCACACCCTGCTGGTTCAGTGAAATCTAATGAAATTGTTATGCACCTCTACTCAAATAGAACATAAAAGTTTTGTACTCATCCTGTGCTTGAATCAACATTCTCTGAGAATAAAAGGGATGGTAAATTCATAAATAATTTGGTTCTTCATGGAAGATGAACTATTGGTATTTGCACTAATTTGAGGTACTCTTTATGGGTTTTACCCACGTGAAAGTTCTTCAGTATTTCTTGCCACTTATGTTTGTTGTCCTAGCTGCATTTCTTCAATTTATGTAAAGTCTTCGAAGTGCCCTTTAAAGGTGGATTGAGGATTACTCAGATGTTTCCAATTTTTTTCAAATTCGCTTTCATTATTGAAAGTGTTGATTATGGCACTTAATGGGATCACTCTCCTGCTGTGTGCAAAGCATAAATTACATTTCATGGGGCATGAATTATTTATTTATTTAATATATGGCCTGTTCTTCTCAGCCTATGCCTGTTGGAGGCAAGTAGGATATAAAATAGAGCAACTTCATGAATGGACCCTAGGTAAACATTGACTTGTACTTGGCTTTAAACAACTTCACTGCAGTGAAGTTAATTCACTGTGACTTCTTTTTCCATATGTGGTTCCCACTGACCATCAGTCGATGATTACTGGGAAATTCTGACCAGTGGTATCTGGAGAAGAAAACAGGTTGGACTTTATCTGAAATAAAACAGTGTATATCCGTGGGAGTAAAATGATACTACAATAAGGCTGGAAATTTGTCTTTAAGTCTTGCATATTATTTTTTGATTCTTTTTCATTTTTTTCCAAATGAATGTTTCTGGTATCTTGGTGGAGAAAAATTTTTGAGGACGCTCTGATGAAGCCTATGGTGTGCCCCTCCTCCCCTCACCCCAAAAAAAGTCTTTTACAAGGTTCTAGAACTTTGGCATAGGCTTCCTAATACCATATTCATCTTCTAGGTAGTTACATGGCAGTAGTAGGAGAATGTAGTATTTTTCTGCACAATGGTAATTAGCATTCAAGGATTGTGTATTATGGGAACACTGGATCACTACTCTGACAATGTTAAGTACTACTGTGAAACAAAGAGTTATAATTCAGAATGTGATGGGATGTAGTGCTTGCCTCCACTACATAAAAGTTGCAAACGGTTAAGTGAAAATCAATGTATTTGATGGAGCCGTGGATTGCCGCCTGCATCCAGGCTCTAGTTCCTTTCCTTGGATAGGTCCTGTCATTGTAGAGATCTTGGCAGAAGCCAGCCAGTCCATCCCAACAAATGACCCTGCTCACTGCCTCTCTGCTGTTCATCTCCCTCCACCCCATAATCACAGAATATTCTGAACTGGAAGGGACCTACTAGGATCGTCATGTCCAACTTGTAAGTGAATGGTCTGTATGGAGATTGAACACCCGACCTTGGCTTTTTTAGCATGTTGAGAGAAGATTCTAACTTCTTCCTGGATGGGGTTTGCAAAATCAACAAGGATGGAAATTGGTAGTCCAAACCAGTATTTTGAATAGTAACAATGTTTGCTGTTCTGTCTGCCATGATACAAGCAAAGCTCCTGTCTTATTCCTGGGAAGGAGAAGAAGTGTGCTAAGCAGCAATTTTCAGCTATGCTTTCAATCACTGTGGAAGGGAAAAGGGAGCTGCAACGCAGGCCAGTACTCAGGGCATGGTGACAGCAGAAAAGAGGAAGTGACAATAGAAAACATTTTTATAAAAAGGGCAAGGACTTGGGCAAAGTCAGGCTGTTTTGTCAGTTGTTTCTTGTCAGAGATTCATGAGCATGTGGTCTGAAAAAGGGGGATGATTTGGGGATGGCAAGGTAAAGCAGCAGGCAGGAGCTGAGGATGCTCATAAGGGGGACTTAAAGGGTGTACAGACCTTACAGCCTCACGGGAGGAGACTTTTCTTTCCTCCCTATTTTGCATTTATATTCATTACTAAATTGTGCACATTTTTCTTTTCGGAGCATTTCTCTTTGAGGTCAGATAGCTTTTTTTATATTCATGATGTGTGTGGGAGCATAAACAAATTCTTTTTTGTTGTCATCTGATCTGGGATGACACAGAGGCTGAAGTGATATTTGTTTAACTTTACCAGTGCTGGCTGCTGCTTCAGATTACACCATTGCATCCTTTGTCTGTAGGTAGCAGCCCTATCTCAAATTCCTCCAGGGCTTTGCTTTTCTGAAATTCTTCCAGCTCCTGGAATGGCCACCTCTGCTAAAATCCATTCAGAGATTTTGCAGAGCAGCAATATGGGGCTGTGAGAGCAGAATGCACCTAGAGCTGCTGCAGCAATACTGTGCAATACTGTAACTTGCAGGGGATGAAATGGGCTGCGAAATCTCACCTAATCCTTAAGCTTTCTGTCTATTGCTGTGTGCAGAGTTGGAGGTGCTGTTCTCCAAATGCTGTTTAAAATGCCGTACAGTGGGGCACTGATTACCAGAGCTATACCTTGCCCCAGTGCAAGGGACACAGAGCAATTTTCTGGAATTTCTGACAGATTTCTGGAAGCTTTTTGCTGTAACTCATGGATAAAAAGATCTATTGCTTATTCTGGTCAATGGGTTATGTAAATTGTCCAGCACTATCCCAGTGCACAAGTTTCATATCCTACTCCATGTCAGCTGGAGGTGAATAAATGCATGAGGATACACAGTCTGATCCCCTCTTTGTCATGATATCAGTGCTGCATTGTTTGGAGTTCTTGTCCATCTGGGAGAAAGTACCATGACTGGGCAGTGAGGATGCTGGAAAATGCCTTGCCTTATGCCATATTAAGCATCCTCTGCTTTGGCCAGGCTGGTGTCCTGGGCCATGGAAGAGGAAGCACCCAGGACCTTCTGCTTTTCCCTCCTTGTCCAGGTTTTCTTCTCCTGGGACCTGTCCAGCCCCAGCTGGCTCTCATGAAGCAGGATAGAGATGAAATTGCAGAATATTCTAATACACAAAGTATTTTCAGTGTGTGTGAGTAAAAGACATAGCTTAGCTTGGAGGAGTGCGTTTAATCACAGAGGAAATGGTAAAAAAACCCCTACAAACAACTCTTTAGCCATCAGTGTTCCTTGTAATTCACAAATGAACTTGATAATGTTTTATGTTATGTGAGCCCAACATGCCCCATGATAAAGGCTGTTTTCTCTTATTATACATAGTTTGATGTCTACAAATAATAACAAAAATAATGGAAATACATTTTGATTTTTAATCCATCAGTTTTCTGGGCATTGTTCATATGAGTCCCAGTATCCTCGAAAATTAGGATCTGTCTCTCAGCCAACTGAAGATGCAGCTTTTAGGAGGGACTGTGATTTTACTGCATTGAGCTGTACGGAGAAGGAGTGCATTCCTATGGAAACAGGAGCACACAGTCAGGTAATTGGAGGTTGTATCTGAAGAGGACTGAATTGGCACTATCTGCTACCTAATGGAGTCCTTTACTTTTCAGGCTTACAGATGTTCTTTTAATGCAACATAATCTGCACAGCAAAAGCACATGCTGGTGTGGTGTGTATATCACTGCTCTAGACTTCTTCAAAGCTCAAACTGTTCAGAGGTTTGGAGTGTAAAAGTAAATCTAAAGCAGTATTTATCAGCAGCAATGGGCAAGCAAAGCAGTCAGTGATACGACCTGACTAGTGTAAAATCTATACGGCTTGTATGTGTGTGTGTGTGTATGTGTTTGTGCAGTTATAGAAATGAAGGCCTGTCATGGTTTAATCCCAGCCAGCAACTAAGTACCCCTCACAGTGGAGGGGGAGAAATGGAAAAAGTAAAACTCGTGGGTTGAGATTAGAGCGATTTAATAATTGAAACAAAGTGAAATATAATAATAATACTAATGATAGCAACAACAACAATAATAATAGTAGTGAAAAGGAGATAGAGGACTAAAACCCAAGAAAAACAAGAGATGCTCAACACATTTGCTCACCATCCACAGACTGATGCTGAGCCCATTCACAAGCAGTGATCAGCAGCCGCCAGCAACTCCCCCCAGTTCATTTAGGGAGCATGATGCTCTATAGCACAGAATATTCCTTTCACCAGATTGGGTCAGCTATCCTGGCCATGCTCCCTCCCAGCTTCTTGTGCACTTGCTTGCTGCTAGAGCTTGGGAAACTGGAAGGTCCTTGACACAGGGTAAGCTCTACTCAGCAACAACTAAAACACTAGTGTGTTACCACTGAATCCAAAACCCAGCACCCTACCAGCTTAAAAGAAAATTATCTCGGCAGAAACCAGAGTAAGGCCTCTATAGTGAAAGGTACACTGAGCACCCTCTAAATTTCCACCACCTAGCAGTAGATCAGCATATGCAGCAAAAAGCGTAGAGGAGGAAAAGGGCTTCAAGTGTCTGTTTGCTCTAGGTATGAAGAGATGAGTAAAAGGGCATGCTGAGGTCCTCTAATGAGCAGAAATGAAGTTGCTTTAAATTCTACCAGAGATTTTGGGCGAGATCAATTCATGTTTAGATTAAAGTTGCAAATACTAAGCATGGACACAAGAAGTTAGGGTAAAACTTATATAGCTGAAGCAAAGGCTAATTACACAGCCTTTCTTGCAAATATAAATTCTAAAAAGGACTTAAATATTTTTCTGGATAAAAATCATCCAGATATGTTACAAGACTCTTAACAGTTGGCCTGAGCAGGTGCATGAAAAAGAGCAAATAGAGATGGAGAAGGAATTGATGATACTGGAGAAGAAGTGGTGCTGGCAGTTCAAGCAAAACAAGATCAAAAAGGAGATTGCTTTCAGGTGAGGAAAGCTAAATACTTTGCTTTTTTTCCTAATCTCCACCACACGCTCCAGCTTAGACAGAAGCATTTGCTTTGCTTTTGTCATACAATAAATTAGCCAGAGATATTAAACAAACTGTTTATTTTGTATTAATTCCAACCAGTCTGGTTTTAATTTTCTTTCTTTTGTTATAGTTGTCGTATGGATAATACTTTGCAGATGTATGCAAAGAATAGAAAACCTTATGCTCTGCCACAGAAAGATGTTGAACACAGAATGCAACATGCAGCCCTCCTGTCATTCTTGGTCATTGTCTCCAGGCACAGGAGCTCTTCTACTACAGTCTCTACAGCTTTTTGGCCTGTGATCTGTACACTGGGAAAAGCTCATTGGAACATGGTAGAATTTGCAGGTAGCACAATGCTTCTCATGAAGAAAATGTGCCTGGAACACAACAAAGCGCTGAAGCGTGTGCTTCCTCTCAAACATGTAAAGAAGTCCCCTTGAAGATAACTGCTGTATTGGGCTTTGACTTCAAGCAGACTGTCACAGCTGTCTTTAAAATAATATTTGTAAGCCAAGTTTATCCATGTTTATATTCCTAACCCTTCTCTTTTCTTTTTTAATTACTAATGCTTTGAAATTGAGCAGGCTACTTCTCTTTCTTGCAGATCCAGGCAATCTGCACACTTTCTAAGTTCCCCACATTTGTCACTTTATGTAGAATGTGGGTTTTGTCAAAATGATTTATTATTATTATTATTACTACTCCGCATGGTTGACTTTGAGGACGGTAATAAGTTTAAGTGATCTTGAATTAGTACAATTACTTATGTGAGTCTCGTTCCAATGTGAATCTTCTCCTGAAATTTATGGCTGTCTGAAAGCCAGCAAATGACAATTTTTGATTCCAGACCACTGACTTATTTAGTATTTGACATTATATGTTTGCATAGCTAAAAATAGTTGCAGTCTTTGGGACTGTGTTATCCTGCTGCTTCCCAAGTCTGCATCTACATGCCATGCACCCTGTGGAGTAACAAAGCTGTCTTCAAGTCATCAGCAGTGACCCTCAGTTCTTGCTGCATAGAGGTCTAAGATGTGAAACCTAAAATGTCACTGAACTGGGCAGATTCAAGCTAAGGGACATTTGTGCTGGAACTAGAGGAGAAAATATATATAGATGCCGTGATGAGAAAAGAGGCCATCTAAAGGTGGTCAGGTTGATCTCTGGTGCAGACACAGCAGCATCAGGGAGGGGAACTGTCCAATTCCCACAGGGCTTGGCCTAGATGGCTGCAACTTGTTATAAGAAAGCAGCTGCTGGTTTTCTAGGCGATATTCTAAAGCCCCTTCTGTTTTGCCAGTTTCCTGGCTCCAGCTAGAGAGGGTTTCCATGCATCATGTCCTTGGCTTTGCTCATCAATCTGTCCATGGCAGGTGTGGTTTCCCTTCTGCAATCCCATGGAGGAGCCAAAGGCAGCGTCATGAAAAGAAGTACAACAATGCATCAAAGTGGGGCAAAGCAGCCTATCAGGAATTAGACCACCTTCATGTGGGAGAGTTGGTTTTAACTTTTAAAACTCCATGTGAGAATTAAACTGTGTGCAAGAAACTCGCTGCCTGTAGTTTTACGAGTGAGCCTCAGGTGCCCTCAATACACTAGAGCACACCAAGAAATAAAAGGTTTACAGAGAAATTTTATTCAGTGGCAAATAACTCTAATAAAACAAATATCCCAGAGTTTACTGGGATAACTTGTCAACTTTGGCATAAAGTCTTTGCAATAAGGCCAAGAAGGACACGAATATCTGCAAAGGAACTAGATTCTGTAGCTGTGGTTCCTAATTCACGTCCACCCAAGAAGGATCAGCCCCATCTCACCTATCATATGCTTGCATTTCAGGGGTAGTTCAGATTGCCATTGCTATTTTGTGGTGCTCCCAGCTTTCCTCCTCCTTGGAAAAGGCTCAAGGAAGACACATGTAAAAGAGAGAGGAGACGGTAAATGTTTGTATTGTAAACAGCCTAGGTTACAGACACTGTCCAAGCCTTCTAAACACCTCTTTAGAAATGAGATAATATTCCAGTGCATTTGCACAGGGGATATCTAGGAATAGCTGAATGGAAATTATTTAATTGTAAAGGCTGGAGACCACAGAATTGAAAGGGGTTTGGTATTTCTTTCTGAAGAGACTGCAGGTAAAATGGCTATATGAAATTATATTATCTAACATTTGCTCATAATTTGGAGCCTCTCTGATATGCACTGTCTGTCTAACTTACAAATGTCAGAGCCCTTCCCAGTAGATTTCACCTGTAATATATTTAATGTATGGCACTCAAACATAGCCAAAATTACCCTTCCTAAGTAAGTTTCAGCAGGGATTTACAGCTCTTGTCACAAGAATAGTTCACGCTGGCATGTGGTGTGAGTTTACCCAAGTGGACCAAGATGAAGGGAAGTGCTACCTCAGAGCTTGATATGATTATTTGCCCATCTGTGTAGTCTTTCTTTGAATGTTGCCAAGATAGGAAATATAAAGTAGCTTCAAAATGTCAAAGTCTTTAATTAAAAAGTAAGCAAAACTGTGACATCTGAATCTGGTATTAAGGGCGAAATAAAAATAGAAACGAAAGCGTAGGTAAGGACTTTGATATGATTAGTCAAAAGCCAGTGAAGCCAAAACTCAGGCTCTGTGGGTATTTGAAGAGAAGCAGCTAAAGCTGCACTGCCTGCTTGCTGAGCCCTGGGACTGTCAGCAGGGCTAGGGCTGGCATGGAATTTTTTCTTCTGAAACACTAATTCTAAGAGGCTGGAACAAGAGAGGTGGTTGAGATGTGTGGAGCATCTCCCAGGGCTCCTTGTCTGCCTGTCCTTGGTAGAAAATGAGCCGAAAAGGAGCATGTCCATTCTGTACCATAGCCTGCCTGGGCAGCTGAGGCTGAAGCCAACACCTCATGAGTTGTATCGCCAGAGTATTCCCACTCTTGCTAGATGTTGCAAACTACAGAAGCAGGGTGATGGGAGCAGTTTGGTTATGATTGCCATGTCATTGATGAACATTTCTATCCTGTTCTCTTGGCTGTGCACTGTTCTCCAGGGCAAGGCAGGAGCCAGCCATTCATCTCTTTCACCATCCACGCCTTGCAACAGGGCAGCTGTCCTGGCCTACAGCTCCAAGTGAAAGAAAATATGCCCCAAAAGGCAGAAAGGTTATCTCATCTGTTTCTTATATCCTGCAATCTTTTTTCATGGTGGTTATAGGGACTTTTCTAGGAATACATAGTTATAAATGATAATGGGAGTTCTCAGAAATATTTCAGCTCCCTGTACTTGTAACACATTTGGGCTCTGATCGCAGTTTCCAGCCTTGCCCTCGTCTTTGGGGCACTCCACTTCCTTCCTCTCCACAGATAAAAGATGCTGGACTATGAAATGCAGGGAACAGTGATCTGGCAGATGAATGACGTTTGTCATAACACATTTCAATGCTTGTCACATCTCCCAGGAGATGCTTGTTACCAAAGTTGAAGTGACTGCATTTGAACACAACAGCGAAAGGACAACTCCGCACTTGAAGTAGTCAGACTGCAAACATCCTGTTCTGGTCCAAGGGAAAGGGTGACTTTTTTGTTTGTTTGTTTCCATAGAGTAAAATGGATTTGATGGGAGTCTTCCTGAAAGTAAATTGATTAACAATGGCTGTTTGAGAATAGAAAAATGGGAATTAAAAGGGGTATCACTCTTCAATTTTAACTAGCAGTTTGCAGTCACTTGCTTTGGATATCCTCTCTCAGAGCTGATATTTCCTCTGATTTATTCCACTGCAGAAGTGGACTATTTCAGTGAGTTTTATGTAAGCCCACTTGGCTATTTTACAATTCTCTACATGTTTTGATATATTCCACTATTAAAAATTTTAAAAGTAGGTGGGGAAAGAGGAAATTTCTGTTTAATATATAACAATTTTTGAAGTCAATGTGCCTGGACTCAATTTTTCAGGGCACTTTTCCAGACATCTAATGATGCCAGGAAATGAAAATAGCCAACTAGCAGGACCTTTCTTAAAAACTCCTTTGCAAACCAGCAGAAGTTTCATGGCCATAATCAGCTGCTTTTCTACTGTCATTGAGGAGGAACTGAAAAGGCTATCACAAGCACCCAAAAAAAAAAAAACAAAAAGAAGTGCTATATAAAACTGCTCTAGATGACTAAGTCTCCTGTAGCAGAAAGAGCTGAAATTAGTATGTGACCTTTTTGGTAACATCCAAGCAGTCCTGGTTGATTAAATGGTCTAGCTGAGCTTTGCTTTCGAGATTACTGGAAATGTCAGCTGAGCAATTGTATTCATTTACAGTGGGCTAGAGGGAGAGCAGCAAGTTTGGTGCAGATACCAGGCTGGATCTATTATTATTGCTCTTATACACACTGTGAACAAATAGAGGTGTGGCTGGAACCAGTGTGTGCAATCCCAGGGCTTCCAGATAAGTTCACATTCAACTGACGAGAGAAGTATTTTGGATTTAAACAAAAACCCCAAACTACTCATTTTCAAAATTGTGTATTTTGGATCATAAATAAGAAAAGCCTTACACTGATAGTTTGTCTAGAGTACAATCAATAAATTAAATGTGTGAAAAATAGGAGACCTGAGGCGGGAATGTTTTTCAGTTCTTTTTAATACCCTTGCTTTTGAGGAAATACAGTAAGAGGATGTATGTCTTCAAAAGAGTGTGACTTATGGATTAGCCCATGAAATTTATTGCACTGTATTAAAATAATTTCTATCTTGTCAGGATTTTTTGTTGCCCAGAGAGGTTGCATAGTCTCCATTCTTTAAGGTTTTTTAGTCCCATTTCAATAAAGCCCTGAGCAACTTGGTGTGACCCCAAATGGAGCAGCAGGTTAGGCTAGATACCTCTCCAGCCAAACTGGATTATCTTGTGATCCTATCAAGAAGACAAAGTAGGATGATTTTTATGTCCTGCTTTTAGGTAAAGTTTTGTGCATCTCTGTGCAAGAAATGCTGTTCTTGATGGAAAGCAAGGACTTAACTGGATTTATACATAATTTTGCACACTTTCCAGGAAATGTAGCTGAAAATACCATATCGAACCACCGTCCATTTCATTAATAGCCTTCTATGATTTTAGGTGCGAATGAAAATATAACAAAATATGGAAGTTAAATATACGATGAAACACAAAAGTAGTTAATGACTGAGTAGCTTGGCAAATGAATTAACAGGAGGGTATGAGCTACAGTAGCTTGGTAGATGGAACTGTGTGTATTATTGATGATACTCTATGTAGGATCAATATTATGAGCTCTTCAGTTATTGTTAAAGCAGAAGAGCCATGCTGGAATAATTCCAGGTGCATTTCATTCAGCCCACCTGTAATTTCTGCCTGCTGCCAAATTTTATCTATGAAATTCTTACTGATGTCTTTATTCTTATTCTTGGTTTGGCTGATAAGACAGTATCTGTGCTGCTAATCCATTTTTTCCCCCTGTTAATTATTTTGTATTATCATTACTTACACATTTCCAATAATATACCTGAAGAAAAATGGATGTATAAGAGACTAAATCAGAAATCTTACACTTGTGCCATTCAAGTATTTCAGACTCTTCAGGAAATTATTGCTTCAATGGGCCAAAGCTGTATAAGCCTAGGGGAGATGCTTACTCTTGCCTCCATGTGTGCCCATATCTTGTTTTAACCTGACTCTGGTCCTACATAGCAATGTTCATTGAAAATGCTACAAAGGTAATATGCTACATATTGGCTTAGCAGCTGAAAGATGCATAAATTCAACAGCAAGAGAAAAATGAAATTAAGTAAGGGGAAAAAATGACTATTTAGTGATCCAAAGTCACTTAGACCTCAGCTGTTTTGGGTTTGAACACAAGAAAATGAAACTACATGGGCTTTATGTGAAATCTCTTCCATCTGTTTCAAACAGGAAGCCAAACTTTTTGTAGTGTGATTAGATATGAATTTTTCAAACATGTTTTTCATAGATCCATTCTGAGTTTATTGTGACGCTTTCCAAGGTCATGGTAGAAGTCACTGTAAATAGATTAAATTACCATTCCTTTACAAAGAGAGGAGTGTATACAGTCACAGGAGTAATCCCAGTCTGACTTCCCAACCTTTTGTGGTTGTTTCAAATAGCAATGTGAAAATCTTCATGTGTGTTTCTTTTGTCTTTGGATTTTTCCAAGCAAGTCATCAATTTCCCCTTCACCTGCACAGAGTTACCCAAATTCTCTTGCTTCATGATACTGATTTATTTTATAATTCTGATACTAAAAGGATCCAAACTAAGTTAAAGTGACTCCAGAAGGTGCTTTTTGTCTTTTGGATCCTTAAAACACAGCTGATTTGAGAATAACATGACAGAAGAGCCCCTTATCATCCTCTGAGAGGTTAAACATAACGGACTGCAATTCATATGTGGCAGAGAGTTTGATGCATTATGGGCTGTTATTGCCATTTAGTACAGCATGTGAAATTTTAATGAAAGATAAACAGTCTTTACAAGGAAGATGTGAAGTAGTGAAGACAAACTAGGAAGCTTGAAAGTAAGTATAATTTGGATTCATATTGTTTTCCTATAATTATTTAATGCTCAAGGCCTGTCCTGTCTCTCCTGGCCACAGAAATAGAGATCATAGTAAATAAAATCACAAGGTTTGAGGTGTTCATTACTGCAACTAGACATATATATAGTATTAAAACCCAGCCCCACTTTAGAAAGAGGTAGACCTAGGTTTAGGTATAAAACAGAGTTTGGAGTAAAAAGTTTACTTTAGGGGAAGAATTTTCAATAGGTATCAGTTTAATCGTTAGTTCTGGGATTAGGACTTTGCCTTAATATATTGCTGCACAAGAAATAGAGAAACACATGCTGATACAGATGTTAATACATGTAATATTTTTAGGCATAAATCAGTTCTGAAATAAAACAAGAAAATACGTGTTTCTAAGTATTTGTCATTTGCAGAACTGGAAAAAAGTCCATATCCCAGTTCATGTCTCAGTGCTCAGAAGAAATTGGCTTTGGAACTGTGACACACTTCTTTGCATTTGGGCAGAAACTTGTTCAAGTGGTAAAATAGAGGAGAAAAGGGTATGGATTTTTTTATGGGTGATTCAGGTCTGTTAAAATAACATTGGAATGTACTCTAAAGTTTAAAATTCTAGAGAAAGTCAAAAGAATTACTTATTTTAATAGATAGAATGCTAATAGATTGTATCATATTCCTGGCAAACTATCATATCAAGTGTGCTTGTGGGTATAAATATGTGTGTATGTGTGTATATATATATATGTACATATATAAGTGTGTGCATCTGGGTTTCTGTAAGATGAAACGGCCCATATGCTTTTACCTGGGTTATGCCCAGAACATTCATTTAATTATTCAGCAAGAACATACACTACCAAGTTCTTGGGCCTTTTTCTTTTATTTCTTTCTCTTTGTTGATACTTTTTGGCACTGGCTCATATAGTCAGTAGAGTACATTTAATGGGTCAAAGGCATTTTTATTACCCTTTAAAATCTTTAACAGAGTTTCTGTATAATTTCTCAGCATGTTCTATTTGTTTATTTCTGTATATTTTTGGTATAAAGAGCTAACATTGTGGTGTTAGGTTTTATTACCTTGGTGCTGTCATCATTAAAGATGTATCAATCCTTCCATTAAGTGCCCATGTATTTGGGGCTTACATTCTGAACACAGAACTTAATTCCCAGTGGGTTTTTTGATACAAATGTCCCAGAAAGATGTCATTCATAACTTGCTTTAATTAAAAGAAAATTAGTTTAAATTAAAAGAAATTAGTTTAGCAACTTTTAATTAGCTCAAAATCTGTTTTTCACTTTTTTTTTCACAAGTGCAGTAAGAAAAATTATGTTTTTCTTTGAAAAATTAAGGTATTGATTCATCACATCTCAGACACGTCACTAACTTAGTTGTCCCTAATTGAGACATGGTTTTAGATGAGCCTGAGGCTCAGGAAGTGACAGTTAAGTGAATAGTTTAGCCTCACTTTTCACCATTATGTGAGAAATGCAAGTGGACTGTTTCATATGAAACAGATGAAAATCGAAGTGCACAGAATCTGAGTTTTCTTATATGCTACAAAGGGGGGAAATAGTACATATTTAATGTTTTGAGTTGAAAATAACAACAACATATTAGTTAGTAAAATCATATACATTGTTTGTGCTTCTGTTTGTGCCCATGCTTATTCACTTGATTTTATGTTTTTAACTCTGACAATTAAATATTCTGATTTGTACTTGATTAAAGGTAGATTTTTGAGGGAGATTGATCAGTAGTTATGATTTGGCTATAGAATCCATAAGGAGTTGCACTGAAGTGTTGGTTGCTTGTATGAGAGGTCAGACATCACTATCTGAGTTTTCTAGGTATAGCTGTCTTATTAATTCACTGAGTCTGAATGTAGTAGACCACCTTCAAGACACGTGGTGGGTGGCAACGGAAGCACTTTTTTACTGCCTGAGTTCCAGTCTGTTGCACAGCTCCATAGAAAGAAATGGTTCATGGTTATAACAAACTCAGATTTCGTTTCTGAGCTGTGCTGAGCTTTACCTTTCAATAGGCAAGGGATCAGCTACAGCAACAAGCTTCTCAGTATTTGGAATCCTTCTCACCACTATGTGTCCTTTGTAAGGATTTTCTTTTTTTTTTCTCTCTCTCTTTTTTTTTTTTTTTTTTTTTTTTTTTAAAAGTAAACAACACAATTTTTTTTTTTTTTTTTTTTGGCAAAGTAGACATAGCAAGAGGCCAACAGCACTGTTATCCTGTAGGCTAAGAGTCCTCCTCTCAAACCGTGCTGAGAAGCTAGAGCTCTGCTGGAAAAATACAGCACAAGTGTGGTTTGACCACACATCAGACTCTTTCAGCCCCTCTATTACCATATACAGAAACAGAGGTACTAGTAAGACCAGTGGTTGAGTCCAGTGCTACATCAGAATAACAAATACAGAGATTATATTACAGAGCTCAGTGATTTCGAGTGTCGTGCTATTCCCCAAATGTGGGATAACTCACTAAAAAGGTCCAGTGCTTGGAAAGAGACCAGCATCAAAGATGTATTCACTACTGTCCTGGTCTTACTCAATATGGTTCCTTTCTTGGAACAAAATGGTCAAGGTATATGCCTTACATTTTAGGTACTTTCTGTTGCACAAAAAAATAATTCCAGAATTGTCACTGGATGTCATGAACATATAGGAAGAATATATAAGATTTATGAACATGTATATTTATCATACAGATAAATACATATGAATATAAATATCCAAGAAGTTAGGAATGAAGGTAAAATGTATAGGAAGCCACTATCTTATTCAGTCTGCAGACTGAAATATCACTTGTGCATCTGTTCTGGAAGAGACTGATGGAAAATAAGGAGATTGCAGTTAGATCCTCATGTTACATGACATCCTAAAGTGATGGGAGAAGAGTAAGTGCAGCATCAACTACTTTTTTAATTGGTAAGGATACACTCTTCACATCTTTGGTCAAACCACCCACCGCCCTAGAGTAGTTTTCCCAAAGAATTGGCTTTCCCATAAAGCTGTGGGACAGTGCACAACCAAGAAGCAGATCAGAAGATCCCTCTGTTTGTCACTCTTTCCCTGCCTCAGGAATATCTGTAATTCTTTCCCACCCTTGCGTGCTTGGGATTTGCAGTGTGAAATATAATGGTTCATAAATCACAGCATATCAACTTTTGCTGACTGTTTAACTGTCAGTCCCAGAAGTCATGTGCTGCTGCTGAAGAGCCATTCTGCCCTCAGATAAGTGAAAGAAGCAGTCAGGTTCCTGCTGACATTTGGAATTTGTCATCTCAGAAACCGTCATTTTAATGCATGAATGAGAACCTTATTTCAATTAGAGGTCTGTGCCATTGGCTATCAGCTGTGATGTTGTGGAGTTTGCTGTGACAAGGTACTCCCTTTTCCCAGACCAGAGTCTCCACTCAGTCTCTTGACAGTCTGCCAAGCTTTGCAACTGGAATGTGTGAAGTTCAGTTTTGAAACAGTTTCTTTCCATCATTCTTGCCTGTTTTGATCTAGTATGTGAAACAGGTTTCTACTTTTGTTATAGGATTCTTGTTCATGCTTGCCAGATTCAAATTCATTATATAATCTAGCAGCATCAGATGTCTGCCTAGGAATGAGTAGCAGATGCATTTCCCGAGATACAGAATTCCTTGCTACAACCATGCATTGGTGACTTGATAGCCACGATTATATGGTTAGATTTCTGGCAACAAAGACATCATGAATTTAATAAAGCCAAAAACAGATGTAACAAACTCTGCAGGGGATGTGATAAACAACTAGTCTTCCTCACCTTAAGAATAATGGGAAAAACATTTGTTCAGGCATAACTACATTGTCATGGTTATCCTTTCCTGCCTAAGTTCAACTCAGGACTATCTGCTCTGAACATAGTCATTGCTAGTGTCAGTATTAGTCTGGTTTCTCCATTTACACACTGTTGTACAGTGGGCAGACTCTGTCTGATGTACTGCTAAAGCACATTACACAGCTCCTCTTTTATATACCAAGGATGGCCACTGTTCCAAGCTAATGGATGAGGTCCCTTCACTTGATGAGGGACTTTAAGACTGTAGTATGTGTTTTTAATCCCACTCTTGGCATAATGAGAAAGAAGTTACAGGTGGTAATGTTCATGGAGTGCCAACTGCTGTACACTTCAGAAAATTGGAAAGAACTTCTGGGGAAACTGGCATGACATATTTTCTGTTTTTTAAAATAATAATCCACAAAAAACATCTGACTACTACTGCTACCAGCACAAAATGCTGTCATAAAGGCCATTAAACAACTCTGAAACCTCCATTCAAAACTGCGCTGAAAAAGCTGGCTAATTTGCAACTTGACTCTGGTTGCACCTGTAACAGCTAGGAACTTTCCTGCTTGGTATTGCATTCTCCAGGTGCCTACAGTTGTACCTTTGAACATTTCACCCTAATCTTCAAAGCATCCCAGCTGTTAACATGGAAGTGAGACACTTCAAGATCTTTAAACAGTGCTTTTCCTCAGAGATAGTGGATCTCATAGCATAAGTGTCCACAAAATGGAGCATAACAGTTGGCCGTGTGAGCCGTTTGAAAGGGGTATGCAAGTCTGAACCCAGCTGGCATGCTTTGCTGGCAGTGGTTGTACCTACCGTCATAAATAGCAAATCCTCTAGAAAAGAAAAAAGCAAACAAAAAATAAAAAACCCCCACCTTACCAAAAAGAAAAACAATAAAAAAACCCCCACTAGTGACTTTGCCCTGTTGTAGGCATTCTTGGGAAATGCCTAATACATACTGAAAGGATTAGGTTCCTCACAAAATGAAGTCACAATTGTCACTGGCTGTTAAAACATAGCTCGAGGAAGAGAAAAAGGCCCTCATTTTCACAATAGCATCCTAGTCAGATTATTCACCAAGTGAGTGAAGAGAATCCAAGATCAGGATGTTCCATCTCTGAAAAGCATTCTAGAGCCCATGCTATAAACTCTGTGCTGGGGCTTTTTTTGTTGAATTTGTCTCTGAGCAAAATAACAATAGTAATTCTATAATCATTGGCCTAGATGAGATGTGTGAAGATTTTTGGGTTCTCATCTCATTATTCCAGATCATTTGTGTGATTGCAGCAACCAGGTCTTGCACAAGTTGCACGGATGAGTCCTTCAGTGCATATGCAGGGGCTAGACCTCCTTTCTTTCCTCTCCTATCCTTCTTTGATTATTGAATGAGAGGAATCCTACCTAAGATGAGTGCCTTTTAAGTAATGGACTATATGTGGGATGAGACCATTCCATCCTCTGAGTTTCCTCCTTCTGTTGGGTCTCAGTTGCTTTCTCTCCAGTCCTGCTCTCTGACACCCCAATATCTCTTGCTCTGTGGTGAGGTACTGGTTCTAGCACACTTGATGCAGGACTTATTGCCCTATGGGGCTTTACCAAATTTCTTCACTGTGTCTCTAGTTAACTAGTCCCATTTGTGGAGATCTGTCCCTTGGACAGATATCTTTATGGGTGTTAACCAAGGTAAGAAGAAAAGGTCTTTCTCTTTAGTCCATTCCCAGAGACATTGCAGAGACAGCCATAAATTAACCCTCAGCATTTAACTCTTCAAGGAGACGTAAGTATCACAGATTGACTATAGACAGTCCTATTACCAATCCTCACTAAATTATCTGCAGGTTTCTCTTGTAGATAACAGTTGGCAAGATGTTTTCCAAAAGTGACTTGTATATTATATGCACTGTCTTGAGGATAACGAATGGAAGAACATATGTGCATAATACTTTTCTGCCTTTCAGATATTCTCCACATTCCACAGATGTGAAATGATAATATTCATATGTGAATGGTATTTTTGAATTTCATTCACACCTAAAGAGGTTAATAACTTGATGACCACAAGGAAACCACTTGGAAAACAAAATTTATTTAGCTTTTAGATTAATTAATTAAATGTAGTAGTAGTGATCATTGTATAAAATATGTATTGGTCATGAATTTTCATATGGAAGACCAGTATTAAGGGATCTAAATGCCTGGTACATAATGCATTAGATGTTTGGATATATATGTAGTAACTATTAGGGTTTTATAAGTCTCTGCAGGTGAGTCCCACTCTATCTATTAGGGTAGGTCAGAGTTTTTGTTTCAGATAACTTCAGGACTCTCAAGAGCAAGTTGAACAAACCTGGGTTAGGAGACATGAGGGACAAATTTGGGAATAAGTGTTGTAAATTATATGAACTGCAGCTAGCAATTTCATCACACATGGAGAAAAAGGAGAGATATACGGGTGTTGAATTTTGTGCTAGGAGTGGGTTACTTCTTGCCTTAAGACATAAGGCATGCCGTGAAGGGTGCTTTGAAATGTTTTAAAGGCCACATGCTAATATTAATAATTCATTAATAATTGAATTTATTTCAATCCCATAAAATGGAGCAGGCAAAGCAATATGATACGAGACTTCCACAGCCTGGCTTGTAGTCTCTACTATATGTGATTATATACCATGACTGCAAGCAGGTCACCCCATGCAATGTGCACTGGTTTAGGCATACACTGAGACTAATTTTTCGCATTTTGCACACTCCAGGGTGAAGATGTTTTCTAGCTGTTGTCTAAGTATTCTTAGAGGGATTTGTCTTGGTCAAAGGACAATTGTGTACCTTTGATTACTTACCAGAGACTGTGTGAACATTCTCTCTCTCTCTCTCTCTCTTTCTGTCTCTCTCTAGCTCTCTCTGTCTCTTTCAAGTTTCCTCTGTATTATTCCACTGTGGAAGATGAAACAAGGGATTAAATTACTAAGGGCTAGATACCAGCACACGACCTCATAAGCATGTACTGAGGTCTCCTGATACAATCCCCACCGGATTTCCAAATCTGGCAAATGACTCTTCACTTCCTGATGAGTTGCTAACTTAGTGGGAGATTTTCACATAATATGGACAGCTTCTGGAACACAAGGGGAAGAATGATGCACAGTTGACAACTCAAGATTCACCAACAGCACCTGATGTTTTCTGGTCAGACTAACAGTTTGGCACTTGGAGTGGCAGGCATACTAGATTGACTTTCTTCACTTAGCGTTTCTGGTCCTATGACATTATCTAGCCCATTTAAAATCAGGGAAGTTCTTTCTTCTGAGATCAGTGGGTCTTGACTTTGCTGGGCTAAACTTGCCTCAGCAATTGTCAAACTGTGAAGATACCAGTGACTTTGTAAACTACACACTGTAACAGCACAAAAAGAAGCTGCTAAATTGAAGTTGTCACATGGTCCTATTTTCTCAAAGTATCTATCTGAAGGTCTTGGCTTCTAGAAGCATTATTAAGCATATCAGTAGCTGCAGATTTTCTATTTACTAGATATAGCTGATGTTCTTATCAAAGATCTGTTTCGTTTGAACAAAAAAATACTGTTTGTTCCATGTCAGAAATTTTCAGTATTTTTAATATTGTTGAGTCACTCGTTTTTTTCAGTCATAGTGAGGATCTTTCCAGAAATTACATATGTTATTACATATGTTATTAATGCATATGAAATATCTTTTTGTATTGTCCTTTTGTGGTCCTCTAGAGCTAACTCTCCACCCTTCTGTGTTGAAAAACTGCTTATCTGGATGAATTTCTGCACTAGGTTGGGTGTGCTCTTTTTAGCAGGAATAAACAATCTCAGAGAATGAATAAGCTGTCACAAGCAGCTTTCAGAATAAAAAGGAAACTCATGGATAGCACAGAACTAAAAAGGTTCTTTTTGTCAATGCTCATATTCATGGTTCATAAAAATCTAATCCGGAATGTTAATTTACACCACTCCACCTCCCCACCATCTGAAAATATATTCAAATGCTGTGTATTTGTCATTTGCGAGCCAAATGCTGATAATCCTGGTATTGTCCTGTCTCACAGTCCAAGAAGAATCATTTTTATCTTATGAAAAGTTATTTATGTACCTAAAATATTGTATTTTTTTTTTTGGGGGGGAGGGAGGAAGTGGTGGTGCTTGAAATGCCTCGGTGTGTTAGAGTTAGTACAGCAATCTGTCCTTTGATGGTTTCATGTTCCTCTTAAACAGGCACAAAGAAAATAAGAGCAATGCATCTGATGCTCAGGTTATGGTAAGAGAAACTTCCAAATGATAGTGAATTGAAAGTAAAATTCCTGCGTAATATTTTTTATTTGTTAGCATGTTTCTAGATGAAACACAAGAGTTCTTTTTGTCCAAGTCCTGTGCTAATGCATGCAGAGAGTCCTTTACTCAATGAATTCATACCTGAACAGAGAAGACAGCTGGGAGGGAGGGGAAATGGAAGCACAGTAACAGAGGTGCTTGGCCAAGCTATGCAGCAGGCACAGCTAGAGCTGGCCACACACCCCATTAGCTTGATGCAAAAAGCAAAGCTGCTGGCCTTCCCTAAAGACATCGCCTTTAACTTAAGCCAAGTATTTATTTAGATTGATTTCCTTATCTGGAAGATGAGGAAAAAAGCCAAAGGGTCCCAGGAGCACCAAATATTAAACCAGTTTTGTTTTGGTTTTCCCCCCTCAAAAAGGGCAAAAAAAATATTACCAGTGCTAGATTATTTTTTTTTTAACCTGTCCATTTGTCCCTAAGAAGAGCCCTGTAAGTCAAATAAAGCACTTGGGCACACTGGAATTATTGATGCTCACCATAAGCAGAGAATAAAATGGGAATATTTCACAAAAAAAAATTACAAGAAAGGAAAATATGTGTAGCTGATCTAGGCAGATGATCCACACCGTTTTTGCACTCCAATTTGTCAAAAAGTCTGCCATAAAAGATTCCTCAGATAGGGAAGTAGGAACAGATTTTGGCTCTGTTATTAGTCCAGCTTGTATAGTGTTCGAAGTTTCTGGGAGAGGTGTGAAGGTTTGAGGGGCATCAGGATATCTATACATGTGTGGAGAAGTATACTTCTTCCTCAGATTTCAATCAATCTATACTTCTTCCTCAGATTTCAATCAATCAGACAAAGCTCTGAAAGCCATGAGAATCGAGTCCATAGAAAAAAAAGTGTATTCTGCACCAAACAGGGAGATTTCTCACCATAAAAAGTGTGTTTTCAAACAGGCTGGAGAGGCCTCTGGCCAGTCAGCCACACACAGCCATAAAGCCCATCTGAAACACGTCCGGATACTCCCAATTGAAATTTCAGTGTCCTACAGTAGTCCCCAAAGCAGAGGAACTGAAAGGAAGGAGTTTCAGAGGCAGGGTGGTAGCCCAAACTAAGCAAATGACTGTTTTGTTTGACATTTTGCCCAAGGTTCATAATTGAAATAAAAAGCTTTGACCTGTAAGAAACCCTGGGTGTGGTGGAAAGTGCTTCCTGGGCTGGGGGAAAGAGGAGAGCCGTCCTGTCAGTTGCCTCGGGCATGGATGGGCAAATACATGGTCTCTGGCTAAAAAGTGATTATGATGAGAAATATTTTGCATGGGTTCACACTTAAGGGTTTTCAGGATTACTCAGGTGCTTTTGTTTTAAGGCTTCAGTACAAACTTGTTCTTAAGGGCTGCAAGAATAATCCTATGCAATGAAAGTTGCCGATGCTTTGGCACAAGCGAAATTTCCCTCAGAAGAGCCAGATTTTCTAAATCCTATAAACACAAACCAGCATGGCAGAGCCCATTGATGAGGGGATAAGTAATTTGCTGGAATGTGCAAATCCTAACAAGTGAAGATAATATAACTTGAAAGGCTCCAGAAATCAAGCATCTTAATATACTGTCAATATGCTGCATATACAGCAAAAGGAAATGAATGTTTGAGAGCAAAAATAGGCGAATGCATATATGTGTGTATTTTCCACTGGACAAAAGTACAGGCTTTATAGAGGTGAGAATGAAAATTCCTGTGAGATTGGTAGGGAGGAGGTGAACTATTGTCTCCATCTTTTGTAATGAAGATCTTTTTTTCTTCTATCAGAAAAGCTCAAGTCCTTTCCTTAGACCAGGATGTGTGAATTTTATGCACCTCCCCTGATTTCTTGAGGGAAACGTATTTGGGATTATTTCTTTTATTTAAGTAATTTAAATTGAAATACACACACAAATCCCTCCTCAAAAGAGTAAAAACTTTCCAAAATAGCCTAAAACTTAGACCAGCATAAGGAACTCTCCCCTAAACAGAAGCATTTTGGAAGGGCTGTAGGATTCCAGAGCTCTTTTCTTGCATTATACTCCTGATAAAATATGCTCAGAAAATGCAACATCCTGCATCTCACAGAGAAGAGCACTTTGTGCATACAGAGGAAAAAGATTTTGCATGGGCTACCAGCATGGAGGAATTTCAGCCTGTACGGGCTGCACATAGTCCTCATTTTTTCACAGTATAACATTACTTTCTTCTCATAGCCCAGATATTTCTCTTTCGGGATACCATTTGGGAGTTTAAAATATCTTTAATCTAGACTTTCCCAAAACATCCATATTTATAATGATTAAACAGCACCCCTGAAAAATTTCTACCTATATAACCATTGAGTTACCTGGAGAAGCTATTTTGTGTTTCATCACCATATTGGTTGTAGGTGGATATCTTTAACAACTGTTCTGCTCCAAACCTGCTCTGTGTGTGGGCTTCACCCATACAGGTAAGTGGGAAGGAGACAATGATCTTCACCAAAAGGCTGTCACATATTTCTCTGCCTGTCCTGTTTCTAACCTGCGGCCATCAGAATCATCTGGGATTCTGTTTATTAAGATTTCTTGTCTCCCCATCCACAGCATCTGCTTACACTGCCTGTTCCATCTTTGCTACTTGGAAGAACATGAGAGCTTTTTATATTCCAAAGTATCTGTTACAAAGAGAGATGGAAGTAAGCTGTGGGTGCACCCATATGTTACTTTTCACCAGGGAGATGAGCAATATATTTCTTAAGAGCAGGAGAATTGTTTACGTCCCCCTCTGACATGCACACTTTCCATATTAGAATGACCCTGGCTCAGAAAGTACATTTAAAATAACATCATTTATTATCTGAGCTATGGCCGACAACAATCTGTTCTGGCCAGAATTTAAAACCTCATTGCTCCAGTTCATGTGCCCATCTCACTCTGGTGTTGTCTCACTTTGGAGACTGTGGGAAATGCTTCTGGTGAGCTTACATGATTGCTGTAATAGCACGGAAAAAACATCATCACAATTTGTAAGAGATTGTTTTAATCCAGGAGGCAATAGAAACACCTTATAAATGGTGAATATCTGGTCCAAAGAACAAACTAAAACATTACATTTTCACTACTGGGAATTGTGAAATGGGAGTCCACTTTCATAGTTCTCAGCAGTACTTTTATTCTGGTAAATGTTGCAGTGTTGGTAAATGGAATGTATATTTATGGAATAGCTTTGTCTTTGATGGGATCAGTATAACTCTGATGAAGCTCATGTCTGCAAAAAGAGAATTTCATTAGGTTATTTAAAGATTTTGAACAGTAATATTTCATGGTTAGAAGCCTGTATATATGTGCTAATTGGCAAACTGATCCCAGGGCTTATCTCATTGTTTTCTCCTGATTTAACAAGGAATTAGAATCCTAAGCAGTGGTAAAAATGCATTAAAGTATATTTGATCTTGACCAAATCACAGCTTTTATTTTAATTTTATTTTTCATTTCTTGCAGATATTTGATAAACCAGAGAAACTAGCCCTGAGTTTTGCACCTACTATAACTTGTTTGGTACTATTTTGAATTTCTCTTTAGCGAGACACCCAAGCATAATTATGCCAGTATACCTAGCACAGCCTGTTCCCTTCACTGCTCCAGTATAAAGTGTATGTTGTTCTTAAATTCAGTGACTTTCAAAACACTTTAAGAGAAGACATTTTCTTGAAAAGAAAAAGAGAGGAAGTCAACAGTGTTTTGTAGTAACTTGTTTATGTTCCAGTTATAGTTTTAGAAGCCACCTGTGAAGCGTGTCCTCAGCTTCCCTCAGCCAGGGCAAGGTAAGGAAGATAGCTTGTTGCTGGGACCTGGAGGGAGTTTCAATTTCATGTTTGCATTTATGACATACACTTTTCCTGTGAAAAATAATAAATTGGAGAATGACCTCCAGCTTTGCAGTAATCTTATGAGTTCTGCACCTATTACCAGTATGACTGAGCTTACTAACAAGCCTTAATTGCCCAGAGAAGCCTCACATGGGCTTCCCCACCTGCACATCCTACCCAGATAACCAAGGACTCCATTGAAGGTCAGGTCTGAATACCTCCTTCTTCTCTCTTAACACAAATTTCTCCAGCTCTTTTCTCCAGCCTTGTCTCCTGCTGCTCCTGTTTGGAACCCCAGACCTGGCTCACACCTTGCCATGTTTAGGGCCATCAAAGGACCAGTTCTGTTCATTGTGTTCAGGTACTGTAGGGGACGGGGTCTTGATGGTGCTAGAGTTGCCTTCAGCTCCCTCCTGCCATGAGTAGCACCTTTTGCTGTTCCCTGATGTTATAGCCTTGTAGCTTGGCATCCTTCTCTGTGGTGGGGGAAGGATGGAATAAGAGCATAACTGAAGAGTAATAAAAAGCCATGTGTGCTCCAATGCAATTTGATGCCATTCCTGGATGGCATCTCTTCCTTCTATCATGTCACTTTCAAACACCATAGAGGGTGGATTTTCAACAGTATCACCCAGTTCCCTCAATTGAGAATTGGGAAGTCCAGATATGGATCTGGAATAGGATTCACCTCCTTTTTCCTGTATTTTTGGTCAAACTGAACTTTGATCCTTTTTGCAAAATACCCCAAAGATGGTATTTTGCATTATAGACACAGAATCTTTGCATGTTTCTTCCCTGAGTAAAATGAAGTTAACCAGAGCATTCCCCTCGTGCAATCTTCCATGCAGCTCTTGCATCCTTGCTTACCCTCTAATGCACCTGCAGACTCCGGTGGCTGGTCTTTATGTTTTCAGATGAATATAGACTGTCAGACACATGTTGTTTGTTTGGTTCTTGCTTGTGCTTCTTTTTTCTATTTCAGTGCCATAAAGACTTTTGTTTTCCTTATGCAAACATTTACTTTATATTTTCTTTCATCTGGAATCTCAAGGCCTTTGATTCATATTTGCTCTTTGTTTTGGTGTACAGAAAAAGTTTAGGACACACTTGGCTCTGATAGTTGTTTAAATTTAAACCCCCATAAGGAATAGAAATATTTGAAACTAACTCTGTCCTGGTATATTTAGAGATTTCAGTTAATAATGTCCATAGATTGCAAATAAAAAATGAAATCATTGTCTGTACTTTGTTACTAGGTCCTAAAAGAATAGAATCAGCCGTAACTTATATGCCTGTTGGGCGACATTTTGTGTTAAGGCGGAGAGAACGCTGAGGTTTACTTCCAAAGGATTCTTGTGAAGTGACTTTGAAACATAGCTTAAAGGGTAATTGCTTTTCCATCATAATTTTTTAAAGGAGAGTGATTTTCCAGGTGTTTGATAGACACTTGGTTACCTAATATGTCTAAAGTCGAATGTTCAGTGAAAACCTGCTTTTCACAAAATAACAACTGCAAAGAGAGAGGAAAAAACCCAAATCCTCCAATGATATAGCACCTCACCCAGAAAGAATGTAAGGGGCTGTAATGAAAGGGTTACAGTGGTCCAGCATTTACTCATTATTGGCTGTATCCAGAGGGGAGATGCAATAGCAACTACTTGAAATTTTATGGCTAAGATATTAATAGATGAATTAATTTTTTCTTTCTTTAAAACTGTTCACAAAAATAGTTTCAAATTGCAAAATGCTTGCAGCTTTCCCCTTGAGAGAAAAAAGCCAAAGTTAAATATGTTTTGGATAAATATGGCCATATTTTTAAGTGCTTGCTCTGTAATGCGTCACTACCTTTCAAGCATCGTCTCAAAGGAGTAGCAATGTTTCTAAGTCGTGATACTTATAAATATAGGGGAAATGCTGATGCTTTAATAATAGCAGAATTCTTCAACTTCTAGTCCAATGACTGCTTTGGTTCTGGGGTGAGGTTTTTTAACTTTTAAATAATGGTTTCAGTTTTCTCTTCCCTGTTCAAAAAATAAAATTAATCCACAGTATGTATACGCCATCTCTGGATTTATGACCACGTTTATCTGCATTCTCTAAAACTTCAAAGGGTAAATGCTGAACAAATAGATAAAAACCTTTTTACCAAACAGATCCATGAAAAAGGTGTGGGTGTTTTGTATAAAAGAACACTGGATCCTCTGGTTCCAAGGCAGAATAAAAAGAAATTCTTTTTCTCTTGTTATCCTTCCTAAAATTTACTTTTATCCCACAGGAATATCTGTTTTCAGCAGCAAAATGGAAGTCTGTGGGAGGTATTGAAGGAAATAACAAAGTCACCAGGACAACTTTTCTTATTTTCAATATTTGCATCAACTGAGCTTTACCTCTTGTGATCAGTGCTTTCTGCACTCAGTAGAAATGTGTCCAATGAAGAATAGTTATGGAGGCCTTTGTACTGCTTCCCTTCCATTTGAATCCCCCAAATGGGCTTTCAGTGGGGCTCAGACACTACCCACAATTTGCCATCCATTATTTAAACCTTACTAGGGCCACTCTGAGCAGGAAGGGATTTGTAGGCTGAATTTCTAGAACTGGCAGGAGCTGATGCCCTACTGTATAATTAGTCTTTCACTTTGGGAATTCAAAGTAAAGTATAGAGATCTCATATATAATCTCTTTGTGATGGTTGGTGTAAAAAAGGGACTGTGCCTTTTGTGGTGCTGCTTTTCATTATTATTACAATAGTAATATTATACAAATGTTTAAAGGGGATTTCTACAGCTGATGCAGGAAAAGTTGCATTTCAGTAGCAGCAGTTCCCTCTCTGTATTATGAACTTGTGAATGCAGGATGCTGCCTAAATGCTTGCAAGCAGCCTGTGTGTGTTTATCGTTTTTTTTATACAAGCCTTCATAAACTTTTTATCTGCTTAAACAAAATGAAATAAACATCAGATTTAGCCAATGCCAGCATATTGGTAGTAGGAGAAGAGAGAAGAAACATGTTTCCCTGATATGTCTTGTTTTACCCAAAGCCCATGTGGAAGCTACTAAGTCACTATTTACCATGCAAGAATATATGGTCTTCAGGGCCTGGAGAAAGCTGTTGAAGGTAGAATGGCTTGATAAGAATGAAGGAGAGCAGACGATGAAGGCAAATAGACCCATTAGCACGCAAGGATTTTATCTGTTGCTGGAAAAATAGTTCCTAGAAAGGCATCTCCTCCCCTTTTGCTCTGTTTTGCTTCCAGTGCAGCATCATGACATTCAATAATACCGTGAGCTGTGCTTGCTCTCCGTGCATGGTTTTGGAGATATCTGTGTCTTGCTGATCTGTTGAAAAACACATTAGTGCAAACATTTATTAGTAATGACTGCCAATATTGATGTGCAGCAAGTGTCTGTCTATCTGCAACTTTAGTCTGCTAAGACATATTTAGGGCTCTGAGGGACTTCTAGTTTTGACATCTCGGCACCATAAGGAGACCATTTTCAGTATCATTGTATGGTTCTTATGAAATAAGGGCTTCTCATTATAAGTGGCTTTATAGCTAAGTACTAGATCAGGACTTAAAAAATCCCACTTTATTTTCCACTTGACAAGTATCCTGCTATTTTTTTGGCCTGGATCTCAAACCACAGTAGGAAAATAATTGCAATCCACTTTCCATGTAGTGTCTTCTTGTTCCTTAGAGAGATTGGATAATTTCACTGGTGGTTCTCCCATTTCTTGTCTGTAGCAACAACTATAATGCATCTTCTGGTATTCAATTACTCTGTGATCCTGAATTTGAAGACTTTCCTTTGCATGGCTTTTGGTAAAAGCAAGCTATTTCAGTTTATGCACTTAAGCCTGTCAATAAAACACTCTAAACCCAAGCAGTGCCCTAACCATATGGTTGGATGCATGGTTCCAGATCTAGTAGCCTTTCAAAAAGACATAATGACATGGGAATCTGTGCACCTAAGCTGCAATACGGTCCAGGAGAGTGGTTGGGATAAAAGGTGCTAGTGGAAAGATCAAGATCTCTCCTGAGAAGACAGGGTAGGACAGGAACTTTTCCCTGGTTCTTCTTGAAGTGTATAGGCTAGCTGGATTGAATGGACCAGGGAAGGAAAGAAAGAAATGTTCTCCAGTCTCTGTTTGAGAGTATCAGTCAGAGTGCAAAGGGTCCTTTCACAAATGATTTTTTGTTTATTTGTATCTCTTACATGTAATTTCCAATATACAATTAGGGTAAATGATTATTTTTTTCTTTGCTTGTTTAATAGTATTTACCTCTGGGTTGTTTGGTTATCATACTTTATGACTGAAAATTGGTTTTAAAGTTTTCTCTTTCCTGCTGATAGGATTACAAAGATTTAAGTGCTTTTAGTAGGATATTTTTCTTTATTTAATAGGAGAAACTGTAATAGCAATATTTGGCCAAATGACTAGCTTCTCAAAGCTTCAATATGCAGCCAGCCTGTGTAGGGAAGAATATAAAATGATGAGTATTTTAAAACTGAGTAGTGTGAAGGCATGGCAAAGCTGAAGGTATGGACTGGATGTGGTGGGTGACTCCTGGATGCATAAACTGCTTTAGACATTTTCTTGACAAGAAATTTCAATTTTTTATAATGAGCTGAAGACAAATACACTTTGTTTTCTGTTGTATCACTGACGTTCACCTGATGCAGTGCTCTGTCACTAACTCATCAAAAGACTTACCCTTTGGAGCCTCATCAGGAGAAAGCCCAGATACTAAACTGCTGGAAATTGTCTTTGCATTGCAAAAGAGTGGCAGTCCAATGAATTATGTGACATGGCGGACCTTGAAAGCGTGGAAGGAAGGAATTCCATAACTGCTGTTATTTGGCTGTTATTTTTAGAGTTGTTCGACTGATGGATCACTATGCAACAGTGATGTGTATAGGGAGAGCTATTGAAATAGTGCTGCAGATGGTTATAGTCTGAAGAAATTCCAGTGTGATGACAATTCCCTGGCGCTTAGTGGTGTTTTATCCCTGACAGAAAGCTGACATGTAGAGCATTGCATTTTGTTTTCCATGGATTGCTTCTCGTTCCTTTCCACGCCATGCAACAGTGAGCAAATGAAAAAGATCCTTTTATGAGATAATAAATGCCTTTTGTGGTTTCACGTGTTCCACCTTGAGTACAGGAGAAAATGCACTGTATGGCTGAGCCTGTGCCTGGCAAAATGGGTATCTGCAAATAAAAGGGCATTCATTGGGAGAATAAAACAGGATCTCAGCATGGGTTGTCTTTGCCTTGGATGGATCCCTGATATAGAAATCTACTGTTTTCTTACTCTCATTTTTCAGATTGAGTCTAGCATGCTTGGAAAAGGCAAAACACAACCAAAGGAATATCTCAATAAGGAAATGAACCTTTTCCTATGTGAGTTCTGCTGACTTCACCAAGCCTCCTCTCCATGGGGTAGTCATACAGCTTGCTGGATAAAAGCAAAAGAGCGTAAACAGTTTTATTACAAGAACTTTTTATGACTGATTCAATATCAAGCCCCTATCTCAGTTTTGGTGTCTTAAGAAATACCAAGATCTTTTGCTGTCATTCTGTGAAAGGTCAAGTTTTATCCCCTGTGACAACACAGCTGCATTCAGGGGGAACTGGTGTTGTTATTGCATTAAATTGGTCATTTTATGCTCTCCAGAAAGCCCATCTCTTTTCAAGGATTTAAATCCAAGAGGAAATCCCATTAATATAAAATAACATTGCAGTATAGGAAGAATAAGAATATATATATATATACCCTATATAGACACGACAAACAGTAAATATAGAAGTCATATTTATTTTGTGAGTCCTAAACTAGAACTTTGAAGAGTAAGAAAATGCATACAATATATTCCAGAATAGTGAAATTAATATTATAAAAGAACAATGTCAGACTCAGTTTTAATTAAAATAACACCTCTTGGATTAAGTTTCAAAGAAATGATCAAAGAAAATACTGAGCACAAAACAGGGCACACAGTAAGCATTTAGTACATCAAAACATTTAAAAATGTTTCAGAGAAGTATGAGATGTAAAAGGGGAAAAAAGCATTGGGGATTAAGTTGGGATTACACTGAAACTTGACTAAAGGACCAACACTCTTGAACAAATAACATTACATTAAACTAATTAGATTTTAGAACATGAAATTGTTAAAGTTTGCTATCTCAGCTGTTTCTTTAAACTGGAAAAGAGATTAATCCATACTATAAAAATAGTGGTTCAAGGAGCAGGAGCTATAAAATACTGCTGAAAGTTGGAGAAACAATAACAAAAACCACAAAAAAGTGCAGCCTGAAGTCTCTCAGGCAAGTGAAGAGCTCTTTGTGGAAGTCCATTCACTGGACTTCGGTGCGCTGTTGCTGTCAGCAAGGTGTATGTGGGTGCTTTGGGATGTACCATGAACCCAGGATGTTTTGTCTGTAGTTTAAGACTGAGTAGTTTAACTGAAGTTAAAAACACTACAGGCAACAGATTTATTTTTAATCACAGAGCATTCTTCTCTAGTGCTGTTGTCCTAGAGACACTCATTTGTTTTTATTCATTCAAGTTTCCTCTAAAGATTTTTGCACTGTAAACTTTCTTACTTAGCAAAGATGTCTAGTGTTCAATTCTGATGGCTTTCAAGCTCCATTTAAATCAATAAGGATTGTGAATGCCAGAAATTTGTAGGAGGACTCCAACACATTGAAACTTGTGGAGGATGTTATGGCTGACTGCTGGCTCCTCTCGCTGGTGAAAGATGCTGAGGCAGGCAGCCAGCTGCTCTCCCCAGGAGGGAGTTAGTCCCTGGATCTCAGTTTGGGAACGGCTGTCTTGAATAATTTTGTTCAAATATAGTGCCTTTTATGTTCTTTCCAATTCTCTGTCCCTCTTGCAATTACCATTTCACATGGGAAGCATGTACCCTTTCTTCTTGTTCCTTTCCTTTTATTGAGATGGGCTGTCAGTGTTTTACTCTCATTGTAATACATACTTAAACACATATATGTACATATATAACCTATGGCAGAGTGAGGTAACGAGAAGTGAATTTGATCCTAAGCTTTTAGTGTTTGCACAGCAAATACGAAATAAGACTGTGCTACATATAAATAAGTATAACTTGAGTCTACGGATAAGGCTCGAATCAACTCTTGGCCATTAGAGAGTGTTTTACATGTTTGGGGTTTTTTTTATAGGCATACTAAAAGGGACATTGGGTAGGTAATCAGTATATCTGATGAAGAAAAGCATTTTTGATGTAGTGTATTGTAGTGTAGCGGTAATTATACGTTTCCTAAGTAATTTTTAGCTGGCTGCTGGATCTTGATGATATTCTGTTTATCACAGTTTAAGGGTTTATTTGAAAATCACAGAATAGCACTACAGACACTATTCTCCAGAAAACAGATGTAAGAGAACCATCAGTTGTAATCTGTGAGTAAATAAAGATAAACAAAGTTTGGTACTAAGTTTTGAAGATGGGTTCTAATTGTATTATAGAACTGTAAGAATGCTGTCTTATCATGCCTCTACGGTAAAGAACAAGCTCTATTTAATCTGGCATGATAATGCCATTTTTTGCTGCATTACTGAAACCTCCTACTTTGGTGGAGTAGGAAAATCATAATGTCTGGTCAAAAGTTAGAAGAATGGGAATAAATTGGTTGCATGTGTGTGTTTTCCTTTGTGAAATACATAGGGCTACTGAATGACAAACAGACTTGATGAAGATGTTTACCAAGGAAAAGCAATGCATAAAGCACAGATCCACCAAGCTCTTCACGAGACATAGAGAATACTACTGTTTTGGAAAGTGGGAGAGCACATTTGCTTCTAAAGTGGAAATGATTACATTGTCTTTTCTAAACATAGACAAAAGGTGAAGAGATCACAGAGTATTTGTTTTTCCACCGGATGGTTTATTTGAATGTGTTTAGGGTTGGGGAGGACTCTCCTCCTCTGGCAACACGTAGTATGAGAAGGAATTGCAGAAGAGTAGTGCAGTGCTCAACACTCTGAGGTCAGGAAGGTGAGAGCATGCCAAAAGCTCTGCCAGGAGGCTCAAACATTTTTGTGGTTTCATCTGTTTACCTTAGCAATGATAAAAGATTTAGACAATTACTGAGCAGTCTTGCTGCATCTCCTTTTCAGTATTGTCACTGGGAGCGCAATATTTTGAACATTATCATTTGAGTGTTGTTATAATAAGGTCTGATACAATTAGGAGTTAAAGAATGGTGACTGAAGTCATCCAGTTAGAAGAGATTAACTGCAGTTTGTGGAGAGAACAATTGTGATGCCTTCATGTGAGGTCAGCCCAGGACTGCATATTTATTTTCTGTTGCTGCTGATTCAGCACAGCTCAGAAGGACATGCATTTTTGAAGATTTGCTGTATGTTTTCAAGGAAATTGGTAAACAACTCTCCCCTTTTGAGCTGCATACTGGCGTTGGAGCACGATAGAACAAATCCTCGATTCTCACATACTCAGTAAGCAGTTCATTATTTTGGTCCCTCAATGGAAACTAGGCTTTTCAGTCTCTGTCAGTATGAAGAAAGGTGTCCATAAGGTTTCTATCACATTGCCAACTGTTTCACTTTGTGGTACTTTGAATTCAATCACACCTTCCTTTTGTTCCCTTTCTATTTGTTTTTATGTCTTCTCTTCCTTTTCATCCCTCTCTTTATTACTTCCTGAGGGTGTGTTTTTCTTTTCTCTTTGAGTGCTATGTTTTCTAGGTTTCTCTTGCCAATGCAGCAACAGTAATTATTCAGTTGTTTTCTAGGAGAGCCAGTAATTCTATTTGTCTTGGTCTTCCCTTTTTTGTCTGTAGGAGGCAAACAGAAAAGGGAAACCAATTGAAAAGTGAAGTATCTCTGTTGAAAGGGAAACATTGGGTTCACAACAGACGGTATACCTGTGTTATAATGAGCTATGGCTATGACACAGGCCAAGAAAAGCATGGAGCAAGAAAAGAGTGTTCAAGGGCAACTTGAATACACAGATTTCACATAGCAATGCAGAAATCTTGCTTGAACAAGCTTTCTCCTAGTTTTTTCAGCATTTCCAAATTTGCTTTGGCTAGTAATAGGCCTTCTCCTCCATCTGTCTCTACTATTGGCTGAGGTATGTATAAAGTGACAAAAAGCCCCATGCCTACACTAGCATGGAAAAGCATAGGTTTGGGCCCTAGAACAGAGAGACATGCAATGAAAGAAGCTCTACTTTGGCGATAGTTTGCCCTCTCCTCCATATATCTGCCCCAAAATTTTGGACTACTATTCTGCAAATTAAATACTTGGAGTCAAAGAGGGATAGACTAGCTTCTGTGTATGTGAATGTAGCACTACCATACCAACCCCATTGGAAAGTAAGGGAATGTATTAACTCCTCTTGAGTATGAGACACAGAAATTATATGAGGTTAGGGTAATGTGTATCTGCATCACCAGTGAGCATGGCCCAGTAGATTTGCCATCAGAAACAGCTCATGAGGACATGGGGCTCAAGCCAAGGCATTTGTACTGGCTGCAGCCTCACCTCGTGCACAGGATGCCTGCTGGTCTCAAAGTGCATTAGGTGCACTCCTGACATGCATTTTCTACCTTACTGTGTGCAGTCTGTGCACTGAGGTTGCTCCACAACTGCTTCAAAGCGCACTCCTGATGCATGCTAAAATGCTAATCTAGTCATACCTCAAACATTCCTATTTTTAAGTCACCTTTTTTACTCATTGTAACTTGTTATAGTGGACTCAATTGTGGTAATAAACATCTAACATGATAACCTGAACTGCTGATCTGTGAGTTCCTTCAATTATAGAAAAGAGAAGCAGTAATAAAATAATACTGAGGTTGAAACTCCTGAGCTGTAAGGTAGCACAGGACTGGCTATGAGATGTAGGACAAGTTGCAGCACGAGTATCTTTGCTGGGGCTGTGGTGCTGCCTACAATTCGTGTTTAGAGCAATAATTTATCGACGGTTCATTTTTCAATCATCCATTCCCACGCTGTCCGTTTTATCTCATTTGTTCATTTAATCCTGGCAGTAAATTGCCTCACTTCTCTTAAATCTCCCCGTCCCTCCAGCCAAGTGCGGGGGGACTTGGCCGGGTGTGTGGGAGGATGCGGCAGCTGGCTACTTGGCTGGTGATTAATGGACGAGGGTAACTTGCCGGAGAAACCCCGTGCCTGGGGCTCTGCAGCCCCCCGTGAGTGACCCCAGGTCCCCTCGGGTGGCAGCGGCGGGGGAGGCGGCAGCTCCGCGCCGGCCGCCGCGGGGGGGCGGGAGGAGGCAGCGGCGGCCGCTAATCCTCCGCCGGCTGGCCGGGTGTGCGATCACTAGTGGGAGCTGGAGAGGGCGAGAGGAGGGGAAAAAGCCCCAAACCACCCCAAAACAGAGTACAGCGGCTGCAAGCCGGGCGGGAAGGGGGTGCGCGCGGGAGGCAGGCGAGGTGCGAGCGCGGCGGCAGCGGCGGGAGAGGCGGCAGCCCCGCGGAGCCCGCCAGCCCTCGCAGCCGGTAAGGACGGCGGAGCCGGGCGGGGAGCGGGCGCTGAGAGGCGGAGATGCTGCGGCGGGGCGGTCGGGCACCTGCGCGGCCGGGGCTGCCCGGGAGGAGAGCTGGGGCCGGGAGCCTCGAGGGCCCGGCTGCGTGCCCGCCTCGGCGGGGGCAGAGCCCCGAAAGCTCAGCGGCGCCTTCCTGCCCAAAGCCGGGGTTCTGCCGGCCCCGGCCGGGCGCTGGGGGGATCGGCGGCGGGCCGGCTCCCGCCCCGTCCCGTGCGTGGCACGGAGCGTTCGCGTCGGGCTGTTCCGAACTTACCGTGGGGTGAGCAACTGTGGCCAAGCGTGTTGGTGGCTCCAGGAAGGAGCTCCGAGGGCGGGGGGGACCAGATTGTCGGACCTTTTCTCTTCGGTCACACGCTGCGCCTTCATGCGCTCTCGTTACGTGCACGCCAGAAGCCGGAGATAAGTCTGCAGTGCTCTCGAAATGAACTTTGAAATCAAAATACCTGTCTGTCAAACTGAGGATGATGGAGGGCCCCTTGAATATGTGGGAAGCGGGAATCTCTCGCACAGCAGTACAGTGTTGTTAACTGAAAGACTTTGTCGCTTCTGGTGGACTGAGGTGAACTCTGATTTACCAGTCAGATTATAGCAGTCGATGTCTTTGGTGATTTTGTTCAGAAACGTAACGTTTGCCTACTTGTTTTAAGAACTTGATGAATGTGAATTACAGTGAATTAGGAGTCTCTTGTGGATACGACCAGCGGTCTGTCTAGAGTCCTAGTAGTGACAGTGCAAAAAGCGGTGCCTGAGGGGCAGTAAAAATAAGGAGCATAAGGATAATTCTGCAGCAGACTCTCTCAGCACGCAACAGTTTGCAAGTTTGGATGTTTCCAAAGGGAGAGTTGGTGTCTCCATAGCACTCAACAATTTTTCCTTTCCATGAATCGCTCTGAGTGCCCCTTGACCTTGTATAAACTTTTAGCAGTGTGCTGTGGCAAGGAATTTCCTTTTTTTTGATAGTAGCTATGCTTTGCATAGAGTTAGTGCAGAACTGGTCCCTATTCCTTTTTGTCCTGTTCATGCTTTTATAAACTTCGAGTGTTTTCTCTGTTGTCTCTTTTTCAGGCTAAAATGCTCTCTTCTACTTCACTTAAAGTTTACTTTAAGAGAAGGGAAATGAGTACAGACACAGTTATTTTCTGAGAATGTATCATTTTGAATGACAAGCATGTTAAAGTTACGGTGTTAAAAGCTACAGTCTCTGGGAATAACTCGTGGAGGCAGTGTACATCAATTTGACAGAATGGCTACCCTACAGAGGACAAAATCACCTCTGTCCGATACCTAGTGTGGCTTACAGCATCACTTATTTCTGCTTTCTTTTACTGGCAAAAGCTGCATGTGCAGGGAGTGGATTTCTTTAAAAGACTTTTAAAAGCAACCAAATATAAAAACAGCATTTTACTGTTAGAGTGATATGATGAATTCATAATGTGCTTGTAAGAGGTTTCCCTGGTTCGTGTGCTGAAATTTTGCATTGTTATGAAACAGTTCTGCAGTTATTTCTGAATAAGGAATCCATCACAACCTAAATACAACCTAAGGGCCTTGACTGTCTTCCCAGAACCTACTACCCTGCTCAACTTAAACTGAGCCGCCCTTGATTGACACTTGTGCAATCAGGGAAAATACCCTCAGGCCTTTGGAGTAGCTCTATCTATACCTGTCTATGTTTGTGTATGTGTATCCCTGACTTACAGCAGCCTTCGCTCTGGGTCAGTATACTGAATGCTTTGGCTTCGAGTTAGCAGTTAAGTACATGCTTAATTTTAAGGGTACGAGGGGGGTCTGTTTTAATTGATGCATTTGTGTAATTAAAGTGATGCATGTGCTGGGGTCTTTGCTGCAGCCAGGCCAGAGCATTCTCTCAGCAGAATCAAGCTCTCTAGTCTTGAAACTCTCTCTAAAAGAGCTTTGGTTGGTAATGATGAAAACCGACAGATTCACAAAGGCTGTTCCCAGCGTCTAATCTTTCTTGCCTGTTTCTGTCATTCTTCTCTGTGCATTGTTTCCTAGAAAACAAGAGCTTCCATAAGTAGAGACACAATATCTCTTCCCAAGTGTAAGGAAACAATGAGAGGAAGTCTGATGTTCAGGTGGGAAATGATGTGTTACTACTCCCAAGAAATAAGCTTTTTTTTTTTTAGAAGAATATTTATGAACTGTTCTGTTTCTTAACCACTGATTTTTTTGATGCTGACTACAAAGCACTTGCCCAGACTGTAAATCCTATGGGGAAGGGGCTGCTTTGCTTTGTCTTATGAGTGTGATACTTGATGCAGTGTGCTGGAGAGAATGAAGGGATGCCTCTGGGTCCAGCCTATGCTGTTGCTGGCAGCAATCACCGTAAGTAGTTTGCAGCGTTCAGATTAAAATATGAGCTAACCTGGAAAAGTCTCTAAAAAACTTGTGACAAGCATTTTCCACCAACCTTAGGACAGTTGTGAGGATGGGATAGCATATAAAGCAACGTGGTTGTCTTGGATGTCATTAACTTAGGGAGTTGGTGAGGATTTATACACGTATCAGTATTTGACTCATATGTACCAAAATGATAATTGTGCTGTAAATACTACAAATATGGAACAGAAACATGTTAATTAGATCTTTTGGTGGTACCCTGTAAAACAAACCATAAAATATATCACAGATTTATTATCACTTGTATTTTTGTTTGTTTTTAGAAGATGCAAACTGTTTTTAGATTGTCTCAAATGAACTGAGAGTCTTGCTGCTGAGAGTCAAAATTTGAAGGAAACTGCTTTGAAAACACTGAAATTTGTTCTAAAGTTCACATATGTCAAACTTTTTTTCACTAGCATACGTTTCAGACTGGGCTTGCTTCTGGTGAGCCCTTCTTGCTGTTTTGTATTTAGTTTTGGTAGTAAAGATATGACAAGGATTATAGGATAAAGTTTTGAAAATGTCTGCAAATTGTAATATTCCAATGATATCTATGAATTGTATTATGTTCTACATCAACAACCTTGTTATTTTGAGTGCCTTAAAGGAGGAAACATTTATCTATTGCAGCATCTGTATGGGCTGGACTTTTTTGTATTAACAAAAAGATTTTGAGGTAACTAAAATACTTTATAAGTGGTTTATTACATTATACCAGTTTTTTCATCCATTACATTACTGAGTTTACTTTTCTCTGCTTAAGGTGTCAACAGCTCATCAAGCTGTTAAAAAAATTCCTATGTGATCAATTATTCATTATGATCAGTTCATGCCACACTATGCACACACACCCAGAATGTGAGTGCTTGCTCAGTGCACACAGAGAGAGGTGTGTGTTTCTGTGTGTCTCTGGTATACAGGCAAAACGTTTAAGTTGCTCTTGTACATAGACTATGTTATAGGATTGTGATAAGATGCAAAACCCAAAGGAACCTCTTTCCTTAGGTGTTGCATCTCAAGGCTCGGATCCCCACTGGCCAAGCAATATGTTGCTGCTCTAAGCCTTTGTCTCCACAGGGGCACTTGCAGGGGCTATACTCTCAGCCCAGCTGCCTGCTTTTCTACTGCTTGTCAGAGTGAATATCTCTTAGGCCTCCAAGCCTATGTCAGATCCAGTAATAATTGGCCAGTAGACTCAAAACTTGTTAGAGAGGGTCTGGCAGACATGTTTATCCACAGATAAGGAAGTCTAAACATTGCCTTGGGAAAGTAGGCTGAAGGAGTTATTTTCTGGTTGAGTCTGGATGTAAAGCAAGTCCTCGTCTGGTGGTACAACGGCCAGCCGGGAAAGCATATGCATGGAAGTCATGATTACCATTTTGAGCCTTATGTAATTGGTATTTGGAGTCATCTGTGGCAGCTTGCAGATACAGGTCTGCAGAGTTTGAGGAAGTGGGCACAAACCACTGAATATAATGGAGAGACTAGAGTAGCAATGTAAGCTTGGGAAGAGCATTGGGGAGCATAGGTTCCCCCTTTACACATTCCAGAAAGCTTTTTCAATAGTGAGAGAATTATAGTATGCACGGACCTTCATGACACAGGTCTCGGGAAGTTTCTTCCCCTGAAACTGACTGTGTTACACATTAAAATTAATTCAGTGCTGCAGTGAAAATGCATTGCTACAAGCCTCTACACTTCTTTGCCATTAAGCCGGATACTACAGTTTCACAGACCAAGATGAATAAAAACACATATTTAAAATGTTCATTCTTTAAAGCTGCCACTTGTATCCTTAACACAAAAGTAACTGTTGCTGTTTTTCTGAAACAAAAGGAGATTTTCTTTGGTGTTCAGAAAAATTTCACATCTAAAGCCTAAAATATGAAGCGGATTGTGTATAAGAAATATTTCTAAACTAGCCACAAAAAAGTTTTCAAAAGGTTAAGTTATTCAAGACCTATTCCCTGCAGCTACAAACGTATTTGTTCATGCATAACTTAACTAAGGAACACTTATGTGAACAAAATTATGCACTTACAGGTTTGTAAAGTGAAGACTGTAATTAGCTCTAGGTTAATTCTCCTGCTTCCTAATTAAAAACATGCAGGTCAATCAAGGATCAAACGAGATACTACCTTTGTGATTATCTTCCTTGGCAAATTTAGCTGTTCTGATAAATATTTCAATTTCACTGTAATGTGACCTTTTGCCTAATTTAATTTCCTTTATCCTTACCAATTTTGGCCAAGGAAAAAGAATTGTATTTAAAACAGACCATGAAAAAGTGAAATGCTGAAGTACGTATTTTGGGCACACATGTCTCATAGAGCGGAAAAAATTAGTGGGTGAAAGAATAGATTTCTTTTCCTTGGGTTGATCACATGTACATGAACAGGGTTTGGCTGTTTTGTTTTTCTCTCTCTTAAATAAACAAATAAAGCTTTGTTTGTAACCAAGTAGTTAAGCACAATTTTCTTCATGTGTCTTGACAGTTTCTTTTCCCCAACAGAAGTGATGATGAATTGACATCCAGAGGTGTGCAGAGTGTATAACTGTACACATATGCCAAGTCTTTGCTAGTCAGATTTGCTTCTGAGCCTGTTGATTGTAGACTCTGTAGGTATGTGAGAAGACTGGGACAAAGGCAAAAAAAATCATGCTTCTATGCCAGGAGTATTGTGAAGTCATGACACTGTAATGGAGATAAGGTTAATTAGCTATTTTGCATTTGCTACTGAAGTTGGATGAATAGGTTGGTTTTTTTCCTAGCAGAGAATTTCTCTTCAGGCATAACTATCTGGTAGAGTTTGTTAAAATGAGTAGAGCAAGACTTTTGTAGCCTGCAGAAATACAATTGTGTGCAAGCATCATAGACTTCTTTTATTTATAGGCAAGACTTGTAGGGTCTTGTTCTACAAGAGAATCGAAGCGGAGAAATTGTTCAAGCTGAGGAGGGTCCTGCTGCTTCAAGGAGATGCCATAGGATATGTCCATCTCATCTGTCTTATCTCTGTTTCTGTCCAATGGGGTACAGACATAAGTACTCCTTTTGTTTTGAGACCCTGGGTCAAGAATGACATCGAGTCAAAGTTACTGCTGTAATGGGCAGAATGGAACTACTGTTAGTCAGGAAATTGTTTCATCTTTAAAAATACTAATGTGAATTGTCTTTTTCCTTCATTTGCAAGCATTTCTGGTTAGATGTATACTGCATTCAGCACCTAGCAACTATTGTGAACATGAAAATTTGAATCTATGTTGTGCTTAGGGTTTAAAATACTAGTATAATTTCTGTGGAAGATGGTAATAAGTGCTTTGTCTTAAGATTGCCTCTGTGATTTCTGCATTCAAACTACAGTTCCTATAGCCTGGTGGTTTTCATGGAACAACCATCACTCTCACATGAAGTGAGCTTGTTAAGGTGGGAAACATTAATAGAATCATAGAACCATAGAATCATTAGGCCAACCTAGTATCACCACCATGTTCACCACTAAACCACATCCTCAAGTGCCACACCCATGTGTTTTCTTAGCACTTCCAGGGATGGTGACTCCACCTCTTCCCTGGGCAGTCAATTCTAATGCTTTACAACCTTTCCATGAAAAAAAAATAATCCTGATATCTAATTTAAACCATCCCTAGTTCAACTTGAGACCATTTCCTTTCATCTTGTTACCTGGGAGAAGAGACTGACCCCCACCTCTCTAGAACCTCCTTTCAGGTAGTTGCTGAGAGCAATAAGGTCTCCCCTCCTTTTTTCCTGACTAAAGACCTGCCAGCTCCCTCAGCTGCTCTTTATTAGAGTTATGTTCCAGACCCTTCACCAGCTCTTTTATGCTTCTCTGGACACACTCTCGCACCTTGCTGTGTTTGTTGTAGTGAGGGTCCCAAAACTGAACACAGGATTCAAGGTGTGGCCTCACCTGTGCTGAGTAAAGGGGATGATCAGTTTCATGGTCCTGCTGACCACACTACTTTTGATACAAGCCAGGATGCCATTGACCTTCTTGGCCACCTGTGTACATTGCTAGCTTCTGTTCAGCCGGCTGTTGACCACTGTTGACCTCAGGTCGTTTTCTGCCGAGCAGTTTTCCAGCCACTCTGCCACCAGCCTGTAGCACCGCTTGGAGTTGTTGTGACACAAGTGCAGAACTTGGCGCTTTACCTTATTGAATCTCATAAAATTGCCCTCAGACCATGAATCCAGCCTGTCCAGATCCCTCTGCAGAGCCTTCCCTTCCTCCAGCAGATTAACACTCCCACCCAGCTTGGCGTCATCTGCCAAGTTGCTTAGAATGCCCTTGTCATCAATGAAGATGTTAAACGAGGCTTGGCCCAGTACTGAGCCCTGAGGAACAGTGCTAGTGACTGAATTTGACTGCTTTCACCAACACCCTCTGGATCTAGCTGTCCAGCCAGTTTTTTACCCAGTGAAGAGTGCACCCATCCTATACCATGGAAAGCCAGTTTCTCCAGGAGAATGCTGTGAAACAGTGTCAAAGACTTTATTAAACTCCTGGTAGTTGACATCCACAGCCCTTCCCTAAGAGGGCTGCTTTGTCATTATTCCCAAAGGTATTAATCTCCTTTTTCAAGTTTGTCTTGCTGCAGACATAGTCGCTTTACTGGAGTTAAAAAGCACAGCCGTTTTCCTCCAGAATTTTGGCATTAGTTGGAAATGAATGATGAACTTCAGGGGTGTATCTGAGGGTTGATGAACAGCAATGGCATCACATAGATGCACGTTTGTATTTTATGGAAGGAACAGGTTTGTGCTTTTTCTGACAGCTGTCAGAGCAGCAGGCAGATCCATATTTGCGCATTTGAAGAGGAGGAGGAGGAGTACCTGAAACTGAGTAACTTTTTTCCAATAACTGTGTATCGCAACACTTTAGGCTTGTGTGTTTTCCTTGTCTTCTTCCACAGGCAAGTCAGAACCGTGGAAAACACACCCCAAAATAACTGTTTACAAAGGGGAATATGCAGCATTTGTTGAGCTGTTCAGTGCACTGTGGATGCTGCTGGTTGAGGATTTGCAGAAATCAACAATTAAACTCCAATTAAATGTGAAAAAAATGAAGGTAACCTTTATAACTTTTTACCTCAGAAATCCATTGACAGGGGGTAATCCAACTTTTCTATAACTGAATTATGGAATTTCTTATGACTGTTTAATTTCAAAAGAAATTTGCTCTGCTGACAAGAACCAACGTGATCTGAATAAGACACATGCCTGTATTTTGAACCCATGGAATTTTGTTGCTTTTTTTGAGGTTTTATAGAAGTTACTGGTTATTTGAAAATCAATTTTTTAATTTAAAGAAAACGCACAGAATCCCAAAACCAAAGTAACACACAGAATAGTTTCTAATCCTCTGGGCTGTAAAATTTGTTCTTGTTTTTCAAGGTTTGAATCAAGAGTTGTTTTGACTTTGTGTGTGCAAAATGCCATCGTTTTTACCGAACTTGGACCTTAATTTTTGCATAAATGTTTTGTTAGCTTTCTGCAAAACATTAGATTTCTGCACAGTTTGTGCAGAACTAAATTTTTCTAATTCACGTTACCAGTTGAGGCAATATGACTTGGAATGGTGTGAAGAAATTAAAGCCTGTCAAAAGGGTTTGATCTATTTTTATACTGCCCTTCTGCTTTCTAATGCTGCATATATGTTTGAAATTATTAGTCCCAATGTAATTTCTTTCCTTAGCAACATTTTACCTGTTTCTGTGAAGTGTTCTTGGCATTTCTTTTCCCTTACTGCAAATTTAAAAAACCCCTCAAACTATGTGACTTCTGTAAATGGATATATTCTCACTGGTTGAATCATTGATGCTAAATCTCTTTAGAAGTTGGTGGAGCTTTTACATACAGGCAGGAGTTGTTATAATATGCATTGAAACGCCTTTTGAAATGTTTGGTGGTTGATTTTTTTTTATTATTTTGTTGTGGGGTTTTTTTGTGGTTTTGTGGGTTTTTTGTGTGGGTTTGTTTTTTGGTTTTTTTTATGGTGGTCATACCTGAATACTGGACTCAAGGTGAGAAGTAAACTGTAAATAGTCTTATTGACCAATAGCAGTACTGTTAAGGATAAATTGATGATGTGAAACGTGAGCTCAGCTTTTAGAAGTGTTTTGCCATAAGATTAGGACGAAAATGGGCATTTGCTTTGGGAATTGTTGGAGCATTTGAGGGGCTGTTATGCCTAGCTCTTCTTTTAATCCTTCTTGCTGAAAGATAGGGTCTTCAGTACTCTAAGCAGGTGATGGAAATGTGTCTGGTTGCATTAGTGCAAAGACACTTGCCTTGTTTTTTCTCTTCCCTGGCTGTGATGTGAGAGAACCTCACTGCTGTCCTCAAGCAAAGTGAGGCAATCCCTCCTGTGAAGTGTGGATTGTTTTAGCTGGCTAGCACAGAAATGAAACATTGAAGGTGCTGTCTGCTTCAGGAATTAAATCCTTCTCACTGTCACCCCAGAAGATGCAATACTTGCAAATGGTGCCTCACAGATGGCAAAGGCTAGAGAAGGCTTTTTTTTTTTTTTTTGGTGTGCAACTAGTAGCCTAAAGAATACTTTTTTAAAAAATTAAAAATAGCACATGAGATAGGATAGAGAAGGTCCAAACACAGTAAATACCTACAGAAGTCCTGCAAAGTTACCACACTGGGTTTTGGTCTTCTGAGTAGGCTAACTGATAGCAGTAGTGTAGCATGCAGAGCGTGACAGGTAATGTGTAGATACGCTGGTGCTAGGTGCTCAGGTCCCCAGTGGACTGAACAAATATAAGCTTCACTACGCTGAAACAAATCCTTAAAGTTGTCTGAAGATACAGCCAAAGATGAGCACTGCCACTCTAACCCTGTGGAGAGAAGGCACAGGAAAGTTTGCAGGGAAAGGTCAGGATCTAACCCCTTCTGCTTCTCACATTGGCCAATCACAGAAGGGGCAGGTTACTTCAGGCAGAAGCTGTCTGTATATTCTACTAATGGTTAGAGATCTTAGTGAGCATTCGATAAATGATCATAATAAAATCCTTGAAGGATGTGCACTGCAATTTCTTTTTTATTTCAGACTCTTCTGTTGGCCCTTTCATTTGGACTGTGCCCTTACTGTGTATGTGTCACACCTACAATGTAGACATCAGGTAATGAACAGCATGGATCTTTATCTACTTAGATTATTTCACTTAAACCAGAATAAGCATGGCATATTGCTCCTGTGGAAAAAAACAAAATCTGGTCTCTAAGTGGCATTACTGTCCCAGGGAGTAGTTGCAAGTCAAGATATTTCTTGCAGAATGACCACTGACTAGTCATCACTGGTTTAGTGGTTTGTTGGCTTTATTTTAAAGCATGCCACATACGTTTCTGGCCCTTGTTCCCAAGTGTTCAGCACTTCAAATTTTAATTCTGATTTGTAAGGCCTTTGAACTATCCCGAGTGACCATCTGTCTTTTCAGAGCACACACATGCCAAATTACAGGTAATTTTTACTTTCTAACAGATGTAATCCGGTTCCTGAGTTACCTGTTCTCTCTAGATGCAAGAATGGTCTTAAGTCATGTTTTTTGTGGGGGTTTTTTGTGGTGTTGTTGGGGGTTTTTTTTTGGTTTTTTTTTTTGGTGGGGACTGGAAATTATCACAGAACAGCTGCAAGCGACTTCAAACAACGTCTTCAACTGTATGCAGTCTGTTAGCAGTATCATCAGATAAGGAGAGGTAGTGGGAATGAATAACAAATGCATGTCCATATGTTCCCTAAGGTATCTGAGGTGAAGCATTGGTCCAGCGGCTGTATTCTTGAAAGGTCCTGTATCTGAGAGAGGACAATTAGGGTGATTTTTGTCCCACCACGAGGCCAAGAGTGTTGCATGGACAGATCTATCTGCTGCTCTTCGCGGAATGAGGAAGGAAACTGTGATGGTGGCAGTGGTGGTAGTTCTATGTGGTTTGGAGGGACATGAGGAAACATTTCTGCACTGCAACACAAGGAATGCATGTGTGAAGTCATTAATCTTAGGGATTTGCTGCATTTTGATTTTTCCTAGAGCCCACACACAGCTTTTGGCTATGGGTTTGGCATTTTCCAGCATTTTGGCCTGTTGCACAGGAAGGCAGGGATGATATCGGAGACTTGCTGAGTGCGCTGATGCAGTCAACCCTTTCACACATACTCTAAAATTCTGTGAGCCGGTTTCAAAGGAACCAAGTGAGTGACTGGAAAGTTAGGATCTCTTTGGCCCTACTTTTATTTTTGATTATTCTTATTCACGGATAAAAGCACAGCTTTTACAGAATTTTGTCAACCTTCCCCCTTGCCTTCTGTTTTAAGAGCAGGAAAACAGGATAGCTGTAGAAACAGAAGAGCTGTTCAACTGTAGAAGAGTTGTTCAGCTGTAAAACAAGGATCAGTTTATGTTCTTGAAAACCCTTTACATTTACATGTGCAGGCCAAGATGTCGATTTGTAATGGCATAAACAGCTGGTTTTGGAGTTAACGCTGGTATTAATGTCCTCTGTGAGACTGTTCCTTCTCTAGCTATCTGACTTCTGTATGAGAGGAGAATGTACCACAGCTCACAGGATAAAAAGGTTTTTTATTGCTATGAATATGTATTATTTGAGGGATGCATGCATAGTTTTGCTTTATTAAGAACAGTTGTTTTCTACAGTATTGGCTGTTGCGTACATTTTTGAAATAGGGGTATCCACATTTAAATGCAGTCATTTTGTTGTGATGTTTCTTTTGTAAATCTCTTAGAGAAAGTACATTTTTAAATGCGATTTTTAAAAAATGTTTGCATATCTAGGTTATTTTACTGTGGTTTGTTACATTAGCACTCCAAGAAACAAATTATATCATTTAAACCAAAAGAAATAAAAAACCCCAAATATGTCTTGCAAAATCCCTTTAAAATTATTCCATTTAAATGTAATTAGAATATGTTGTATGACATGTTGCAAATGATAATTCTCTAATTTAGTGAGAAATAAAATAAATGGGCTGCCTGTTTAATGAATGAAATAATGAATTGACGGAGGCTGTTATGCTGTTTCTGCAAAAAATTGATTGTTTCCATTTTAGTGACTATCTCCACTTCTTCCCATACTGTTTCAGTTCTCTTCCAGTTGCTAACCTCTTCTGTACCTCCCCCCGTTCCCTCTCTTGATGACATTCTTCTCTGAAAAAAACCCAGTCAACTTCTGTGCTTGCTGTCAAATAAGGCAGTCTCAAAATTTTCAGCTGTTTTTATTGTTTAGAAGATATTCCTTTGTGTCCTGTGAAAAGTTTTGTTGAGTATTAGCTTAGCAGCAATAATCATGGCATTTAATGATAATAATTTCTAATCAGATAAGTGCTTGTTTATAGCAGCTATTTTCCACATTCTTTACTCAAGGAAGTGAAAAATATGTTTGATTTTTGCTTAAATGTACTGTATACAAATAATAAAATCCTGCTCATCTGTGAATGCATGACAGATGTACTGTAAGGAGCATAAAGATACTAGGAGTGTATGTCAGACAACAGAATATCCTTCTTTCACACTCTTCTTGCAATTATCTTGTACACTCTTGTTTTAGCAGTGTTGTGGCTTGCTTAGTTCTGTGCATTTGAGTTTATGCATAGATTACCGCTTAACTGATACAGATTTCAGAAGTTCAAAGAAACCTTTTGGCATTAGTGCTATCTCTATCCATCCTTACAGGGTGAGAGGTCGGCTCTGCTTTATTCTTTAGAATCCTGCATGTGTTGGCATCTACATCAAGGAGCTGCCCAGAGTACATGGCAGCTCACGTGGGGGCCTTTCCCCACAAATAGTGCCCACAATGGTTTCGTTGGAGATGTGGTGTGAGGATGTGACCAGATGGTACTCGTTATACAAAACCTCAGTGGTGAAACTTCCCTTGGTATCAGCTCTCCTTACTGGTCCTGACTGAGTTAAATTTTCATTGTGAGGAATTCCTTATATGCAATGCATGCTCAAAAACCAGTTTGCTGGAATGTATTTTCTGTCTTTTGGCACTGTAGAACTAACAATGGCATTCACTTGTGCCCATTGTTTAAGGCCAAAGAAACGATATATAAAAATAATATATTCTACCTCTTTATAAGAAATGTAGAGAAGACTTATTTCTTTATAGCAGTCTTAAGGTTGTCTGAAATGAGGAAACAAATCCCCCTGGCACAGACAACAGTCATGTGGGCTTTATCTCAGTCATTTTCCTGTTCTAATCAAGATTTTGAGGCACCTGCACTTCTTTTTGATCTGCTTTTGAAAGTAATGCTTGGGCTGGATCCTCAGTTGCATCTCTGAGCTCTTTTTACGGAGTTTTTCTGAATAAATGCAGATTATGTGACTACTACTATTTCGCTGATCAGCTGGCATTTGCAAAGCCTGTGAACTACACTTACGTAAACTTTTCTTCGCTTTTTTTGAACCGTAACATTTAAAAAGTTGTGTTACTAGATAAAAACCATCCTTGAGGGGGTTTCCATGGGTGTTATTCTTTGTCTTATCTTTAAAGTTGAATTGTTTGTTTTTCATAGGGGGTCCATCTGATACTATGATTGTCCAGGAAACAGGGCCACACACTAATGAGAATAAAAATAATTTCGAGCTCTTTGCTTTGAGAGTTTCTCAAATTCCTGTCTGGCTTGGGTATTGTGATTTCTTTTTTTTAAACCCTTACTTTTTCTTCATGTCTAGAAAGACTTAAAATTTCTTTTAAATATCTGGTCATAACATTTCTTTGAGGAAGGTTTGCTCTCAGAATAGCACTTCTTGAAACTGTTGTGTACTTTCTGTAGGTGGTCGTCAACATATGCTGGGGCCAGCTGACTGACTAGCAAAATTGGTGTTTATTACTTATTGAAGACAGCAATTTTTTTTCATCAGTTAGTAAAGCATGGTATTGATTGGTCTTTTTGAAGCCTAGATAACTGCAGATCTGCGTAAGTTAGCTTAATTTAAGGTTATTCTTTTCATTTACTTGATTTTTATGATCAGAGACATCGGTACTCAGGAGGTCTCTCAGGGGATTCTAGTTCAAATAACTAGCTGACATTTGTTACAATTTCTTTTATTTCACCTGATGTATTTATGATCCTCCCAAGGAAGTTGAGAGGTCCATTCTGAATTGAGAATTTATAATCATAAGGTAAGAGTAGCAAGGTAGTAAATGCATCACTTGGATGTAGTACACTAGCAATTGCCATGTGCTGTTCAGCTGGTTTTATAGGTAAATCTTAGGGAACCATGCCACACTTGGCTTAGAGTTTTTTCCATCCTGATACCCTTGTACAATCTCTCCAACATGATGCTTACCATGTCAGTTGATGTATGAAATCCAGAATGGGATTAGATTGCTATAACCACCTTAAGGTAAATGATCTACATTTCCAGTAGGTCCTTTGTTCATGAAAATAAAACAAGGGGCTAACACTGAAATGTACTTGGCAACAGCCACCAGGAGATTGCCAATATGTGAAGTGTCTCTGAAATAGTGCACAACTAAGATTTTACAAAAGTACTTCCATCAAAATTGCCACAATTGTATATATGAAATTAAGAGTACTTGTACTTCACAGCCAGTTTTATTTCTGTGACCATCTTAAAAAAGTTTTAACTAAATTACTTATCTGCCTTTTCTGATGTTACAATGGACTGTCACTCAGAGAAGGTGGACTTGGAGGCAGTCAGCACTGGGAGAAACTGATATACTGAGGCTTTGCTTACTGAATATTTAACAGAACTCCTAGTTTAATTGATCTTCGGCAAAACTTGTTTATTCAGATCTAAGAACTAGTCCTTAAAATCTAGGCTTGCAGCAATCAGAAACTTGCTTGCCCTTGTGTTCAGCAGCAGACAGAAGAGGTACTTGGTGTGATGGAGTTGCAGACATTATGCTCATGAGTTATAAGAAAAGAATTGCAGTAGATGATATGAAAGGTCTGAAATGAAAGCAACAGCTGACTTTGTTCAGTTCAAAATGACCCTGCCAAAAGAGGCAAATGACATCACAAACCGGAAGGTCATTGTTTCTTTATAGACTTTTAAAATATGTTTTTATCCAAAAAATACAGTGAGAAACACGAATGATGGTGAATAAACTGCTTTAAACTCATGGGAAACAAGCATCCATAGCTATTCAGAAATCTTCAGAAGTGCTGACAGGAAGGATGTTTAATCTCATGTCAATTAATATAGTCAAATACCTCACTGTTATAGTCAGGTGCATGGTACATGGTTCATTATCCAGTGTCCTGTTCTGCTTGACCAAAAAATCTGTAAATATAGAAATTTCACAATTTACTTGGTTATTTTTACTGAGTTTGAGAGTGTGCTGTGCCATTTGTCTTATTATTTTCTGTTAATCAGCTTTTCCCAGCTACAGTTCTCAATATCATCAGCTATAGGAAATGAATTGCAGTAGAAGTGGCAATGTTAAAAAAAAAAAGTTAGGATGTGTAAATTACTGTAAATATGGGTACTCTGTAGTCTCCCACTTTAAAACAAAACAAAATTTTGAGTCTGAATAATTCTAGACACCTTTCCTGTTTATCACCCAGAAACTCTTAGAGGGTATCCTTTTGTCTTCAGCACTTTCCCACAGATATGTAGGGACCTTGATTGTTCTGCAGATGCACAATTTTTTTCCCAGAAAATTAGCTCCTCTCCTGCATTTTCCTGCTGTGCCTTCAATCCACCTCTGAGACAGAGGCAGAGACACAAGAAGTCGTCCACTCCAAAGAAGAGCCATCTGCTACTGGGATATTTTAAGCTCTCCCTTCTCCGTCTTTGTCTGCCCTCACTGAGAATGAGGAGCAATTGTGGTGGACAAGCTTGTGTTTGAAAAGATTATCCATTAACTTCAGACCCTTTTCCCATTCCTTACAGCAGTTGCTGGTTTTGTGTGCTCAGATTGTTTTTGTGAGGTATTTTTTATTGCTTGAAGACATTGCTTTGACACCTTAATGTTGTCTTTTATTCAATCTGCTCTGTAGTCAACTCTTGATCTCCCCTTAAGAATTCACTTCTTCAGCCCTTAGACATCTTACTTGCTCTCTGAATTCTCCAACTTTTTTGTGTTTCTGCAGAGTCAGATGCTAGGCTGGTGCTGCTCGGTGGTTGTCAGACTTTCTGACCATGTTCCACTATTTAGCTATGTACTGGTGGAGCTCACCAAGGAAGACATTTTTCTCATCTCCACACAATTGAGTTTAGCTGTATTGAAGTCTACTGACTATTTGCTGCAAACCCCTAGCAGTTTGTGGATTACAGTTAATAAAAGCACAACTTCCACTCATCAGTTATAAAATAATTTTAATTTTTACTGGTTATACTGCGATTGTGCAATTTGTTAGCTGTAGAAATGACATTTACTTTGGACTTCAGTGTTACTAATTTTTCTGCATGACTTTAAGTACAATATTAACTGAATTCCTCTCTTTTCTCCCTTATGAGGTGATCCAGGGTAGTGTTTAAAAGAAGTCTGAAGAAGAAGGAAATAAGTTAGATACGTAAACCAGAGCAATTCTGTTTGCAATTTCTTTTTTATCATTTTGATAAATTACTTTTCCATTGCATTCATCAATATTTACCTTGAGTGCCGTAACCTATCAAATAATATTATTTTTTTTTTGGTAGTGTGTTTATACACCCACTCCCTCTCTATTTCCATGCTGCAGTTATGACTGGTCACTTACTGTCGCTACATGCATGGAAGAGCTCATCTGATGTCTCAAGTCTGCAATTTTCTGTGGCCAAGGTGTTTTTGAAAGGAGCAGATTCAGGTGGTTGCTTTCTGTGTGTGTAGTTTAATGCTTGCCAGATACCTTGAGTTTGACACAGCTGACATGATTTTACTTGATTTCACAGAGCAGAAGTTGTATTTCATTTAACATCAGGCGCTGTATCTGTGTCACTGACTGTTTCTGGAATGCAAGAAGTGTTTTGGCAAAGGCATCTCTTGTGGCTCAGGATGGGTGCGGACAGGGATGCTCAGTCAGCCAGAGTAGTGGTGTGAGTGTACAGGCTGTCTGTGGTTACTGGCCAAACAGGCAGTACTCCTTGTGGACTTAGAAATTCCTTGGGAGGGTCTGCAGAGAAGAGATAGAACTTTACTTATAGGTGTATGTCAGGTGTATCTCATACAAAAGGTAAAGAAATTTTATTTTTGTAATTTCAGATATGTTAGGGAATAATTTCAGATATGTTGTCTTTGCAGGCTTGCCTTGTAGTTTCTAAACTTTCAAAAGAACCCATATCAAATAGTGGACTAGATGTCACAAGAGGGTTATGGTTGACATGGAAGTGCATCTCATATGACTTGAGCATATACAGAGCAAATTGTATTCAAATTCTGGCTCTGCTCTCTACCAGTAGACTGCAGCTGTTCCCCTAGACACTGGTTTCTATCATTGTCCTGGACTATAGGGTATAAGTGTTGAGACTACAGATGCTTTTATCTTGTGTAAATTTTCAGAGAGTTTCTGTGTTGGCAGTTTACATTGCTCAGCCTATTCTCTTTTATGCTTTCTATCAATAATCTACATGGCAGCCACTAGCTAGAGAATCATATGCAACAGCTGGTTATACTCTATACTTCTTTCAAGATCCTGTGTGAAACTTCCAAGTTTACATCAACTTAGAGGGAATATAATGCCTGAATAACAAAGGGATAAATGAGCAGAGTACTCAATAAATGTTGGTGCTAGTTTGAGTGCTACCTCATTGCCTTGAACACAGCTCAGTTATTTCTTTAGAATATGCACTGATGTTTATATTACTTTTCTCTGTGATACTTTCTAAAGGATTTTTGTCTTTTAAAACAATTCAACAGTGAAAAAATGTAGAATTGTTTTTAAGTGCACATTTAAATCTAGGAGGTGGAGATGTAGCTTGATTTTTTTTTTTTACTCTTTTTCAGAGTTCATTTATGAACTGCCTTTAATCTCCTGAAGGAAACTAAGATGTTTTTTGTTATGTCATTGGGCTGTCATTAGTTAATTGGGGTTTTTTAACTAGGACTGTAATTTCATTCGGCAAGACAAAACTGTATCTTGCCACCCCCGTTACCTCTCTCTGTTTGCTAAGCCCAAGAAAGTCTTTATCTGAACTTAAGCTTTAAAGCAAAACAAGAAACCCCTAGACAAAATAATTCAACTCCCACTTGCAAAGTTGATAGGAACGGCATAGCACTGTGTGTGTAATGTTCCTGGGGAGTCCTTGGCTCACTCAGCATTGTACCCCCCACCCAAGACCAGAGGAGCTGGGTGTAAGCTGCCACAAGCTCAGCAGTGTTGGTGAGTCACAGCTCCACTCGTGGATGATTTGAGAACACTAGTGAAGAATATTTGGATAAAATAAAGATGTCATCTTCTGGTTTAAGGGCTACAGAAGTGAGCACCTTTGAAAATATTGTTAAGATTTATGAGCTATTAGTTAATGTGGTTCACCCATGAATTTTGGAATTAGTACTTCTCTGAAGTTTAATGAAATTAAGTGAGTTTGTAATTCACTAGGAGACAGGTTGCTAAGTATAATAGTTTAGCTAGGAGCTAAGACTTTCACATCTTAACTGTTTCTTACTAAGTTTTCTAATGACCTGTTCTGATAGAAAAAACTAGGTCTTTCTGTGTCATTGCACTGGTAATTATGGTTCATCTCAACTAACTTCAATTCTTTAGCATTTCTCCATAGTCAGTGGTGGGAAATAGACCCTCCTGGAGGCAGTTGAGCTTGTCCTATCCTAACATTAATGTGATCTAAGATGGAGTGATGCATATTTGTAAAACCAGGGTCCTTTTCCTGGAGGTATCAAAGTAATACTAGGGCTTGTAGATGAATACATATGAGAGATAAATTACACCTTTTTTAAAGGAAATATTTGATTTTCCTAAGGGTGCAATTTCTTATTTCTTTTTTATTTTAAATATTCTTTATTATTATTATTGTTATTTAGGAACGGTTTGAGATGCAGAGGTTAAAATATGCATTTTTGAGAGTTTAGGGACCCCAACTTCAAAGTAAGATTTTGAGATTAATTCCTTCCTCTCTTAAGGAGTCCTATGTAGAAGCTGACTGCTATGTAGAGGAGCCCTGTGCTGTGGGCTTCTCTCTGAGCCTTTCCTGGCAGCAGATCACTGAGACTTCCTGTGTCACTTTCCAGTTCTCTGCTTTTTCATCTATTATACAATTCCTTTTGTAAAAGTAGCCTGTTTATTCTAAAGATTGAATGTTAGTTTCTGTTTCTCCTGCCTAGAAGGTGTTTTCTGATGCTGAGGTGTGGAGTTGTGAGGACCTTTGTTTCCTGTACAACCTGAACATCATCACAACTTCATACGCAGGGCTTGATATTGCACTTGGCATATATGCTGCTTTTTTCTTGCTGCGATTTGTGGCTTCCTTCCCCTATCATGGTAGACAGCAATCAAATTCTCTCTTAGCCGTTCTTTTCTAAGGTATGGTAGCCAGGGCAGGCAAAGTCAGTGTCATGTGTTTTTACTTATTTGCTTTTTGGCAGATGCAGCTGCAGCAAGGCACGAGGTGGGGAGTTTTGTAATGATTTTTTTTTTTCTGAGCAAACCCCAGTTGGCAGCTCAGCCCCACACAGCCACTTGCTTGCTGTTCCCCCCCCCTCACCAGAGTGGGAGGGAATGGAAGGGCAAGAATTAGAAAACATAAGTTGAGATAAAGACAGCTTACAAGACAAAGCAAGAGCTGCACAGGTAAGCAAGGAATTCATACACTATGTCTCATGAGCAGAAAAGTGTTTTGCCATCTCCATGAATGCAGAGCTTCATCGCACCTAACTTGGAAGTACAAATGCCATCACTCTGAACATCTTTTCCTTCTTCTCCCAGCTTTTATTGCTGACCATGATGCTGTATGGTATGGAATATCCCTTGGGTTAGTTGGGGTCCCAGCTGTGGGCCTTCCTGACCTCTTGTGCAGCACCATCCTGCTCACTGGAAAAGGCCCTGACACTACAAAACACTACTCAGCAATAACGAAAGCATCTCAGTGTTATCACCACTGTTTTGACCACAAATTAAAAACACAGCACCATAGAAGGAACTCTGAAAAAATTAACTGTGTCCAAGCCAAAACCAGTATATGTTTTCTGATCAGTAGGGTGGGAATGTAAGTTGGGCAGTTGGTGAGCTAGTTTAGACAAGAGCAAGGAAATGCAAAATGAAGATTTGATCTGTTTTTCGGTGTCTGGTGTCCTCTGTCCAGAGCCAAATCTGATTATTTCTGATGTGATGTTCATTCTCTTTTGCTTTTCCTTCCCTCTCCAAGGTTAATTGGTCCGTCTGTATGTGCGTCCACATCACTGAGATTCCACTGGAGTAGTGTTACGTGATGTGGCAGTGACCCCTGACCGTTAGGGGTGGCTCTAGTGAGGCTTTCCACCAGACCATGTCCTGGTTTTACAGTACCAGCTTTTCCCCCCCCAGTGGTCAGTAGCAGGGTCAGGTACACCTTTCATGAGATAAGGGGGCTCCTTGCTAGATGCTATTGAGAAAAAAATAAATGGTGGAAACTAAATACTTTAAAAACTTCCTACCGTTAATCATTATAAGTTGCTTGCAGCTAGATAATCCATTTGTTTTCTCAGGAATTTCAGAATTCTAGATACTTGGCTTGTCGCACCATGCATTTTCTTCTCCTTGCAACCCTCAGCTTGCAAAAGGCATTGGCCCAGGTTCTCAGCTGTACCCAACTTCTAAGCTTATTTAAACAAGTGGTAGCTAAAAGATAGACTAACTGCAGTCGAACTACATGATACTGTGGTATCAAAAGTATTTCACAGAATCACAAAATCAGTCAGTTTGAAAGGACTAGTGGATCGCTTGTTTCAACTTTCTTGCTTAAGCACGGTCACCCTAGAGCACATTGCACAGGATTATGTTCATATGGTTCTTGAATATCTCCAGTCAGGAAGAGGCCACAACCTCTCTAGTCACTGGCATTTGGAAACTCCAAATCCTTCCTGGTACTCCTACCAAAAAAAAGGTATTAACATATGATGGACTACTGTGATAATGTGGAATACTTTGGACAACAATGGGGAGTGGAGAAAAGTGGAGATTATTTCCCATGTTCTGCCTTGTCAGCTATTTTCCCTTGTATTGCTGGAGCAGAGGGGATGCCCAGGTGGGCTTATTCCACTTAGAAAGTAAATGGGAGAGACGCTTGAGCAGAGAGCCAGGTATGGATTAATGAAGAGAAGTTGATGGGATTAGTATTGTGTGTTTCATAGTAGCATGTTCCTTTCAACTTGTAGTCCTGGTATTGTTCATGTCTGGTTATGAAGGCTGAGATGCCTCTCACAGAGAAATGGGAGTTAGACAGGGAATTTAGTGGGAGGTTAAGATGTATTTTTTCTGTTCTCACAATTTAAGTGTTTGGTGTTTCCCCCTCACATCACCGTACATTGTTTTTTGCCATCTTTTTTTGCCTTTCTAGTACATAATTTTGAAGACTAAATATTAAGATTCTGGTATTATAATATTAAGATTCCAGTGAAGCATCTTCCATCATGCTTTTCTGTAGTAAACTGTAGCACAAATGATCCTGTAGTGAAGTGAAAGCACATATTAATGCCAGTAACTGTATCTGAATCCAGCCTTGATTCACCATACCTGCTGTTTCTGTAGTAAATGTATTATTCGTAATTTACATGATACTCTCCTGAAAGCAGTATACTTGAAAGCAATGTGTGTAATATAATGTGTCATTATTCCAGAGCTCTGAAAATGTCCTTTTATAATTCTCCTTAGCAGTACAGTTTATGTGATGTGGAAACTATTTTCTGACACGTGTGCATAAGCAGTGAGCCCTTTGTTAGATCCAATTAGAATTTCTCCCTTGATAGAGTGTGAGGCTCTAAAGTGGTGTTATGTTTGGCCGTGGACAAAATTAATCCAGTCAGCTGGGACTCCCAGCCTCAGCTTTCTGGGTTCTCACGATACAGAACCACTGATACATAGCTTTACATTCAGCAAATCTAGCATTCAGTACAAGAGGCAATAGCCGGGCCACTTGTCTAGTGTAGTGTGCAACATGTCAGCACGTTTCAAAATAATGACATGTATATGAGCTACTGTACAATAATACTTTTCCCCACAAAGTGGTGTATGTAACTTCTCTCACAGTGGTGAAGAGAGTTTCTTATTTGTCTTTTTTTTGGTTTGAGAATGGGATGAACGTGCTGTAGATGCTTTGTTCATGAAGATACTTAAATAGCATTTAGGAAAGTCTTATGTATTTTCTGTTCTTCTGCACTGTAAATTGTTAACTAACAAGCCCCAAACATTTTGTTGATTTCCAGTTATTTTGTTTGTTTTAGCAAGTCTTAAGTATTATTATAGAGTCAATGTTGTAGAGGACTGTTTTGGAAACAGCTTTAGACTGTGTGTTAAGCACACTGCTATCAGATGGAGTAACATACTTTCAAGTATCACTGATTGGGGTTTTCCCCCCCCCGCCATGTAGTTCTGTGAATGGAGAGTTAGTTGCTATTGATGCTTTACTAAAACACAAGTGACAAATGTGATTTAAATCTAATCCAAATTTACAGTTCTTCCTGGCAGTTTATACAAAGGCTAGAATATTTTTGGTTGGTTTTGATCCACAGAAATCTCATACTTTTATTCTGACACGGAGACGCTTTTAAACTGAACCTTTTGTTTTGGTGGTTAATTGTGCTCTTCAAGCACTGGAAATCCATGTTCTTCTGTGGCTGGAAATGATGTGTTGCTCTTAATGTTCTACTCAGCCTGACTTTTTGTGGTGTTTAGTGGCTTCTACAGGCACTTGCTCTGTCTGGGCAACCCTCCTTACCCTGTCAAGACTTCAGACATCTATTATGGAGGGAGGTTAGGTCCTATCCCATACTTGTCCTACAAGCCTGCTTGTGCTGTTCTGGCATGATAGAGCCCCAATTAAGGTAGAATTGATCCTCTGAGGAGCAGTTTGGTGGAAAACATTGGAGAGACATGACGTTGCTCAGTGCTGATTCATGCAGCTTGGGAGATATACTGAATAAAAGGTTGTGAGAGTATGTCCTGTGTCCTGATGACTTTCAGCTGCAGAAAAGTTTTCCAAACTGGAGGTGTTAACAGCTCCCTGAAGCTTTCATCTGGTGTCATCTACGCATCAGATTAGCTTGGCTGGAATGCAAGATTCCTGGCACCAGGGTAGGTCTCTTTCTCTTTACAGTTCAGACCAGTACGTGGTTTTACCACCATGCAGTCTCAATATCAAAGCTAAAGTTCTTCAAAAATGCCCTAGAGCCACCAAAAAGAAGACTCTCCTTTTTTCTTTTTTTATTTTTTCCCCACCGCAAAGGATGTTTTCGATAGGAAGAGGCAGAAACTTTGCTTTATTTTTTAAATATTTATTTCTCTTCTGAATATGCATCAGTAGTAGAAACATTTATTTTTCTGAGGTCATAGTTCTGTTCTTGCGCTGCCTACTGTGCTACAAACTCCTTAGTTGTTTCCTTCCTCCTAGGTTGACTATGACGGGTCATGTGTCTTTGGTTTGAAAATCTCAAACTCTTTTTGTTCCATATCAGCATGTGTTGAGGAAAGCTGAGCCGATGCTCATTCTCTGGAAGATAACCCATCATCAGGTTGTTTCTATTTGCTTCTAGTAGTTCCCAGAAGGAGGTGCTGTACATCATATATAGGAAAGATGGCCCCTACCTTGAAAATTCAAGTCTAGAAAGGCCTAAGGTACAGCATATTAATTGTGATACAACATCCTGGGAAATACAGATAGACAGGCATATATTTAAATAATCTGGATAGCTAGGACAGAATTGGATTCTTGACATATTTCTTCATGTTTGAACAGTTTTACTTCAGGTTTCCATTTTTTAAAGTTAAGGATGGTACTGCCTTCGAAAAAGGACATAATACATTTTAGTTATCTAGATGTAAACTACAATTTACTGCAGTAATTATCTTTGTTTTAAGTGAGAATTTGAGGGCTAGCAAATCTTAAGATAGCTGTGTAGTTACAGAGTGAAGGAACCATATTGTATTCTGGGTGCATTTGGCATTTATCTGGAGGAACTCGGCTGCTGAACAAGTTTTAGATTGCCTTGAAAGAATTCATCAGTAGATGACTAAGAGATTTAGTAAGATATTAACAAGTGTTCGTCAATGTAACTGGTAGGTGCATGTTGCAAGTGTGCAACTGATCAAGCAGATGTTAATTTATGTATCATAGGTTATGCTGTTTTGCATATAAATTTTCAAATCTTCTTTCTCAAGATGAATTGGATTTCACAATGTTTCTGAAAACATACCCCTTTTAATTTCACAAAGAAGCCTTTTTGGTAACTTTTTCTTTGGATTATTTATTTTACTGTCAACTAAACAATACATTTTTATATACCCTAAAATATTAAAAAATCTTGTACTCTGAGCACATATAAGTTAAACAAAACACTTTCTGTAAGACTTGAGTATTAATTTTTATGAAGCCAAATTCCAGTATTGTGCCACAGCTAGTACAAAGGCTGAGAGCAACATAATTTTTGCTCTGTACCTCTTCCTAACTGCAAGTTTTTATGAATTTTTGAAATGAAGGTAAAGTGGCATGTGCCTTACTAAAGAACATCATAATAATTCTTATTTTAAATAACATAAGTTACAACTTTCTAGCTTGTAAAATCTGCCTATGAATTACACTGTGCTATTGGGAGAATTATTTTTTCAGCTTATTTTTCTGTATTGGGTCTATATTTCCGACTTGGAAAAAAGGTGACCTGCTGTCTTGATTATTGTCTTGTCACATTCTGCTGCCTTGTTGCAAATAGTAAACCTGTTTTGCTGAAGGATGATCTGATCTTTTCAGTGTGTTTTTCACTTTCTTCTTAAATCGTGCTATTCTCTTGATTATCTTGCTTCATTCACGCCTCTGCCAGGCCCCACCACTGCACATGCTGTAGTGCTTGGCTTGCTTTCAGGTTTGCGTGTATATGGATAGTTTGTTCACTTCAGCCTTTCCTCCCTTGTGCATGGCATTGCTTCTGCAGCATAACTATGTCTGTAAACCAATTCTGATAAGCTTTTTGGATCATTGTAACAACTTTGAAAAATCGTCCACATGAAGAATATTAGCCATGTTATTACATAGGTAGGATGACTCTGAATAAAAAATAGTCAGTTTTTGGAAAAAATGTTTGCATTTGTCTTTCTCATATTTTTAAATAATGCTTTTTTTATGTCACACAGCCTATATAAATTCGAGAATATAAGGCAGAATGTGAATGATAGAGGAGCTGTTTAGACAGGATTGTATGAGCAATGAAGCCTAAAAATGGACTTCTTAGTTCTTCCTGACCTTGAATAATCTGTGGTTTGATTGTACTGCTCTTTACTAATTTGGTCAATAACTGAATGGCTGACAAAGTCAATTGAGTCTTAATGGTGAGTGTTTATCAGTTTAAGTATCATTCCTTCCTCCAAGCTGTAGTACTAGCCAGGAATCCTACAGCTTTTCTCAGTTGCTTTGGGAATTAAAGCTAAAAATATTCCCTTGCACCCTGCATTGATGCTTTCTACCTCTCTGTGGCATCTTCTAGCTCAGTGTTTTGAAATGATTCCAAAACTGGTCAGACGTTAAATATTTCAAGGTCAGAACTGATAATACAGACTTTAGTGGAAGAGCAAAGTTTCTTAAAAAAGGAACATTATTTGACAACTATTCCTTTTGCCATGAGTATATGTTCATTTCTCATGGAAAAAGCAGCAGAAATGCTTTTGAGCCTTCTAAAATTACTGAGGTCTTAATTTGTGGTAGATCCACATAGTAATGTGGGTAACTGAAATACATAATAAGCATTTTCATGTATGTGGTATAATTTCTGTTTCCAGTTAAATTAGAGAAGCAGTAAGTAGAGGGGAGAGCTGTGTAAATTTTTTTGACAGCATTTTCTTAGACAAATAAAAAGCTGATTTTGCCTACCATTTTTTATGATCCATCTTATGTTTTTAATTAGGTTCATAAGTCTAAGGGCTAAAAGATTTACAGCATCATAGCTTTTAACTTTGCAGTGGCAAAGAACGGGAAATCTCTCTAAGATGTTTAGTTTGTATATTAGTTTCTGTTCTGTTGAATTGCTTAATGCTTGACATTTTGGGGGAATTGTATTATAGGCGCATGTTTGTGTCAGTGTGCTTAGGAGAGAAAAAAGGGAGCTGTACACTTGTTGGGAAGGCAGCATAGTGTTGCACTTTTCTGCAAGCAGAAAACCATAAGCACCTCCTTTTGGTAGACCTGTAGCAGGGGAGATGATTTTTCACATGAACCTTTCACTGTTTTTGCATTCACAGTGTGCTTGACTTGTTTTGTTAGACCTCATTTCTGATAATGGTAAGGTGGTGGAGGTACTGGCAACAGATCTCTTAATAAAAAGCATCTGTGTCCAAGAGAAGGAATATGGAGACATGGAATGTGAGTGTTCAAACAGCTCTGTTTGGTACCTGTGGAAATACCCAGAGTATAGGAATGGATGGAATTACCCTCAAGTAGTATATAAGTTTACAAGTTGGTTACCACTACATACTTACCTTTTTCCTGAGTCTTCGTGGAAAAAGCAAACTCATACTGGGAAAGTTAACGAGAAGCCATTTGAAGGCCTGATTCTTCCAAAGCAGAAGGGAACAACGAATACTTTTTTGCTTCTTTTTCCACGTGTTTTGCTTCTTTTTCCTTCATGTTTTTTGTTCAAAAAAGAGCGCATAATATCTGGTTCAACCCTGGTTGAAAATTAGCCTTGAATTTTCCACTCCTGGCCATACATTTTTCTTTCCGTTGGCAATTTTTAGCTGCATGTCACAACCCAGTCCAACTCTGTTCAGACAAGTTTTTATGTTGGTGTTATTCTTAAGCATTGGACACCAATTTACCAGTGCCATGGCTGTCCAGTAGTGCCTTTCCACTGAACCATTGACACTTGTCAGGTACATTGTGCCTAGTGTATGATGCCTAAGGACTTTTCAGTTGAAGTTAGTTAAAAGAGTGTAATAAGGATCTTGCACACATCCTTGGCAGGACAGAATTTGGCAATCTTTGAAGTTTTCTGTTTCTTTTTTCACGCTTTGGGTTTTTTTGAACTCTTGTTTTTGAAAATTAAACCTTAAGGGTTCCCCCTCCCTTCCTTCTCATTTGTTTTGAGCCTCATGTTCTGCGTGTTCTTTTGCTTTTATCTTGTTCATCCACTGACCATGTGTCCTTTCTAAAGAAGATGATTCTTAACGTTTGTCTCATTTCACTCCTGAAGTTCCTTAGGTGGATATAAAGCTATTAGAAACTTCAAGTATGGAACCACTTTCTTCCCACTTTGAATATTGAAGTATAATTTCCGAAGTTTTTCATTTGAACAGTAGACATCAGAGAGTTTTAAAAAGTCCAATAAACCAGATCAAAGGTACCGTATTTATGAGAACTATATATTTAAAGAGGCTTTTAAAAACTATTGTTTAAATTACTTTTCCTTTTGGGGCGACTGCAAAAATACTTAATAAGCTGGTTTTGAACAAGAGCTGGAAGGAAGTAAAAGAATTACAAGTATTTTCTTACTTTCCATTTGCCATGAAGAACAGTTAGTTGCTTTGCCAAGTCTGCATTCAGTTCTGTTTCGGCAAATAGGAGCCCAGGAAATTTTTTATTGAAAGGAAAATTTTCCATGCAAATATTAAAAAATTGCTTACATCTTGCATATCTATATGAATGAATGTTCTGCATATCCTAGCTTTAAAATTTCAGTGGTATTAAAAGTATCCCCAGTGCAAAATAAAGCTGCCCTTAAATATTTTTCAGGACTTTAAATGGGGTATGTTTAGGAGAAGTAAACAGGGGCACTTTGGCTTAGTAGTCTGCTGTGGTATGAACAGCAAGAAATGTTTGAGTAACTTCCAAAAATGAACAGCAGAGTTAAAACAAGCAGAATTGTCTTAAGACAGGTTGAGATAGGTATGTACTCAAACTAGTGGGTATTTTGAGGTTAGAAAGAAAGTTTTTCACTGTCTGCTTAAAGGATATGCTCCTGGTCTCATGGTACAGGCAAGTGTTGTGGAGCCTGCTCATAGAGTCTAAATGCATCCCTGGCCTGACTTACGTACCACAGCTCTCCCAAGTGAGGAGTGCTAGTAGAGGTAGCATCAACCCCATATTGCATAAGCCAAAATTGACAGCAGAGGCATTGTTCAGCCTGTCATCTTTAGAAGTGCTCGATTTTCATTTCAGGGACCCAGTTTAAACTTGGGGTTATATTTTGTTTCAGTTGTTTGAGGTTTTTTTGGTTAAAAGGTTTCTCATGGCAAAATAGTCTATTGATACCTTCTTTTGTGATAGCAAAGTCATTCAGCTTGCACCACAGGCACATCTGAGTCCTCTTTTGTAGAGGCAGGAAGGCTTTTATTCCTGTTGTTTAGTTCAGCTTGGTTATTTAACAGGACTTAACAGAACTGAATACTGTATTCCAATCAAAAGGTTTTAAGAATTCTATGTCTGAATTCCTTTAGAATTCTTAATATTTGGCTGTCTGGTATTGAGATTCTGAGTTTCCTACTGTTGTTTTCAGTGAGATTCAAATTCCCTATAAAGAGGAATGCAAGCTCTTTGCATAGAGGTAGAAATGGTATAGTTAAAACACCAAATTGAGCAAATGTGAAACTTGTATCAACAGTCAGATTCCTAGTCTGAGCAACCAGCTCTGGAAGTTCAAGTACAGCAATCCAATTTTTTTCTGATGGTTTTTTGTATTTCAGCACTTGTAGAGAGAAGCCATTCTTCCACAGTTTCTTTTGGTGGGCTAGTTTTTCTCAACAGTTGTGGTTTTGGTCAGTGTAGCATCCTGAGACTCTTTCTCTGCCACATGTTTGTAGTCAGTTTTCTTGAGTGCGAATGGCCAGATTTTCATGTGCTGTTCCTGAAGTACAATGACATTTATGCTTTCGTATGTCTGTTGGTCACGTAACTCCTGAAACATTTTCAGATCATACTTTGCCTTTGACGTGTCTGCAGGTCACAGTCAATCTGTTATCAATGAGTCAAAAAGGTATTTTCCCTCCTTGAACTTTTTCAGTTGATAAATAGTTTATTTCCTGGTGCTTTCATGCACCTAGCTTTCCATTTTATGCTACAAGACTTCATGCTCACGTATTTAAAAGTTATCCATTAAATTCTGTGTGATATTCTAAATGATTCTTTTGTGTGTTGATCGTATCTCCTAACTCTGAATTGGAAGCTGTTTATAATAAGGTACTGCTGGTTTGGGACTTTTATTTTTTCCCTTGCTAAGTTCATGATTTTCTGTAGAAATACAGTAATAATCTCCCCATCCCCCTCATGGTACATGCTTTCCCTTTTTAAAACTCTATAATCTAATCAGTTGGTTTATACTACTAATACATCAAGTTTCCCCTCTGTTTCTGAGTTCACAAAAGAATTCCTTATATGCCACGCTATCATAGGTTTTGTTGAAGGCCAGATAAATGTCTGTTAGGGATACTAACATTCAAAAAGCCCTTCAAGTTAGTCACACATTCTTCTCTTTTTTTTTTTTTTTTAAATGCAGATACATTTATTCCTGTTTACTTCCATTTCTTCAACCTTTTTTTCCCCTCTGAGTAATTGTCCTAAAGCCATGCATTCTCCTGAGATCAGAATAACTGGACTTTCTTTGCCCAGACTGCATTTTTTCTTTCTCAGGTTATGGGTATTATATTTGCTATTTTCCAATCAGATGACACCACCCTCAACATCAGAGACCTATTAAAATATTTTCTTTAACACTTCCTGCCAGTGTTTCCAGAGCTCTGGGATGTAAATTATCTAGTCCTAACTTCAGTGTATTAAATTCTATTGAATTTGCTGTCACAATGGCTGTGTTTATTTTAATGTCCATTAACTAATCTCAGAGAAGAAAATATAAAAATATAAAGTTTTAACACGTATTTTGTAATTCATATTCTCCAAAAATCTGGAAAGGAACTTGGTAAACATTCTTTAAAACTGCCTGTAGAATTCGCTGGCCTATTAATATTATCCCAGAAGCCATAAAAAGCACAAGCCAATTGACAATAAAAGTAATGTACATTTCCCAGAAATTTAAAATTGTGGAGTGAAGAGTGATTTGGCAGAATGGTCATTTTACTTTGTGACTTTCATTTAACTTTTGACTTCTGCTCCATCTGTTGCCTCTTGACATTCCTTTAGGATAGGAGGAAGAAAATGGATGCCCTGAAATCTTGCATGTGGAATTTTTCCTTTCGTGTGTCTGATGTTCCAGCCCATCAAAAATGTAACTGTCCTTCCAGTTTCCTTTCTACCCTTCACATATGTCATCTTTCTGCTTTTGTCTATGTTTTGCTGTCATCTCCTTTATAGTCTTTCCAGCTTCCTGTATAATCTTCCAGTCCTTGCCTGATTTCCCCATGCTGCATTTATTGTGCTATTCTCCAATATTTTAGAAAGCAGTTGCTGTACCTATTCAACCATACGTGGTTTTAATATTTTTTTCTCTTAAAAATCTAGTCTTTCCATAGGTAATCTGGCGGATGTAATTAAAACCCCTCCAAACTTCTACATTGTACCTTCTCATTCTGTTAAACAGTGTTTGTCCTTCATCAGCCAGGAACTATGTCTGCCTATACTTGAATATATTTATTCCCATCTTTTCCTTTAGGACCTGTGAATTAGTGCAGTTTCTTTTTTCAAGGTTTGGAGTCCTTGTTGCAGTTGCAGTTTCAGTTTCTAGTAGTACTTCAGATTACCTGACGGGATCAGCAGTAGCAGAAAATGTGCACTATTATTAGCAAAGCAGCTGTCAAGGTACAGATGTGTAGGTGCAGAGCATTCACAATTATGTATGGAAAGAGCTTTTGGTGTGAAAGGAGGAAATAGTGCATTAGACCTATCATTCAGGAGATCCCCTCCAGCACTGCTTTCCTGTGAAAAGCCATGGTCAGCCACTGCCTTGTCCAGAAATGTCCTCTTTGGGGTTACTCAAATTACTGGCAGCAGTGATTGGAACACTTTCTAAGCGTCAGGAGCTGGTTTATGGCTGTCTGTCTTTATGGGTGGACAAGATGTGATTTAACACATACTTTTCATTGCAAGACCACCCAACTGTAACACTCAGAGGGGGAGAGCTGTGGTCCTTGACCATGTTTTTATATGCTGTATTGATATGTATTGGCTGTGAGAGTATCTGGTTACACATTTGAGCACTCCCTAGCTGTTCTCTAATTGCTCCTGTTTTGCTCATGGTTGCTTAATGTGTAATCTTGACTGCTACACTGAACTCGTATTATTTAAACTGCTGGGAACCTGTGTTCGGCATTAAATGTACAGCTGGTACAGCTGTGGCTACTTCATTCTGCCACTGTGGGAGCTGCAGGTCTCGTCAAGGAGTAAGCTTGCCAGAACGTTGACCTGTAAAGTGAGTTGCTTTATATTAAAGGCCGTAGAAAACACTCCAGCACATGCCTACTCTAGTACAACTCATCGTAGTGTGAATGCACTACAGAAACCTTCTAATTCCCTCCTTGGCCAGGCAAGCACTGTTTCTAATAAGGTTCAGTGAAAAGGTTTAGCAAGTGTAGAATGGAGTTACAATGATCTAAATTGGCAGCAGGGGTGTCCTTTGTATTAACAGCCGTTTTCTGGTCTTCTTATTTTGTCCTCCTCCCCTCTCCCACCTGCCCCCAAGTAAGCGTGCATTGATTTAGAGAGCTCTAGTTATTGATGGGGGTAAAACTCTAACTCTGTTTTGTAAGAAAGACCAAGAACTGGGTCTTTACCTCCTGTAAGTGGACAGTTCATCATCTGGCCTGGTGTGAGGGGAAAATATGCAAGGAGGAAAACCAGTTCAAGATAATTCACTTCATTGCAGGGTTGTTGCAGGAAAACTCTTTAATTGCAAGAAATTTGGCTTGAGCCCTTGCAGAGCCAGCTATGGGGATTTTGTCCCCGGGACGAAAGCTCAGGAGCTGCCAAAACTGTGAGTTTTGATTAGATTATAGAAGTCTACCTTCTTTTTTTTTTTTTTTTTTTCTTTTCCTAACAGAGTGGCAGATTGTTGAGGAACTATCTGAAGAAACTGGACTTACATTGAGATGCAAAAGCTGTGTAGGATGGCAGAGTGTTGTGAGAAGTCATCGCAGTTAGATATACTTCTCTTAAATCTGTTAGTTGGTAATACCGACCTGCAAACTGCCTTTTGAAGCTGTGTAGGAATTGTGGCCCAAACTCTCAGATCCCAAGCCTGCTATAGATGACCAGCATTGGTTTGCCATGACAAGTTTTACCGCCTTAGGCAAAGTACTTGCTCAGTAGCACTTCAGTTACAGTGCAATTTTTAAAAGAACTAGCAACTTTCTTTTAGTAAAGCAAAAGGGTTAAATTCTTGGTACAGGGTTGGAGATGTAAAAGAAACATTAGGGCTATAAAATCTGTCCACAGAGTATATTTGACATCAACTATTTTCTGGTATTGTTTTTGGGTTATGAAGAAGTATTTATCAGCTAGAGTAAACTCCAAACCAAACACCTATTTTGCCAGGACCCTTCTATGGAGTCCTCTGTTTCACAAGATCTTCCTAAGTTTTTGATCTTCATATTTGAGTGATCTATTGATTTTCCATGTTTAAATCATGTCTCAAGACCCGTCTTATTTTCTTGTTCTGAATATGCAGTGCTACCTGACTGCTTAGTGTCTGTGAGACTGTTCTCTACTATTTCAGAGTGTATATTTGAGATCAGTACCAGTCTCAGATGTGACAATCTTTCCATTCCATTTGCTCTTTTTCTAAGGAAAGCAATTCTGTTGCAGTAATAAAAGTACACTGTTCCACTTTGTGGATGCAAAGCATAGAAGCTTGATTCTTCTTTAGTATTTTTTAATCTGAGGAAGCATGCTTGTAACAGGAACCCTTTCATAGCAACATCATAGCATATGTTTTCTCTATATTAAAAGCCTGAGGGGTTTTTTAATTTAAAAGTATATGTGCAGTTTCTGTGGAAAGCTCTATCTAGACTATTTAAAATATTGACGCCTGAGCTCCATGACTCAGTTTCTTCCTCTTCTTGGTTTTAAGGAACTTGGTAACATAACATAAAAATTCCTGTAGTTCATACAGGAAAGAACAGCATTTTAAATAGATATGGAAAATTCCAAGTGGAACATGTACAGAGATAAAATCCCATTTGGGGATTTTAGAAGACACTTTTTGTTCTGCCTTTCTTGACACAGACCACACAACAGCCTCCAAAATATTCTCTTTTCCATTGCATTAGAGTAACTCATCTGAGAGATGTCACCTAAGCAGAGAAACACAAATTATTTAATTGAATAATCCTCTCTTCAATCCTTTTCTGAGAAAGTGTTACTCAAGCAACTAGCCAGTTCTTTTCCTTTTTCCTTTTAACAGCTTAGGGCCTCCTGTTACAAGTGATGCCTGGCACTGGTTAGTGGCAGCATCAGAGTCATGCCAACCAGCATAGGCATTCATTGCCTGTTTATGGGTAAGATTGACTGCATGTGATTCTCCTTAGAAGAAAGGTTACATCATAGGAATTGCTGAGGTGAGGCAGAGGTTGAAAGGATATAGCAGATTTTTTTCTTTTCCTGCTCCAGTTTTAATTTGTTAGCACACCTGCAGGTCTGGCATTTGTTTTCTTCTTTGCTTCTCCTCCTTTCAATATATATAAATGGCTCACTGGAGGAAAAACTACCTCTAGTTTTATTTCCAGCAGACTTAACCCCATGCTGCTGCTCCCCAATGTGCACATCCCTGCACCAAGAAGCACACTCCATACTTTCCCTTCCCTCTAATAGGTAGTTTGCCAGTGAGAATTGATGAACGCTGGACTTGGAAATCTCTACAGAAAATAAGAATTTAACACATCTCTCATTTAAAAATTATTTATAATGTTTAAATATAAGGTAGATATAAAGAGCTTGTAAGAGGAGTGCAGTTTATTGTTCTTCAGGGACAAAAGATGAAGAGTGTGACATCTGGAAAGTTTGGTAATACGAATAAAACCAACTGGAAACAGATGGATAATGGGTAGCTCATCTCCTCCTTCAAGTCTTCCTGTTTTAAGAAAATGTTAAATCTGTTTTTAGTACGTGGCAGTATTTTGAAAAGGACTTACTGTGTCACAGAGGAAGTTGATACTGAAGAAACATAATTATCTTGTTCTCTGTGGGGCCAGGATTTATTCACCCAGGTGAGTAAAAGCAACGGAGCCAAATGTTTCAGTTCCGCTATTGAACCTCCAGTCTCTAGAAAAAGATATTATAAAGGTTAGAAATACACAGAAAATATGCCATTTACATAACACAAAAATCAGATCTCCTTAGTTGCCCAGTTGTACTAGTATAAATAATTACTCTTATCATAATTACATTTATTAAGCTATTAATATTAAAATAATAATTACTTTAATAATTATTAGCCTATTTAGTCTTGTAATTAGTAGATTAAAATCCTTGTTCATCTGAATGAAAACTGAAAATTAATACTAATGGCACCAGTGCAAATGTCAAATTAATAATAACTTGTTGAAGATCATTCTAAATCATATGATGTGGTATCTGGAAGTTACAACTAGAAGGTGAGCTAATAGAAACAGCTATGTTATCCTTTTACCTGCCATAGAAGACACATTCTTATCCAGAAATACGAATTGATGTAATTAAAAAAAGGTGCCTTTGATTTATTTGCTTGAGATATAGTGTGCTTAATGCCAAGGTATGTTCTGGAATGTATTATGAATGTTTTAGCTGAAGGACACAACTGAATCTTTTTTCACTTTGCAACATCCACAGATGAAAGCAAGATAAAACCAAGGTTTTAAAAAAGTTAAGTACTTATTTTTGTTTGTTTCACAATTCTATGTCATTTACATATGAGACCGTTTCTCTGTGCATTTACACAATAGAAGTAAACAAAATGAAAATTAATTTATAAAGGATTAAGAATCATGAAAAATGGACTAGAGTGATCTTTTGTTTGTGGGACTGAAATTTTCTGTATGTACCTGTTGAGAAGTGGCCAAACTCAAACAAATGGTTCTCAAATATTGAACGCTTCAGCCTGACAGTCATGTTTTGATTAACTAATAGCAATAATGACTGCTAAGGTCAGTCAGAATAACAGTGGGTCTGTCTTGGGAACCTGTCCCTGATGGTGACTCTGGAGGTTATGCTATAGGGAGGATACTCCATCAGCATCCATTTCCCATTGACCTTCCCAGCGCCCATTGCTGTTGGGCTGTGGATGTTGTCATCCCAGCCTCTTGCCCTGAGCTTACGTAGTCTGTTTTTGAACTCTGAGTCTCAGGTCATCAGGCAACAAAGATGTTTGCTACCAGCCGCAGTTAAAGTGTGTTTTTGCCTTCTGTAAACTAGCAATAAATTTACTGCTTGATATCACTAATTGCTCTCCAACATCAATGTCATTTCTTGCCTTATAAAAACCAACTTTCTCAGCATGGTGTGCCTGCTGTAACTGTGCTGCCTATCCATGTAGCAGTATCTAGCCTGATTTTTTTTTGTAGTGGAGTTTTGTTAGTGTAGTAAAAGATTGTATGTTTAGATGCATGGGATTTGCATCTCTGTATGGTGAGGTAACACTCTAACTGGAAGGTACTCCATAAATCAAACCATATATTCTGCAAAAAACCATGTATTCTGCAAAGAACAAATCTTGCAGATGAGCAGGTCTCTTCTGAAAAATGAAATCTAAGATGACACCAGGTGCTTGCTTTTATCGAGTCCATATGAAATCTGGTTTTAATAATTGCAAGTTGTACAGAAGAAGTCTAAAAAACACCCATGTATTTTAAGATTCTAAATATCTCACTATTGATACAGGGAGTTAAGTAAAGGTGAACAGATCTAGAAGATTTCTGTTTTCCTTTCTCAACCTGATGCGTTTTGAAAGTTCTAATACATAATTAAGCTCTAGAGGCCAAAGACATTCTCTGCTTTGCATCAGAAATGGCTAAAGCAACTAGGGGTGCTGCAGGGAAGGTTAGTGCTTCGACTGCAGGGGTTGATCAATGATGGGGATGGAGCCCTGACTTGGTGGAGGCTGGCTGAAGAAGGCCAGGGTAGTTTTGCACCTACCTCTAGGTCAAGTGGGATTGTGGTAAGAAGAGCTGATGATTTTCTTGCTTTGTTCGAATTCTGTGTGTATTGGTGAAGACCATTGATTAGGATCTGAGATTTGATCTTCTAGCAAAAAATTGCTATTCCAAAACACTAATAATTAATGCAAGTGTTTAATCTGTTAATCTTGTCTTTTCTTTCCTGGCAGTAGTTGGAATTAGAAAGAAAGCTGTATAGCTAATTCCCAGGTGGTGGTTTGCTTTGTTCACATTGCAGAAATAGGTTGAGCACTAGACTTTGACACAATGCTTTTCTTGAGGAAGATGATTATAGGACATACTGGATGAAGGATTACAAATTGATGCTGTTTTATACATGTCTTCGTAGGTAGGACCCATGTACAGAAAAACTGAAGTAACTGTTGCAACTTAGAGAATGCCATGCCTTACACCAGGAGTCCTCAAACTTTTTA
>VXBA01000279.1:647-68051 GCA_013399895.1 Serilophus lunatus
AGAGAGAGAGAGAGAGAGAGAGAGGGAAGAGGAAGTGGCTTCCCCTTCCCACTGCTTCTCTTTGGCCAGCCTCCCTGGCCTTTGAAAATAGTTCCCTTATCGGTTTTTTTCCTTTTTTTTTTCTTTTTTCCCTTTCGCGTGGTTTTTTTTGGGTTTAATTCTGTGTTAAGTCTGGAGTTCCTTTAAACTGTTATTTTTCGTTGGTTGAGCTCCAGACAAATAAACTGTTTCCCTGTTGTTCAAAATTCTGTTCAGTCTTCTCGTCCCTGTTCAGCTTGCCCTTATTTAAAACAGTGGTGCTTAAACCACCACAAAATCCTATGAAACCTTAGGATGCAATTAAGCAACAACTTCAGCCATTCTAAATGACAGAGAACATGAAACTGTTACAGTATAACAACATCGCCAAGCTGTCATTTTCTTCAGCAATTCTATCAGATCCAGAAATTAAACAACTGTAGGCTTAGTAGCATGGAACAAGGGTTATATCTGATGTATAGGAAAAGATTCTTTTACCAAATAACAATCATGCATATATCTTAACTTGGCTTATATTTTCTTCTCAGGACTGGCAATAGAGTATTGACAAGACAGTCCTGCCAATCCTTGTTCCCAAATCACCTACCTTGTGGGACATGATCTGCAGTTATCATTGCATTATTCTCCCATTATGAAATATGAATTGTGAGACATGAGAATGCTTTCAAACCCCTATGCTACACTTTGGTATTTCCTATTGAATTGTGTCTGCATTTGCCATATCAATAGACCTTTGTTATTTGATGTTAAAACATTTTAGGTAAACACAGATATTTTTCTATTGATTTCCACATCTCACATGAAAACCAGATTAAATTTACAAGGTTCTACCAAATGTTAACACTTCATGTGATATTTTACACTCAAAAATATGCATCCAATGTAGACAGCAATGACACACTGACAGAGAGAGAATAGCAGAAAAAAAAATCAAAAGTCTTTCCATCATGATTTGAAGTTGGTTTTCTATTTTCCTTGAAAAATATTTTGCATCAGAAGAGACAGGTGATGAGAGTTTGCCAGTCATATACACAACAGCATCAATGTATAGTATTTTCCTTGATAGAAAATAAAAATCTATCTTAGTACCAGAAAACACGGACAGGGAATCCAGTATTCTTGCTTAGAATCATGTCCGAGTGGGGAAAGCACAGAAGACCTGATATTCATAAGGGCCTAATCTGGTGGAATAGCAAATACATTCAGAGAAATTGCCTATTCCTCCTCTATCTGAAAGGTGATCGAGCCATCAAATATCAAAAGAATAAAAGAGCAACATGCAAATTTACCAACCTCAAATTTTACAATCTTTAGTAAGGGAGACAAACAGGGACCAGAAAGTAATTTTCATTACCTGGCAGGGATGCAGACTTATGTGAATATCTGAAAACATGCTTGTAAGAGTATGAAGAAATAAAGTGGTATTAGTAGTAGTAGTGTGCTTATTATAAGTCACTCACTAAAATGAATGATAGAGGTGATCTAAAGAATACAACAACGGTTAATTTTCAAACAAACCACAAAAAGGCTATATGAAATTATCCTCATTAAGACCCATTAACATTTTAAAATGTGGAGAAGCATGAGAGATATGCTTTTCAAATTGTAGTAATGAAAACATAATGAGAACAGATTTTGCCTCCTGCTATCATGTGCAATACAATACTAGAAGGATAATTAGTGCTCCTTCAGGCATCTGACCATGTCATATCAACCAACCAGCCTTTCTTTCAAGCGCAATAGAACACCCTTTTCTATTCAACTCTGAAAGATCTGAGAAAAACCCAAATCATTTTGTAGGTGAATTACTTAAGACATTTAGTTAATAATTCCAGTCCTTCTCCATGCACTTGCCAATTAAAGGAAAATAAATTTCTGTTGCAATTCTGCTGCTGGTTCAAACAAAGCCTTAATGCTTCACCATGTATTGACATAGCACTGTTGCTGAAACCCCAAGTGCAAATGGAAGCAGCACTCTGATGAGATACTTTAACCAAATGCCAAAAATAGTTTTAAAGCTGCTAATATGGATCAATGTATCTTGATTAATCATATAATTTTAATTTTTTATAGTGGAATTGAAATGAAAGAAAAAATAATCATCGTTTCAACAGTAATTATGCACAGCAGTCATAAAGCAGGGAGTATAAGGTTATGGATAATTTGAGAATAATGTGAATTTACTTTAGGAGTTATACTAAGCTGATTTTTTCTGTTTTAGATCTATTTAGAGAACTGATCCTAACAATGGTGGCTTGTGTATTACTAATATAAAATTCATTAGTTATTTCTTTATTCATTATAATAGAGGGCAATGTTCTTTCCAACTTAACTGTATAACATACCAGACAATATGTCTAATACTTAAACAAAAGGGATAATGATAAATTGTAGAAAAACTAGTGTGATTGTTATGAATATCTGCTGACTTCTATATAAATGCATACACTTCCCACTGTAATTACTAAAAAACTGACACATTCATTATTTAAGCTGAGACTAGCACTGTTTTGAATACATTTATTTTCCTTATTTTGCGTATAATACTAGCTTCCAGGAAGTAGATGTTAAGGTGCTGAATGTCTTTCATTTAGTCTCAAGATTTTCAAAGGTTGGAAGGATGACCATAGGATAGAAATAATTTTGAAATCAACTGTTTGTGCTCAAAGTAATCTTTATTAAAATAATACCATTGCCTATTGCAAGTATTGAGAATAAGTGAAGTGCCTCCTCTCCAACTTCATGAAAGGCAGATGAGGTGCACTGGGCAGCCCATACAACTTGAGAATATGCTTTCTTCTACAGCAAGTGAGTCTTTCATTTAAAAAGGATCAGAAGCACCCTGTCATTGGGAAACACACTCTCAGAAAACGGGACTTGCTTCTCCACCTTTTGGAGACATCAAGCCCATTTTTGAAATAGCCTTTCTACTTCAGGACAAAATCATTTGATCTGAAATGAAGAACGTCTGAAAACCAAAAAAAAGATATAACACAAATGAAGATCAAACCAAATCTTCTATTACATTTCCTTTTGTTTTCAAACATTAACCTTCCCTCTTTCCAATTCAGCCTCAAGTATCATCCTCAGTAAGGATGATATTCCAATTCAGTTGAAGAAGTCTAGCTTTTCATTTTCTTTTCCCATGAACAAATGTATCAGTCAGTGATAAGCAAAGTTAGCAAACATTAGACTGTAAGCAGAGGCACAATCTTCCATGTAGCTCAGAAAATACACTTTGCGCCACACTTCTGTTGTAATCACTTGCCCATACCAGCAGGTATAACAAATTTGATTTCTATAGATGAGCAAAGAAAAGAAACACTGATATCATCGGCATATAATTTCCACTTGTCAACAGAAACACAATTGTAATTCACATTGGGAAAACAATGTACTAACAATTTAAGAAGGTGAGCTCAGAAATATGTGAGAAGTAGATTTTCCATTTTTTTTTCCCCAGCCTTCCCTCTGTCTTCCTCTCCCTCCCCTGCTAGAGTCTGAATTTCAATAACTTGAAAAGGACTTCTTACACATGTATATATAAAGAGAGATTTTTTTTTTTTTTACATCTGTTGGGATTGTTTTTAAGTGAACATTTTGAAACATTTAATTCATTGGTTGACATCTATCTCCTGACAGAAATTATATGACAAAAAAGGATTCCTATTTGAAAAGGCATAGTGGATAAATTTAGTTTTGCTATGTCTGTGACATAACATTAAAGCATAATGTTCAGATCTTTCAGATTAATTGAGATGAAGCTTTAGATCTCATAAGCTTTTAAAGGAATTTAAAAAGGAGAAACCTAAGCATGTGTAATGCTTTAGAGTTCAAAAATGATGCTTCTTCTAGATCACCACTTAAAAGTGATCTAAGATAATTATGTCCTTATTTTTTAATTTTATTTCTATTTTAGTATTTTTATAAAGTTATTCTCACTTTAAATGTACCATAAATATTTAACTTCATTCTTAATGTAATGGTTAAATATTGAAATGCATTCACTGTTCCCTTGTTACCTACAAGAAAAAGACAGAAGAGTAAAAGCCATTACTAGAAAACCTTCAGTGGCCTCTCACTTAACAAACATTCACATCCTCGATTTTATACTTCATTAAAGTTCCTGGTGGGGTTAATGGGTGCTTCTGAAGTGTGCACAGATATTGTGTGGATGCTTTATTCCCTGACCTACAAATGTTTGCAACTGTGGCCTAAGAAATATCTAATACAGATTAAGTATAAAAAAGCTTTTGTTCTTGGATCAAAAGAACCGGTCATGAATAAAAGGAGTCAGATCTGATCCTATCCAAGGAAGTACAGCTTTATGACAATTTTTTTTTTTTTGGTAAGGGTCTGCAGTATGCTCCCCATCTGTTCATGGAAAAGAGATTTTTACTGGAACGAAATAAAACACAGTGGTGATTGAGACAGCTGTGTGACACCTGAGAGATTGGAGTGAACCTGAGAAGCTGAATAGCTCCAAGGACATGAGTGGCTGGTGGGCAGGTTACTCCTTAGGGATTCAGGGAGAGACAAAAGTTACAGTCATAGGTCTCCCACATGCAAGGTAAGTACCTCAACCACTCCCTAAGGGCTAGCTCTAGTTCAGTCCTCTCTGTAGGTTTTATTATGTTGCTACATGTTTAAGGGTTAAGAAAGACAATAAATCTTCACACCAGTGGTGCATTCACTAATTACAAAAAGCTGCAAAAGTCTATCCAGAAATCAAATAAATACAGCTAGGAATGTACTACACTGTCGTTGACTTATTTATCCTTTTTATCATACAAATACTGTATTTTATTTGATTACAAGGTATTTCAATTTGGTTTACATCTCCTCTCTGTTATTAAGTCTAACCAGATAATTGGACATATTTTTCTGCAAATAAAGAAACTGAGACAAAAGGTTTACCTATCCAGAACACACAGTGAGAGCTGCGAAAGAGTTATTAACACAACTCTTACGTACCGATGTGTCACTCCTACAGATTTTCACCTCACAAAGTAAGATCTTCTACAAGAAATGTTTTTGTGATACCTTATGATTATTTCCTTTCTAGTAACAAACATAACATACTCTTTCTGCATCAGGCATAAAGTACACCCATCGTTTTATTCAAATTAGCACATCATCTTCCAAATTGCATCATTCTGTCTGTCACTAAAATTTAAGACTGTTATCAACATCATGTATAAGGCGTTATGCATGCAAATTCCTGCAATTCAAATGATTCAATACCCATAAGAATATTAAAATATTAAGAGTTACAGTCAAATGTGGCAGTCTTATGTTCCTAATGTTCCACAGACTTTCCAGATGTTTTCCTCAAACGTTTAGGAGTAGGAACTAAGATATATTTCACAGAGCAGCCAAAAAAAAGAAAAATTTAGGTTTTTTCATCATAAAAGTGTAACTGCCATTCCCACATCCAAAATTTGCTCAACCAGGTAATTAATGCAAAGGATAATAATGATCATAATAGAAAGAAAAAAAAACATCTGTTTTAACAGTACAAGTTTTGCCATAGAGCGGTCTCATAAAACACATTTTATATTTGGCAACCACCAGAGCACAACAAAAACCACTCCAAACCTCTATGCGTAGAAGAAGATGTATTCATAGGTTTTTTAACGCCTATATGTATCAGAATACATTTTAATAATTCAACAAATTAGTCCATTCTAGTAGAACAGCAAATATTTTTTGCAGAGCTATACACATGGACCACATCTTTTTAACAGTTCTGTGCATTATTTCAGCCCAGAAGGTAGAAGAAAAAATTCAAAAAACCCACTCCACATTTACAGTATCATTCAAACATGTCTGGCTTCTACTCAGAGTTGCATCTCCTCATAATGATACTGATATACAGATGGAGAACTTTAGTGTGAATAAATGGAGGAACGCACTAGGGAAATGTGACATTTTCCAAATGCATATAAATAGTTATATAGGAAAGACAACTTTTTTGTCTTTTCTGTAAGGAAGAAGTAAATATGAGATCACTGATACATATTCTGGGCCTGACCTCTTTTTAACAGAAAATAATAGAATTAAGCCCAGGCTCCTCATAGGTGACTTAACTAAATAGTACTGTCCAAAGTAGACTTTCCTTTTCCTGTTTTTTTATAGTGTTACCAGTCTGTCTTTGACAACCAGCTGCAATTCCTGGCACACAAAACACAAGCATCTAGCACAATTTTGGATGCTTTAGATTACATCTCTTACCTCACGTTCGGTCCCCAAGGAGACAAAGGATTGTCTTGTGTTCTGTGATGTATTTCCCAGCCCTCTGTGGGCAATCTGGACACCAAAGCCATCCAATAAGGTACTAGCCCTGACGTTTAAGCAAGTGACTCCTATCCTGGATGGGTGACTTGTAGGAACCAGCCCATGCCATCAGATTTGACTCCTTGCAACTAACTGCCAAATGGGAAGCTGCAGCTGGCAGAGCTGAGAGTGCAGCCTGACCCCTGCCTCCGAGTGTCCAGGAAAGTGCAGCTCAGTGAACAGGATGGCATTTCTGCTGCTCTGTTGCTCCATAGCTTGGTTTTTTAAACTATTTTCTTTTATTCATTTATAAAATATCTGATTAAAGTTTTGTATAAAAAAGACTCAATAAGTCTTCATTTTAAATTATTGAAAATAGCAGCCTAGAAAATTTGCTTTAATTGAATAACCAAAGATGGCTGACATAGTGTACAACAAATAACTTTCTACAGAATCTAATCTTCATTTGGACTAAAATCAGCATAAATCTCTCTGCGTTTCTGCATGTTTTTCAGTTTTTTGAAATTAGGATGTTATAAATTTTAGCAAAATGTAAGCTGGTTGATAAATGCAGAGTTACTTGTTTCTTCCTCAGCATGTCTCAGTCACCAACTGCTGAGGTTTTTGGTTTTAAACTTTAGTATATTAAGCATTAGTATGACATGGCTTCTGGTTCCCTGCTGAAGTGTACTCCCTGCTTCCCAGAAAATCATTAGATGCCATTGTAGCTCACTCTGTTATTGTAGGATTTGGCTGTCAATTGGATAGAAAAAAGAAAAAGCACAAAACAACTCATCGTTTCTCTAATTTTCATCACTTGATCCCTGGTGCCAAAGACTTCTGACTGGATGAATCAGACCTGTGAAGCCAGTTCATTATCCAGATTTAGGCCCAGTTTTGAACACTTGTAATGAAATGCATAACTTCTGCTCTGTTGCAATAAACACTTAATGCACAGTTACTTTCCAAGGCTCCTGTTGTTAGGGATGATTACAACAGAAGGATTAAAGGAGTCAATTTTTTAAAAAGCTCTAGTACTCCCTAAACAAATCCATATCATACAATAAGGGAAAAATTCAGATAAAAAATAAATGTAAAAATCACAGCATTGCAGCACTCGATATATACACTGTTTATCTAGTATGCTGCCCTTTTTGCCACACACTCCAAAATCAAATCAAGCCACTGCTTTGACCACAAGCCCCAGAAGGTTTGTGACACATTATTCAAGTCCCCTAATGCTGATTTATTGTGAATGTGCTTCACTTGCTGCCTGGATATACCCTTAGACAGAGAGTGAGGGAGAGTGAGATCATACTGGCCTACCTTATCCTAGACTGCAATTTAGTCTAAAAGTAATCCCAGTGAAATCAGAGCACCATGCATGAGACTGAGTGCCAGGTAGGACAGATGGAAACTTGACAAGGAGAAAAGAAGGCATGAGCACCGTGCAGGAGACATCCACAGCACTCTAGTCCAAATGGCAGAATTTAACCCACATACAGGTCCTTTAGAAAGCTTTGATGGAGTTCATATTTAATTAACAAGTCACTAAAAAGTTTTGCTAGCTTTTTTAGAAGTGTTGCGTTAGATAAAACAAAATAACCCAAAAAGCAATAAAAACAGACCTTAGGCATATACAGTGAAATATTCTAAAGGCAAAGGTTAAAAGCAATAGTCCAGTCACTATAGTGAGATTTGAAGTGAAACAAAATAATTTAAATTTGCAAAACTATTTCTGAATGCACAAATAAAAGCATCTGACACGTGGATTTAGCAGGACTGAGAATTATGCTTTTGGCATGTAAGGAAGGCAGAGAAGAGAATTTTGGAAAAGGGATGAAAGGTAGCCATGCACATCAAAGAATATGACCTGTGATTAAAAGAAGCTTTAAAGCTAACAGACAAATGTGACTTGTTAGGGTAATCACAGATCAAAATTTTCTTACACCTGCTCTTTTATGAAGACTTTCTACAGCAAAGCAATGTCATCTTAAAACCTCATGTTTCATGTCCTGAGCAATCTGCTTTAAAGCCCTAAGAAGAGCTTTAATGATGAGCAGTCTTTCAAAAGAAAGAATAAAATACATATTTTACAGCTTTCAAAAAGTCATTGTGCTATAGTTTTCCTTTCAACAAACTGGAAAATTTAAGTATGAACCTAAATACAAAAAAAAGACAAGAAAGGTGCTGTTTCAGACAGAAAGCCAAAGAGCACATCAATATTAGACATTTTAAAAAAAAAAAAAAAAGAATTTTATATTTATATTAAATTATAAATGGTCCACGTTGTAGCAAATCTAATCACTTTTCTGTTTCTTTGTCATCTCTTCTTCCCTTTCACACTGTGTCTTCCCAGACTATTCAGGTTATGGAGCAAGGAATTCTATGCATTATATATATGCATGCAAAGACTTCTCTCTGTTTTTCAATAATACTCTTTTCAGTGGTGTCTTGAGTGTGGTGGGTTTTTTCACAGTAGTGAATATGGGCCTATGCTTTAGATTTTTGCTGAACACAGTGTTGATAATACAGAGATGTTTTTGTTAGTGATGAGCAGGGCTTACCCAGAGCCAAGGCCTTTTGTGCTTCCTGTAACACCCCACTAGTGAGGAGGCTGGGGTGCAATATCTGAGAGGAGACACAGCCAGAACCAGTGACCCAAACTGACTGAAGGGATATCCCCGACCATGCTTGGCACATAAAGGCATTTGTCTTCTCAAGTCACTGTTAAGTGTGATGGAACCCTGCTGTCCTGTGGATGGCCGAACACCTGCCTGCCATGGGGAAGTAGTGAAATAATTCCTTGTTTTGCTTTGTTTGTGTGCGTCGCTTTTGCTTTACCTGTTAAGCTGTTTACCTGTCTTTGTCTCAGCCCATGAGTTTTCTCACTTTTACTGTAAGACTCTAGTGACTCCTTCTCATGATGAGAAGTTACTCTTATTTGTTTTAAACAGAGGTTTGTGAATATTCATTGAAAGAGGCTTTTTTTTGAAAAATAAACTCAACAACACATGATTAATAAAACACTGTGAACATTGTTTTCTATATTACACCTTTTTGAATACACAACTGATCACCTGGATTTCATAACTGATTTTATAACATAAGTGCGAGATAGTGGAAACACTAATGATGTCATTGCTGAATTGGATCTCTGGAGAAAATGGTACTGAAATCTGCAAAGCATAAGACCTAAGGTCTTAAGCAGATATCTGAAGGGTCTTTTTAATCTTCTCTGTGCATTAAATTTATCTATTTCTAAACACAGACTCTAAATCTGGATGAAACTGGAGACATGCCCACAGAATTCAGAAAACCTTGGTTACAACTACATGCATTGCTTGTATAGGCTGACAGTGCCCCCTCAAAGTCAACAGAGTTAATACCTTACATGATATGTTTCCAATATTTAGCCAAATTATTCTCTCAGCACACCATGGAAGGAAATGAGCACAAGAACACTATTGCCTCTGCAGTGCTTGTGGTTAAATTCTCTTTTGGCTCATCAGCCTGCCAGAATTCTAGGGCTTCAGATGAGAGATTTTGAAGACCTCTCCTCATTTGTGCAACAGCAAATGACTGCTATTTGCATCCAGAATTCACCCATTTTCTTTTCATGCTATGCCATTATTCATAAATCACTTGCTACAAATAACATATAGCACGGTGTGTGGACAATGTTTTTCAGTTCTTTCAATCTCAATGTAACAGTAACATGTGATAAAAATTATAGGAAAAGTGATATATAAAATGTCTCTGTTTATGGTCCTTATAGCACTTCAGGACAAAAATTAAAAATCTAGTTCTAAAGGTCAAAAATGTTAGACAGCCGATGAAGTTGGAGGTGAAAGTTTTGAAGTTTCTCTTCTTTCCCCAGGTTAAGTCATTACACAAAAATTACATTTTTCGAGATTTTTTTTTCCTTACAATGTCTGATAATGTTATCTTTAACAAGTAGTCCCACTAGAGTTCTGCTGCTTTTTCCTTCTGCTTATAGGTTTTTTGGGGTTTTTTGCAGAAGACATTTTTAACTTTCCTTCAGACACTATTTTCTCCCTGCCAATTGCATTTTCATCTAATGAACATATTAAAAAATCAAGTTTAGATTTGAAGCCATTGATAACATGAAAAAAATTTCCATCATAGGAAATCTGCCAGTGTAGAAGATGATAACAAAACTCGATTCATCCATTCTTATTCTTTTCAAAATCTATAAGTTAGGCTGAAGCATGAAATGAATTAGAATGGAACAATTGAATCCCCCTATTTAAATTCACAAAGAACAGACACTAGATCTAGTACCATCTGCAGATTAATTGCACAATAATATTTTCCACCAAAAGAGAACATCTGTTTGCCAACTCACTAAACCTAAACCTACAATGAAATTTCACTATGGCTGGTGTTCAGTCTTTTAGCACAGGAAGCTGAACAAAACTATAGAAAGCTTCAAACCTGTCACATGTCTTGTGTCTCTTCAGCTGTACAATTTTATCCATCAGCTCAAACTTAAAATTTGCAGACTGCTTTCAGTACAATAATCAAAAAAATGAATACAAAATACAGAAAGCACCATCTAATGCTGGTACTATTTCATAAGATCTAGGAGGGCTAAAACTCTACTTAATAGAGGTCTGTCAATTTTCAAAATACATTGTTTAGAGACGCTGGAGGAACAGCAGCAATACCACCACAAAACAGCAGTGTCATCCCTGGTCAGCTGCACTGCAAAGCACCCACAGGAGCCCCAAGACGAACAGCACTCCAGCTGATTTCATGACTCCCTCTACACCCACTTACCATGTTAAAAAACACATTAAGTTTTGTGTATCACCAGATTAGAATTTTACCAATTTGGCTAAACATTAGGCAAATACTGTAGACTTAAAATATCATACATTGATAGAAGGTTAATCCCTACTGAGAAGTAAATATTTAGCTGTTTATACATATTCACAATTACGACATAGGTAATACAAGCACTAAATTATGCTGCATACTGAATAGGGAGACTAATTCTTCCTGTACACTTGTTCCATAGAGTGATTCTGTGCTAGTGAAAATTATAAAGGGAAAAAAACCCAAAACATTTGTAACAGAAAATTCTACTGAAACTATCCAGTAAAAAGAAAAAATAATGGCAATGCTTCAGGTGCAGTGAAATTAGCTCTAACAGAAGCCACTTCTCAAAAAAAAATAAAAAAATAAAAAAGGGTATTTTTGGTGTCTCTGTTGTGCTGTAATCAATAAATAATGTTGTTAAAAAATAAAAGCTGTAGAAAGTGTGTAACTTGGTTATGCATAGTCTGTCAGCCTTTCAAGTGTAGCCTTTCACAGCTACCCTATAGACACACTTCCTAAAGAGCAGGCTGCCATCTCACTTTCCCCTGCTCCATCAGAAGAGAGCAAAGATCTGGGTGCAGGGCAGAGGAGTCATTTGAAAGACTTCATGCAGGTTCTTCAGCACAAGAATGTGCTTCCCGACCTGTACTCTTGCAGTTGCAGGCATTGAAGGCTCATAGTTCTGCTCTATTTTGTGCACTGAGAGGTATCTTGTCCTCCATTAGAAATCCTCATCTAATCCCTCCTACAAATGAATATGGGTGCTCTCCTGGAAACCCCCCACGACTGCAATAGTAAAAAAGGAGATGTGAGACAGCAAGCAGGACATGAGCAGATGAAAATTTGGTGTTAAGACCCACCGAAAGATTTACTACTAATTGGCAACTTTTCCAGATATTTATTATTAGTCTGTACTGAGGAAAAAAAATATAAAAAGACTTTGATATCTGGAATAATAAATATCATCTACTAGCTGAAATATGCTTTCTGGTTAAAAATTAATCACTAGGCTACTTAACTGATAGCTAATCATGGCTCTCAGCCTATGTACCTATAGAAAGTTGCATGCAGATACTAATAACTCCTCCTTCTCCACCTTCATTTCTTTTTCATATTTTTCACAGATTTTTCCCTTTCTCATTGTGTTTCTTTCTACATGGAAGGTAAACCAAATGTCTGAGTTAAATGTTTGAATTCACTTTGTTAAATTTCCTTGGAAATCAGGCAAAACAAGTTTGACCCACTTTAGTCACTCCTGTTGAACTATGATTTCAGAGCGGACAAACATAAGGGCAAAGAATATTTACTTAAAATGAAGTAATCTCCTTCTGGCAATAAAGAGAATGTATAACTGGGTAGGACAATGACCACTTAATACAAAAACAAATATAAAAATCACTTTTCTGAGAAAGAATATCTAGCAAGTTACCACTGAGAATACTTGGCCACTGAGAAATGCCTTGCTTTGTGTCTGAAGCAAGAAGCACGCTCCCTCTGCTTTCATTCCAGCCACAAATCACACATCCAGCTCCAGTTTAGGACTACTCTCCCAGAGGAAATTTCTCATACAATTGATGTGCTTTTTCCCTTGTTACCACCTCCCAAGTGCCCTGCACAGAGATGCAACTCCCTTTGCCAGTCTGAGACAGTCAGCAAATAAAATCACTCAGGTAAGAACCTTAGCATTAGACGACTTGACATATGGCATTTGTGGGAAGAATTCAGTTACTAGCACTTTGTAGGATACCCAAGATATTAACAGTAAGGAAGCATGACAAGCATGACAGGAAGCAAACAAGGGAAGCCAAGAGTGTAGCCTTGACTGAAAACTCACAGTAGTAGGGAGTGGATCCTCAGGTTAACTTCTGCTCCCAAACAGCATCTGGGCCATACTGATGCCTCAGGATCCCTGTGGGGGCACTGTGTATAGTTCCCTGTGTCAGAAAAGATAACGAAACCACAGTCTAGTAATGGGGTTCATGTAATGTTTCTGTAGTAGCCAGAATGTATCAGGAAAACTTTTGAAGTAGCACCCTCCTAGCGTTGCCAGCCCTCGGGGTGACAGCCCAGGATTATGCTCAATAACTTTAGGTCTTTGTTATACAGCAAATGGAAAGGATGGAAATTAAAGCTGCACTCCAATGAGATATTAAAGTAATTCCAATTTATTAAATTATTGCAGACCACACAGTTCTTGTGGAGCTACTTCTGAAGAGTGTGTCTTACTAAATCTCTTAAAATATATTGACTTTGCCAGCTTTAGCCCACATGGCAGCTCTTCCATTCAGTAACCAAACTGTTTCATGTAGAGATTAACCCAGTGATCCCATACTTGAAAGGGATCGCTGCAGGACTTCATTCATATTCTAATACCAGCATTCTGCTGGGAAAGGCTAATTAGTCCACAGTAATAGCACAGTGATGAAACCTGAAACCTGAAGGAAATGCAGAAAGATAGCTCTGCAAAGGTGCTTCAGTCAAAACGGTATATTTTATATATGTGCTATAAATAAGTTATCCTATAAAATCAGTAAAATTATGGGAAACAGAGGGCTCAATTATTAGCTGGATACTATAAGTAGCTGCTAAACGAGCCGCTTTGGTATGGTGTTTGAATTATAACACTGATCTCTGTGTAAGTTGCAACAGTCTTCAAGAGCTAACCAGGATTTTTTTATGGTAAATTAAATTTTTCTTTACCTTATCCTTGAAAGTCAAAAGATTCTTTAAAAAACTTTTAAATTGCAAGAACCATTTCAAGATAATACAGTCCTTACATGAGCTTCTACTTTTGATTTACAACTTTACAAAATATGCAAGTACTGAGTGAATACAATTATAAATTTGCTCTTTGAACTCACAGCATTGAATGATTATGGGAACTATTTGTTATACACTTTTTTGTGAAATACAATTTAAAATACATGAACATATGCTTAAATTCCTAATATCACAGAGTTGGGCCACAAACCCAGAGAGAATCACTAAGGTACCTAATTTTGCACAAATGAATAATCTCAGCAAACAAAAATTTCCATCTTAAAAGACAATTACTCTTATTTGGGGACATAATGCAACAGAAAACATTTACCTTATTAATCTTAATATTTTAGAAAATTTATTCTGACTGCTTTGTCCTTGAGAGTAACCAGAATAAATTTCGGTTCAGATTTTCCCTATACCACATTTCTCCCTTGCTAGCACCAAAAAGAGAATTAGACTCTAAAGCTGTATTTAGACCATCTGCTTTAAACAACCAGGGTACGTGCAGTTGAGATTACTGTCAGGGAGCCCAATTTCTCAAAATATTACTGGAAAGAGAGATTTCTCCAGGATACAGTTTTAAGTACCCTTGGTGAGACAGTGTGAGTACTCCCAGGTGGAAAATATCCAAACAGCTCGGGCAGTCACTAGCACAGGCCTTATTAAACTACACTTCTCAAAGTCAGAATACTAATTGTCCTTAGAAATTTTAGGAAGATAGAAGTACACACTGAGGCACTGGAAGGGCACCTGACCTGAACAGTCTCTCCTTTCTGGGCTTGTGAACAGGTAGGAAAAGAACTTCAGATCTTTTGCTGCATTGAGAAAGACCATCTGCAATTTCATTCTGAAGAGACTATTCAAATATTTGTATATAATTCATTAGAATTTAGCAATACTATATTTCTCTGAAGTTGTCCATGGGAGAACTGAGACAAACATGGTTACACCCCGACTCCTTGTCAAGAATAATTGCAAATAACTGCGTAAGAACCTGTGCCATGACTTTTCAATAAGTGAGAAATATTTGTCAGAGAAATAGGCTACCTAAAGATCATTTGACCTCTCTTCCCCCCTCTCACATTTGCTTCCCTGTTCAGGAGAGTTTAAGATCTTCAAGTTCTGTCTGAAAATGAAATTCTGCATAAAACTCAAAAGATGAGAATGAATGTGACTGACGCCGGGGAGACTGTTTGCCAGATCAGTGATTTTCACACAGCTCTGAACAAGCACATGCAGCTTGTCCAGTGGCACCACACTGTTGTCTTTACTTGAGCAGAAATCATCTGCCTGTCTGAAATAACTGTACCACCCAGATCAAACATCTTTCTGTGAATAACTTCAATCAACACATTCTTCCTTTCACCAGGTCAGACTGCAGAGATCACACCAATGCATTTTTGCATTTGAAAAGCTAGTACAAACAATTAGATGCAGCAGTTGTTGGATTAAACCAGTGTATGGGGTCCAAGAATACAGAGGGAGTACGAGGTGAGGAGGAAAAATGTGAAACAGGAACTGGAATTCCAGGAGCCAAACAGCACTTGGGAAATCACACTGTGCGCTTTTACAAAACCCTGACAAGATTTGAATTTGCACTGGAAAGTAATCAAGATTTTTGCATTCTTCTAGGTGATTAAAGTGAGACCAGGAAGTGAAAACTTCTGATAAAGTTGTAGAAAAAAATCTCATCAAAACCTTGTCATTTGTAGCATGGCCCAGATTAACCAGGCCAAATTCATAAAATTAGAGAATAAAAAATAAATGCCTCAATAAACAGATAATTGCCTTATTCCTTTTCTGAGACAATGCAGTCAGCTACATTGTGTTTAAAACAATATTTAATTAATCCTTCTAGAAACCCTGAAAATAACCAAAAACTATTTATCTCTTCTCCAAAGCAGGAAATTAAAGTAATGAGATTAAACTGTTTTTCCAAATCTACAATTCAAGCCATTTGCAAATAAGATTAGATCTCAAGATCCTAGACCAGCCTCCTGCACACCAGAATTTATGAACACTTTATTAAGCTTTGGGGAATAATTTCTTAATATAAGAATTAAAAAAATCACTCCGAACAAATCTGTGTATTAGACTGTAAGTGTAGTAGTAAGAACAACCATTACAGCTTACTGATTAGGAAAGTATTTTATGTTGATAAAAAAATCTGATTAGATGGCTGCACACACTGTGGACCAAAGAAAAATGTCAAACAAATGAGAGTGCAGGGATAAGTGCACAGATTATTCTGCATAGCATCAAATGCAGCCCTTAGTTTCACCTATGTAGACTTTGATTCTGTGGGTAATCTTTTTACCCACAGAAGGGGGGATCTTTTTACTTTCCAGTTCTTCTTGATTTGTAGTTCTGATTGACAGTAATCCAGAAATTAATATTAGTTACAGGGAGAAAAAGAGAGGAAGAGAGATATGTTTATCGTAATTAGTATTTGCAAAGCTCTTTCAATTTCTTTGATGAAAGCAACCATAGAGGGCAAACCACTATTTTTTTTTTATTATCATTATTAATTAGTTTCCCATTGAATTCGTTGTGTCGGTATAAGAATTGTTGAACCCACTTGCTTCACCAATTGTGCTTTTTACAAGTGCTCTTTACAAGCTTCATTGTGATTTGTATTGAGAATATAGGAGAAAATAAAACAGAGCATAAATAAGTCTACCTACAAGTTACAGGCACAAGTTTGAAACAAGCATTTTATCCACTGGTCTGGAAAAAATTGTTGTCATGGCAATGATTACATCATTATACTGGCTATTTCCTTAGATACTGATATAACTGTCCCTTTAAACACCAGGCTTCTCTATGCTTTTGTATAGTCTGCAAAAAAAACCTCAAAAAACAAACAAACAAACAAACAACAAAAAACACATTTCTTTTTGAGGTTTGTGTATTCCAGTTTTTACCCTCTAACCTCACCACAAAACACTCCTATGAGCAAGCATGACTAGGTGCTGCTCGTTGGGTGTTCCAGCATCACAGCTTCAAGCTGTGGTCAGAGGAATGCCAAAACCAGCCACTGCAGGTGGCCCACCATCACTTCCCACCCTTCTGCCCAGTGTTGGTGCAATTGATTGTGAATCATTTATCAGCCCTATATGGAAATTGTCTATCTGCTGTCTTTTGTAAGGGCCAGATATGCAAAGGCAATATAAATTTTTACCACTAATCAGCACCTGAAACCTCACAGATTGAACAATTGACAAGAAAATCCATAACTAGAATTCATCTGCGATTCAGTCAGCTTTGACTTCATATTTAAAAGTTAGAGTTACTTCTTTGGATGTCCACATATTTAAGTTTTAACACTCTCCCTTTTTTCTGTAAAGACAGAAATGTTAATTAAAAATGTTAATTTAAAATTCTCCCTCATTATTTCTCTTTTCCATTAAAAGTACAAATCAATCTCACCACATCTAGGGTCATTTTGAAGTCTATAGGAAACAAATATTTTTAGCTGACTGATATTTTATGTACTTGCTTTAACTTCAGATAAAAAATCTGAAATTCCTATGATTATTCATAATTGTATTTTTTGACACGTCTATAATTGTTTATTATTGCTGCTCAAGTTAAAGAGCTGGTTATCAGCTCTTGTAAATCAATATAGTTCCAGTGGAAGTTCATCTTCTAAAACCTAAGAATTAGGTTTCTTTATACCAAATTGAAAATTTTTTTAACTGTGTATAATTTACTACCAGTAGAAAGCTTCTCCCTGCTGTGCATAGGGATATTCAAAGGATCAGTTCCTTTTTAGCAAAACCATGGTTATACATTTTAGGAAGTGTGCATTGATTTATTTCCTTAGTCAACAATACTGAAAAGCACAGACTATGGAAGAAAACTGCTTTTTCAGGGGTCACCACAGCAGTCTCTCTTCTGCCACTCATTCACTTCTCTCAGTCACTATTCCTGCAGTCATTTCTGTACACAAGACAGTTACCCTGTTAGTCATCAAGCTTGCCTCTATTCCAGAGTTTTGTCAGTAGCCCACACTTCTTCCTTTTCCCCCTTCCCCCTAATTATGCCAGAAAAAAGCTGCTTCTTTTTCTCTTTGTAAGGACATCATTTAGTTTTCACTCAGCCTTTAACAAGGTTATACTCCCATTAAGAATAAGTATGTTTTGCCACCAACAGATTTGACCACTGGAACATTCTCATTTTTTAATTTAATGCTGTTTTTAAAAAGTAAGGCTAAACTACAATCATTATAATGAAAATTAGACTAGCATTTGGAAAGAAAAGACAAGCTATTTCACAGCAAACAAAGAGATTTGTAATAACACATCCTAATAATCAGCCAAGTGCTTTGATTTTTTTTTTAAGCGGTCATTTTGTTCATAAATTTGGGATTGTAATGAAAGATGGCAGTTGAGTAGGTTACATTTTTTAAAAGATCTGCCAAGAGGAATGGCAGCCAGAGTAGTGAAAGCTACTATGTGAAATGAATAAACACTGTGGAGAATATGTAGAATATTTTATTCTTTGGAAATTTGCATAGAACTTGGAAATCAAGGGAATACCTGCCATTGGAGGCTAGAGAGCTGTGTGTTGATATTCAGCCTGATCTGTCCACAGAGCTCAAGTGCAGACTCCTATACAGACATATGTCCTGCAGTGAACTGCTTTCTGTAGCAAACGTGGCACCTGACCCATTGGCATGACACTCAGTGGGCTGCTTAGCTCAGACAGGGGGATGTGCTGAGACGTGGCTCACACATTCAAAAGCTTTTTTTGCCAATTTTACCTAAGAAATGATTGCAAGTGTCTGCACTGCATTACAAACATGTTAAAAGGTTTAAGGCTGTTATGTGCCTTGTTCACACTGATTTTGTAACTCACTTTGACTTCCTTGATTTTCAAGGAAAATCCATTAAGACCAATCTCATTTGTTTCCTTCCACTAACTACCAAAGCTGCTAAATCATCCTATAAAATGCTTCTCAGTTTTATTACATAGCACGTTTTATGACTGCAGTAATTGCAAGATTTAGTTCTTTAATCTTCAACACATCATCTCAATGAATTCACTTTATTAGATATATTGAGGGACTAAACTCCTTATGTATTGAAAAACCCTGAAAGGTATCTGAGTAGACCTGTAAGATCAAATCTTATTACACAATTGCAGATAACATAAGAGCTACATCATTCAAGAATACATCCCATTAGAACGTTATTCTCTAAATGAGGGATGAGAGCAAACATATATCTCAATTAACCATTAGATCATGTCTTTATACATCTTACTGCTTCGAAGCCTAACACCAGTGTTTCTAACAATTAAAAACCTGGGCAAATCAGATTCTTGAGGCTCCTGTTGCTTTTAATCCCTGAAAGCTGGATGGTACAATCCTCAAAGATCCTTACCAAATGAAAATATCATACTTAGAATTTTGACTCCTGTCCAAGCAACATTCAGCCTACTTCTCAAACCTTGTAGCTGTTCTTAGCAACTGATGATATCATCTGACCTTTCCTTCTATTCTCATATTCTGAGAGCATGTTCATATTTAGAATGGAATATACTATTGAACTGGATTTAATATCTAATTTTGAAATATTAATCTTCAAAGAAGAGAATGTGCACTGACTGGCCCAAAATGGATGACATGTCTCACTAGGGTGGCTTACGTATAAAAAACTGTCAAAATTTGCTGAAAAGACACAAACAGGGTGTCAATTATTCTTGCTCAAGTAATATAAACCTATATTTCATCTACTTGGGTGGGGGTTTTTTTGTTTTGTTGGGTTTTTTTAAAAAGACATTAAGCACATGTCCAGCTTTTGTACAGGAATAATATTTAGTGTGATGGAACTTCCTAGTGCTTAATTATTTTGCTGAAATTATTGTAAACCTAGAGTTTGGTATTCCTAGCAATGCAAGAAGCTGATAGAGGAGTGATCCCTTTGGTACAAGCCAGTTGCCTGCATAGTCTGGCCTGTCTTGGAAGGTGATCAGCTAATGGTGTCAGAGGAAAAGTTTAAAGCCGAAGTAGACCTGTGGGTTGCTTTCCTAATGTGTCTCCTCATTTTCAAAACTTGAATTTCAGAAACCACCTCAGGCAGAAGTGACACCTCTACATTTAAGAGCTCCCTGATTTTCTGTATCTATTATAGCATAAATGCTTCAGTCTTGCTGCTGTTTGCTATATCACTATTCAAATTACTGTAACTTTCAGACTGATATCTTAGATACTGCCACTTTTGAAATTACTGACAAAATACTCAGATGGTGTAAGTGTAAACATTTCACTCTCCCCCACTGATTCCTGCGTTTTTAAATGCTTTGAAACAAATTTGAGCTTAGTAATAAAACCTAGGGAAGAAAAAAAGAAAATTAAATAAAAAAATAATTGTGGAAACTTCAAGTACTTTGCATTCTTTTTCTCCTCCAAAGAAGCGTTTATACCACTTCCAAATTTAGACCCTTAGAAATTCCATATTCCATATTATTTTCACTGTGTGAATTTTGTTGGTAATATGTATAATACCACTACACTCCCCCTCTCTTATCTCTCTAATGGGCTTTTTGTCTAACTGAATCAGCTTTCCTGATTCTCTCTAGAAAAAATAACTTCATGGAAATCACACTCTCTAAAGTAGTCTTATGTTGACAGATTTATTTCACAGGGTCTCTAAACACATTATTCCTTTACAGATGCTAAGTATATTGTTTCATAGGCCATTTGCCTTTATAGTTATGGACACTTTAGGGCTATTGAAGTATTAAAAATACTAGATTTTAGACTTCATGCACTGTAAGTATAAAGACAAGTTGAATTAATGTATAGGCATCCACCTCTCTGGACACTATATAAGGCATACACTGCAGCATAAGTTGGTATAAAGATTTTAAGAGCACATATTTAGAACAACCTGACAATTCTGAGTGATGAACCACCAAACTGAATTATGTCCCACTATGAAAACCTATACAATGCCAGTAAAGGGTATTATGAGAAAGCTGAGAAGAAATAGATAAATTTGATTAATATTGTCTTAATAATTTGCACTTGATGTTGACACTTCAAAGTCAAAAAATAACAATAAAATTCTCATATCCAGTTGAGATGAGTTGGTATTTGTCTACATCACAAAGTCTGACTTCTTTACTTTTGTAATAACTTTTTTTTGCATGAGTGAAATACTAGTTTTCTAATGGCATCTTATTAAAAAAAAAAAAAAAAGTAAGTATATTTTATGTCTAGGCCAGCAAAATTTCTCAGTACTGCTGAAAAGCAGGAGTATGTATCTCACATAATTCTTTCTACATATTGTGCACCAAGGAAAACCCAAAAGACACATCAACACTTCAGTCACTTCTATGTCTATAACTTAGCAGATATGTCAGAGCTTCTCACTGAGATACCAGCAGTGGAGCCATAGCAGCACAGGACATGGTCTTATCTTAGGGTGAACTTCGCTGAATGTCCTTGTGACAACACAATTTGGTCTAGGTAAGCAAGTTTAAAGCCAGTTTCAAAATATGTGCAAAAGTACACTTCACACTTGCCATTCTTGGTTGTCAAGGTGGTAACTGAAGCCAAAATTTTATAAACATCCAAAACCAGAACCAATTCTCTACCACATGACCTCTCACACAGCAACAACTCTATCAACTCTATGGCAGTGATCTACATTTCTGTCTTTGTCAAAACACTTTATATAAGAAATTCTACTTACACAGAAGTCACAAGGCATCCTGCTGCCAGCCTTTCTGTGAGAAATCACAGCACACCTGTATTCCATTCTCTACATAGGGGAGTTAAAAAAGAAAAAAAAAAAAAACACAACAAAAAATGAAACAACTGTAAGTTTAGAGTAAGGTCAGTAATTTTAAAGCCTTCAAACTGGCATGGGTCAAACTATCTTGACATTTCTTTTGTCATCCATTACACTTTCTGGAAGTGGTTATCATCTAAAATACCATGGTGAACATTCCCCTGAGAGGCATTCTCCAGAGCAGAGGGCAAGCTGCTCTCCATCAAAGCCTACAGCTATAAAATTTACTGTACTAGTGCAAGGCACAATGAGCCAGAGTCTTCACTGAAGTCCCAGGGTAAAATTAATCTTTTTAAGCAGACATTTATCCATTAAATCACCAGCCTGATAGCCCAGTTTTCTTAAAGAAACAGATTAATCATATTTGAAGGAGCATTTAAAGATGGTTAAAAAAAATGACAGTTACTTTTTTATTTTCAATATAGAGCTCTCAGAAATACCCATAGTTAATATAAGAAAGCACTTCTCAAGGTAACGATCTTGCAGTTGCTCTCATTACACTATATTTTAAATATCTGAGATAAATTCTCCCTCTAAATGTAAATTAAAAAATTGTTTTAGAAATAAAATTCATCTATTTTTGAGGCAGGGGCATTTTTCAAATGTAAAAAATCAATTGGTTATGAGAAAGCTTAACAACTTCATGATTTGCAATAGGATTTTGCAAATCATGGCAGCAACTTGATTTTTAGGATACTGCATTGAAGGTAGAATATGCTTTCTACCAATCAGACCTAACTGAACTGCTAGGCTCTGAATTATTATATGTGTGTGCTTTTAAAAGGGGACATCAAAATCCCCTAAAAATATTAATTGTACTGAGCAACCTTTTTCTTTTAATAATCATGCTTAGCTAATTTCTTCATTTTTTTTCTTTGGCATTATAAAAAATTACAATCCTGGTAAGCAATCACTACATAATAATAATAATAATAGGAGAAATATGGCTTTTAAATTTCTTACAGAGAAAGACCCTTACAGGAATAAGAAATGTAGCTTATTTAGAGTACATCTGTAGTCTAGCTTATTAAAACAGATCAGAGGTTTTCCCTGATTCAATCAGGTCATCAAAATAGATACTGTCGCTTTCCACTTACCTAACAATATAATTTATCTTCCCAAACCCTTCAAGCTATTTTCATTAACAAACTAGCTCCGTGTTACTGCGGATGTACAGGTGCCATATCAGATTTTGTTATAATTTTTTTTATGTTTGGCTTTGGATGCAGATCTCATATTAAACTATTGTTTTTTAAAAAGGTAAGATCAGAATAGAGAAGTTGAAAATTAATCTGAATTTCTCCTAATCCCAGGTTTTATAACTACTGGTTATATTTAAGACAGTTACTATTTTGTTTTTTAATAAATAAAAAAAAAAATCTCACTGTAACCATAAAATTAAATCATTAACAATTATATAATCCTTCCTCTTTGTATTTTAACTGACAAAAACTTTATCCAGCAGCACAAAATACAGCTCTACTGTCCATGGCAGGGTGGATTTTAAGGGCACTTCTGAGAGTTATAAACATTTGTGTAGATTCCAAGTCCAGATCATGTAGCTCAGAAAAGGATTTATGTGGTGGACAAAGCCACTGTTGAGTATATCCCCAGTCGTGATCTATTTCAATTCATGGATTGCTAAGGCACAGTGGGGCAAGAGAGGAGTCTTCTCTCCAGAAACATTTTATTTACTGTCCTGGGAAAAAAAGTTTCAACGTTAGAAATTGATTTAAAAGTGTATCAGGAGATTTTAAAGAGAAAGAGCTGCAAAGAACTCACCACTGCTACAAGCTTTATTGTGAGCTATATTGTAGTGCTACAATTCAATAATAGTTGGGAGAAACTGCTGGTTTGAGGCATAAATTTCCTGTAGTGGTCTCAGGGCTTAGGTCAGGATCATGAAGTCAGACATTCAATAAACAGTTATTATAAAATTATTAGCCTTCCTGGGTCTCAAAAAGAAGAGAAAAGCAAGTCTAAACTCTAAGTTATTTTCCTGGCTTAGTACATCACAGACAGGGTTTTGGTTTTAGTGAGCTATAGCTCAGCAAGGTATTCCACATTTAATCTACTCTAGTCTTGCCATTACTTGTCTTTTTGTCACTTTTTCTATAAAAGTGGCAGCAGCCACATTTGCTAGCAGAGGTATATGCAAAGCTATGCCATTTATCCTTAAACACAATAGCACTGATTTGCCCCATCAAGAGCAGGCAGGATAGACTGTAACAGAGGGAATTAAAGTCTCACTCCAGGGAAAGTTTGGCAATTTTTTTTCCCACTGTCACATTCAAAATATCACCAAAAGGAAAGAAGTTTCTGTACAAGGTAGATCTATATTGGAGGCTCTTCTTTAAGGTGTAAGGGTGACCTGCTGGGTTGGGGTGCCTGATCTCCCATTTCCTGGCAGATGATCAGGTCCCTCTCTGTTCTGTGGTGCCTGTTGAGTCCAAGCCAGCCCTCTGCCATTAATATTAACCAAGTGTTTAACAGCATTATATCATGATCACTGAAATATTTTAAAACAAGAAATATTTACATTTTAGAACCCACTCCAATCTTTCATATTAGTTTCAAACTTAATAAGAAAATGTCCATAGCTCTTGATGGCACCTTTAGTGTTTCTGAACATTAAGAATGGTTGTTCTGTCGTTAAATACACTTAAAAGCTACACAGAAGGGTAAATATTTAGTCCAGTGCATGGGTATTTAGCTGTGTTATTTTCATTTGCATTAATAGATACAAATATTTACAGTATATTTCTCCAGAATGTTTGTGCTTGGATTTGGTGGAATAAGAGAGTCACAGGAAATGAAGTACCAAAAAAGTATTCTTCTATCAAGAATATTGTCCAATATATAATGCAAATAAGCATCCCACAGGAAAGATCTTAGCCTAAAAGTGCCCTACAGTGCTTTACAATAAAAACATTTCTCAGAATTAAACCAGTAATATCAGAGGTTACACAAGGAGGAAAACAGAACTTCTGCTGCTTCGGAACCAGCGTTCGTGCCCCATACAAGATCCCTTGTCTACTCACTTTCAAACTGGACCAAAACTTTGCAGGAGCTGCAATACAACTGACATACCTGAACTAGTTTTAAAGTATCTAGCTCAGGTAGCAGTGGCAATGTATCCATGACAACGCAGAATTCAGGAAGGATAAATTTGTCCTGTACCTAATATACTGGTAGTATCCAGTTTTCTTAGCAGTTTCTGTAGTCTCATGCATGGCTGCACTGCAGCACAACTTACTTAAATCTCCTTAGCAGAAAATCTTCTTAGCCTATTGAAGGTGTCTATGTTTCAGGAGCGGCCTTTTTATTGGGAAAGTCAAAAATAGCATCAGTAAAAAAAATATGTATTAACTAAACTAACTCTTTGAGCTGAAAAAGCTCGAATGCTTCAAAGATCAGTTGAACACTTTAACAGAGCCAACAGTGATAACACTATCTGAATTCTGCATAAGTACTTTGAGTGGTGTCTCTGGCACTTTGCTGGTTCACATTTCTCAACAATAGCACTTCCTGCCCTCTGTGGTGTGGTGTTGGATTCGGTGCCAGCGCTTTTATGTTTAATGCTGAGCCAAATAAGACTGATTTCTGTAGAGTTACAAAGTCCTGCTGAGGACACAACCCCCCCATGCCCAAAATGAGAACTGCTCCCGGTGATCCTGGTCAGGTGAACTTGCTTAATTAGCACCACAGCATAAAAACTAACAGCACAAGTACTATTTTGCTTCTCTAGACCACTGCCTTTGAGAATGTTCCCACCAGTCTCCCATCAGCACTTGGCAAAGTCACCTTCAAAATCACCCACATTTATTTTATTACGTGCATTTTGCTTTTAAAGGCTTCCCATTACAAAGATCTTCTGAGAATAATTTTCCCTTCTTCCCAGTAGAATTCATCTATTCTGTGTGTCTCTATAATTTCTAACAATTAGCTTCTTTTCTCTTAAATTAAAAAGTGGTGGGATTATTTTCACTTATAATCTGAGCTAAAATGCTAACTGAATTGAGAATGTTTATGGCAGAATCTCAATTCAGAGATAGAAGAATTAACAGTACACTCAGAATTCCCAAGATAATCCCAATCCCATCCATTAGATGGAGTTACACAATGTCTGCTTTATGCTGCCTTTTCCTGCATATTGTCCTGACATCAGACAGATCCAGTTGCCATCGGAACTGCATTTTAATAAAATGCTCACTTCTCTAGATGTGAACAACACTTGCTGTCCAGCACCTCTCCTAATCCACCTTTCTCAACTCTCAGTGCTCCACTAGGATCAAGGATCACATAAAGCCAGCTGTACAGATAACACAGTTGTAGCCAACAAGAATTCCCAAAAGTCTTAAATCTAAATTTCCATTTAACAGTTTAATAGCAAAAATCTAGGATTACAAGGATAGAGCTAATAAGCAGCTCCAAAGCACTGTCTGGAAAAGAACCAATAAAAGATTAAAACCGAACCCAGTGATTAAATAGAAATATATATTCTAAAACAAACACAGTCAAGCCACTGAACTGGCAGCACAGCAGAGCAGCTCTTCTCTGAACAGAAGAGCAGACCTTTTTCATTGATCACTTATGTTCTGCTTCCCCTAAGGAGAAAACTAAAACCAAAAGCCACAATCTTAAACCAACAGATAATTCCCATCTAAATGGTGCTTTCAAACCCTTCAGGTGTCCGTTCTACTGGGAATGACATACATGGGCAGACTGCAAATGGCTTAACAGTTTTTGTTTGCATCAGTGTAAGAATAAAAACAATTGAAGTACCGATATGGATGTCCTTGATTTTGTTTCTTTGTCAGCAATTTATACTTTAGAGGAACTGAATTATTCGACTTTTCCCAAACCAATGTGAGATCAGTTCTCATACATAACAAGAGGAAATTTTATGCTGTATAACTTTATCACAAAATTTTTTCTCAAAATCAAATGTCTTACAGGTCATTCTGTACCCTCTCATTTCAGAGGATGTTTGAAATGCTAAGATGGTCTTTTTTTTGTCAGTCCTTAGTCTGGGCTGTAAGATAGCAGTAACTCTGTACCATTTCTGCAGTTATTGTACAGACAAAACTTTTCTTCAAAAACTCAGTAATAATTTTTTCAGAGTTCATTAGTTCACCCTGTTTTTTAAAACAGACATTATGATGCCCATTTCACAGGCTGGAAATCAAGGTACAGTGAAATTTTATTTTGCATAGTACCAAACTGAAACAAGAGTTGTGTCAGTATTTCCAGTCTTATTCCTTTAAACTACATTATCAAAAAAACAGAGAGAGAGACTAAGCTCAATCCAGTTTAGAATCTTGAGTGTTTTTCAAATAAGAGCCACAAATAATGAGATGACATTACCAAAAGTAGGAAATGGAATGAAAATATAAATACAGATTTTTCATTGTCTTCTCCTAGTGCCCTCTGCCAGTATCAACCAGACTTCTCAGTGGACATAAAGGACACTTGAGCACATATGAGTCCACATATGAGGACAATTGCATCTCAAATTTTTAAAGCTGACCATTAACAGTGTGAAATTTTCAAGATGGAGTTGTCAGACAGAACAACTAATGGATGAATAGGATTAATTTAAATATTCAGTTGTTTTTTCTTTCCTCCATGTGGTGGTTTAAGACCACTTTTATCATCTAGGGGGCAGGTTCAATAAAGGTGACGGAAACCTGAATAGTTTCCAGCAGGTGCACAGTTTATTACAAGGGGTTTAAATTAGGGAAGTAGGGTTAACCCACAGGGACCCCAGAATTAGACAGAGGAACACCTGACACGCAGGGGAAAAAAAACACAAAAGGGAAAAAAGGACAAAGGGAACTGCACTTTCAGCTAGATAGCTAGCTCAAAAAGCAGTGGGGAAGGGTAGGAAAAACGGTCTTTCTCCTTTCCCTCTCTCTTGGAAGCACTTCTCGGCCCTTCAGGCTCTCTGAAAAACACAAAAAGAAATGAAAACAACTTCCTCGCACTACCTCCCCGAAAGGGGTTACTTGCTCACCGAGAGAAAATGGGTGGAAACCACACCATGGGGGCCTGCGACTGAGAAGGAGAGCAGCTGTGGTCTTCCCTTCGCAGCAGCAGCTGAAGGAGAGCGCAGGGCGGGGCCGTTGCCTCGGCTTTTAAGCTTCCTCCTTCTCGCGTGGATCTCGTTGCCCTCTTCCTGGCCAAGCTCTCTCTCCATTGGTCCAGCACACTGGGCCCCGCCTTGGTTCCGGTGTTTTCCCGTCGAGAAAATCACGAGTTTTCAGCCCCACCCGCCATCTTTGTTTTCACAGCCGTGGCATCTTGGGGAACGCCCTGGTGGCACTGTCGCCCCTATTGCTATTATGGTGCCAGCGTTGGCCCCCCGTTGCTGTCTAAAAGTGGTGGCTGCGCTCAGGTTCCTGGCTGGGGCTGGCTCGGGGCTGCCGCGCCGCGGCACTGCCCTAGCTGCCACCCGTGAGCACGCTCGGGCTTCCCTGCAGCCGTGCCCCCAGGCCGCTGCCTGCCCCGGGAGGCTTCCGTGCCCCGCGCGGGGAGGAACAGTCCCGGGCCGCACACTTCGCAGGGAGGGGGGACAGCAAGTGGGAACAGAGGCCATCCTGGCTCTGGGCTGGCAGCAGGGCTGCCACCTGTGCCACCTGAGCTGGGACTGAGGGACCACGCACAGCAGGAGACAGCCCCGGGGCCATGCGTGCTGCTGGCCCGCGCTCCGGGGGGGGGGGGGGGCGACGAGCTGCCGCCACCACACCCACCCCCTCGGGGATTGGCACCAGCCCCAGCCCTGCTCCCGAGACGGCAGGGGACGGGGGCAGCCCGCACCAAGAACAGCCTCCCCCAGCTCTGGGGAAGCAGGCTGGAGCAGGGCCACCCCGATTCCAGAGAAGAATCTAATGCCTCTGACTTCAAAAGAATCATAATTTCATTCAAGAAAAAAGATATTGCTTCAAAAAGGATGCAATGACTTTATTGGGATCATTTGCCTTCAATTTGAGCACAAAATACACAATTCCCACATTTGTTCAATGTCTCCAATTTTTTCAGTGTATCCAATTAAACGTGTCTACAATAAACGTTAATAGTCTTCCACGATACTGTACCTTTGAGCCAACAATCTCACAGTACATCAGGTTTCCTATCCTAACAAAACACCCAGGAAAGTGTGATGTTAATAGCTGCTTCTGTATTTCAAACCTTGACTTTTTGCACCTCCCACACATAAAACACTTCTTGTGATTTTTCACAAGGTGAAGATCACTGATTGCTCAACACCTGGTGTACAGTACTGGACGTAATCCCGTCAGACATCATGAGACTGACACATGGGTTAACTAACCAGAGGATTTTTGTTTTCTGGTAGACTTCTGCAAGACAAGAATAATATTTTTTTCCCCCAGTTTGTCAAGGAGTCTTGGTCTCACTACTAAAACCTCCAAACTGCCTGTCTTGACCTTTAGTGTCAAAATCATTTGCCACCCGGATGATTATTCTCTTCAATAGGGTTTATTGATCATTTAGAATCCAAGTTCTTGTTAGTCTACATATTGGTAGCAATGAAGTGTTCCTGTATTGCTATGGATTTGCCTATCCAAAATCTTCAACGTCTTAAACAGAGAAAAAAAGAAAATACAAGTATCATGCAGGATAAAATCCTCAAGTGGCACAGATCCTCCCATGTCTGATAGTGAAAATAATAGGGTCAAGCAATGGTTCTCTACAGACATTTAGTTACTTTCTAATGATGAATGAAGGTCCAGATTGTGTGTGTGTACTTAGTGTATGCCCGTTGATTGCAGAAGCATGTATCTGAACTGCATTTCTGGTACAATGTAAATATCCCAAATTCAGTTCTAAATGGTTGTAATTATTTTTTGTATGTGTGTTTTACTGACAGCCCATTACTCTAAACCAAGAGCAGATTGCTATCAAGCAACATCCCTGAAAATCAGCAAGCATTTTGTATTTGGCAGTCAAGGCCAGGGAGGCAGATTGATAAATAGTGTGGAACACTGTAATAAAAGAGCTTGATTCATATCAGGAAGAGTGCATTTAATGGGAAGTGTTGTGTTTATGTCACACTAACAAGTATGCAGATTGAGTAGATAGTGTTAGCATCTTCATCACTCAGTCTTCATGCCAATAAATAACGCTGGTTTGGGGTTGACAGAGCTCTTTTACTGCAGTATTTCAAATGAGTATATAAACATTTATACTTGTAGTCACACTACTTTCCTTTGTAAAGGAAATTGGGTTCAATCCTATCATTTAATTGCCATGAACTTGCCCAAGGTCATTAAAAAGGCATTTGGGAGATCCTGAAAAACAGCACAGTTTTATTACATGTAAATCACTGAAATATTTAACCCTCAAAAATTGCTGAGTAGAGAAATATAAATTATAAATAACTTTAAATTATTTTCCCCATGCAAGCAGCTAAACCACAGGCTGGCTTTGGCTTAGATTTGATCTTTTTCAATTCTATAACTTAATTAGTCAAATATTTCTTTCTAATAAATAATAAATGAATAAGTGTTTCCTACCATATTTTGGCAGTATATGTTACCTATACACCAAAAGTGGATTAGAATTGTGGAAGAGGTCTAACTGACATAGAAACTTGATTTCCTCGGAAATAAAAGAGTGCCTGACTGTATTGGGCTCTACCGAAAAAGTCTCAGACAAATACCAAAACTGCTTTCCTCTTCAGTTAAGTGTCTACCTTAAACCAAATGTAGTGGGTCTGTTGTGCTTCTCTGGAGTTCCAACCAAGTTATATCTTGCAGATCTGATAGTACCCCTTAATTTGCATCTTCAGAATCTCTTTTCTCCTTAACCCTAGTGCAAGTAAACTATTGATATCTATAAATACTGGAAACAAATATAAAAAGCTATTTGTGTAAAAATTAAAAACAAAAAGATAAGTACAGCTAAAGTTTGAAATTTAATTTTATGAAGGCTAGAGACCTTATATCCTGACCTTTCATTTAAAGAGTCTTCTCTGTAAATTGAAGCCATAAAGCAAGACTGAACTCAGAAAAATTCCATTAAAATAAGGTAAACTTGCAATACTTAAAATGGTCCTAGTTATTAATTAGGACTAAAAAGAATCCAAAAGATGAGCAGGAGAGGGAAACAAGACAGCAGTGAGATTAGGAGCCAGAAGAGATGTTGATAATGAAAGGGTTAAATTGAAGTGTCAAGGGATTAATATATATTAGTTTTAAAGAAAAGAAAGGACAAGCTGCTGCCATCAGAGATTAGTACCTTCCTGCAGGAGGACTTTTCCTTGCTTCTGTTTTATGGTGGGGAGCCAAACAGGTCAGTTGAGATCTCCAGTTAGTGGAGCAGAGAAGGGCTCATAGAGGCTTCAGCTGACGCATTGTCCACCAAGAGTGTAGTCTGGTCCCAAATACATCCCCTCAAGTCACATAAAGTTTGGGTAACTGATTAAATGGGATCAGAGTGTGAAAACAGGTCAGCCAGAATGGCACTGGCCTTGATAGCAACAGTGAACCAGGAGGTGTCTCCAGCCCCTCTTATACCCCAAGTTCAAACATGTCACTTGTTGAAAAGTGACACAGAAAATTATGTGTGGACAAAGCCCAGATCTCAGTCTTCCCTTACACATTCCAAGAACACAGTTCAATCTGAACAGATTCCTCAGTCACACCCTTACAGCAAATGAATATTCTATTGTTAACTTGGGATGAACAACGAAATAATACACTATGTTTTGAATGCAAATAAGAGATCCTGTCTTAGTGCACGAAGTTCCTTTTGGCACTCTTGGTCTTTAGCTGCTGTCTAGAAACTGTAAGAGTTGTAGTTGAACCTCAGCTGTTGTTGTTCATGGGACTACATTCAACCAACAGACCGAGAGCTTTGGCAATAATTTACCTGCTCTAGAGCCTATACATTGGTAGACCTAAAGGCAGCATATTCCACAACTCCTGCTTGATATTGTCCAATAAAATTAAACTATGGACATTCATAGCTCCAAGCAAACTGGTGTTTTGCACTGAGAATAAAAAGAAAACACGAACTGCTTCAAAAAAGGCAAAATCTACCTCAATGAATTTTGCAGAAAAGAAAATAAATATACATACTGCCCTACAGAGCAAGTTTCTAGTTTGTGATGAAAAAATGACACAAAAAAATACATATAAACCATCAAAAGAGCAGCAATAACTTCAAAAACAAATCAACTATATGCTGACTCTTAAATTGCAATTAGTGATGGAAAATGGTCATTAAAAAAATTATCGTAAGTATACTAACTCCAAAGGCACACTGTGGCATCCCGAACAAAATATTCTGAAGAGTTAACAGATAGTGTCTCAGGAAATAAACAAAAAGCAAAATACAAGGCAGCAATTCTCCATTTTTGTCTCTGCTTACTGTTTCATTACAGAAAGTTTTCATCTACTGTATCTTTCATGCTGCTGAAATAGAGCAGGAATTTCTTTTCACTGATGTAATCAAAGTTTGCTTTTTTAAACTACATATTTCTTTAATAAAAATGCTAACCAAAAAAATTAAGAGTGGCAGTTTGTAGGGAAAAAAAATGATTCAATGCAGAAAATGAGGATTGGCAGCAATATATAGAAAACTTGGGCCAATGTTTTTTCAGATATAAGATTACAGAGAACAAATAATCAATTTTAATACATGTATAAATTGTTTAACTTACCCTGTCTCAAGCAGTTTGTTGCAGTCTCAGAAAACAGGAGATAAAACCTCAGAAGATGTGCAAATAGTTGTAAAAGAGTAATACATATCAAACCCAACATCATTTTGAAATATTTCATTATTGGAAGAGGCAATATGATGCTGTAGCTATGTGATACTATAAATGTATATGTGACAGCCTAAAAGACTAATGGAATACTGCCTATTTAGTAATGTCCTAGAGGACAGAGAGAATGAATGCTCTGTTAATAATGAGAGATTTCAAAGATGATTCCTGGCAAAAGCAAATTTAACATGGCCCAAAGCAGCAGAATTAACAAGAGCAATGGAAACAGCAGAGAAAAAAAGAAAACCAGATCTGCTCACAGAATGCAAATAGTCAAGCTAACTCACACAAATCAAGAAACTAGGTGGTAGGGGTCTAAATAGTTAATTTTATTTAACTTTATACATTTAAAATGGTCCCATGTTTTAAACAGATGATTCTCAAAACAAACAAAACCACAAAAAAAGCCAAATAAAGAATAAAAACCAACCAAACACATGCACACAAAACCACTAAACAGCAAAATCCCAAAGATTAAAAACAGACACTAGCCTTGAACAAGCAGTCTCTGAAAGAATAAAGGACAGCAACTGCCTTGTGGTTAGAGAAGAACAACTATATTGCATCAAAAAATGGAAGAAAATGGTATTGTACCACAGTGAACAACAAGCAGGCACAACAGTATACTGGTGTGTCAGTTTTTCTCATGAGCTATTCTAACAAGCTGGACAAAAACGAATATTTAAACCCTTTTCTTCCCTCCCCACTTTTATTGTCTATGAGCACAAGTCCTTGTCTTAGCTGAATTAAGTTGTAGCTAATATGAATGACTTATGACCTTAGCCATAATTCTCAGTTAAGATCTAGCAACTGGCAACCACAGCAGAGCACCCATCACTCTAGAGACAACTTGGAGGCCTGAGAGAACATAACAACTAGGATTTATAACTGAGACCAGCAGCAGATGTCAAAAGATATATATGAGTTAAAGCACAAGAAGTGGGGTCAGGTAAACATAGTTTTCCTCCTGTCGCTAATTTAGGAACACCACATACTAGTGCTAAGTGTGTCTGCAGGAAGTGTAAGTCACAGTGAAGAAGCTCTACAAGTTAGAAATCAACATCTCCCAAGAATAGGCAACAGTAAGTAAGCCTTAACGTGATAGCAAGTCAGACATCTTACAATGCCAGAAAAAGGAGCTAAACAAAGAAAGAAATCCCACAAAACTACAAAAAACGTGCTGCTATGAATATTCACAAGGGATCTATCTGTATTAGTGTATTAGGCTGCCATATGGGATATTGTCTGGAGTTTGTCACAGACACTGAAAATTTGTTAAAAGATACTCTGCATCTTCAAGTCAGAATTGACAACTGTTTTTTCATTTTGACCTGTGATACCAAATATTTGCCAATGCAAAAACACATTTCAAACACTGGAGATGGTAGGACTTTTTTAAAGATAAAATACATATTTCTATTTCTCCTAGGGAAAAAAAAAACAACAAAACGAACAAACAAACAAAAAAACCACTAAAACTGAGCTACATGAGCAAAGGAGGAGATTCATTCTTCAGATGACCATATCCAGCTCTTCAGAACTTAACCAGACTACAGGCATGTTAGGCAGGCTATTAACCCATATTAGTCATGCTACTAACCCAGGAGTTTTCTCAAAAGTAACAGCTCATGTCAGTCAGTTTCTGGTGGCATTCCTGAGCTGGACACTATAATGTCTTTGCAACAAGCCAGACACTGGGACAGAATACATCCTGAACACTGAAAGATGACAGCTGCCTGAGGGAGTGCTCAGTGTGACAGGGCTGCCATTCATAGGGACCTCAACAGACTGGGGAGACAAGCCAAAAGGACTCATGGAGTTGAGCAGGACTGTAAAAAGCCACTTCAGTTTTCAACATCTGTTTCCTCATTTTGTTATAAGGTTTTTCCAGGATCTCTTTAAAGTGAAAAAAAAAAGGGTTCCTCAGCATCACGTGGTTCAAGATCAGATGACAGTATAGCAACCAATGACAGTTCAGCTTATTCTAGGGTCTCTGTTACCATAGCCTACAGAAAGAGAGGCACTGGTCTTTCATCTATACATTACAGTGTTTTGTGAACTACAAAGCTCAGGTTACAAAGGGGTGAAAGATACATTTTTAACTATTTCCGTTAGGTTTCAGGAATAAATGAAAGCTTATTACAATCCAGCCACATCCAAGCACATCTGGGGCAGCTATCCAGGTGCACAGATTGAAGTTTGTTTCTGAAACATAAATCTTAAATTCTTATATTATACATAAATAATGATTTTTAAAAGTATTTTATTACTTACTGAATCTTAAACTATACTATTTTTAAAGAATGTATTTTCATTAAGAGATGCTTTGTAGCTGCTGTCCTAACACTGTCTCAGTAAAACAAAGATGAAAAGCAAGAATTCACTTGATAAATATGGTGACCTTGCTCCAGGCACTCAGAAGTGTACCTTACACCCTATGCAGCAGCCAGCAGTTGTCTTCCTTTAAGTCTCCACTATTGATTTTAAATCTGTGGAAAGTAAGCTCTTTATCAATTCTATCCCACAGTTTCTAATGCATTCCTGAAGAGATTGATGTTTTCTTAGTGTTCAGGTCTGGACATACTGACAAAAAAAAAATTAAAAAAAAATCAACATTTCAGCGACAGCCAAAATGCTATTTTGCTAACATTGTTTGGCTTGAATATTTTTCATTTGTTCTTTCATTGTTTCTATCTATCATGCACAGCCATGTGTGATAAGCAATTACAAAAGATCCTTGATGAAATTGCATTATGTTGTGTTATGCTTTGTGCTATATATGTGACACCAGACATTTATCTCCAAAAAGTCAAATCAATTAAAGTATGAGATGGCTGGAGGATAATAAGACCTAGTCATACAACTATTTGACTTGTAAACTGTTAGTCCTGATTTTGAAGGTAATATGAAATGTAATAGAATATTTTTTTTATTTTTATTTTTTGGTTCAAAAATCAATTGAGAAAAATATGACAGTGATGTTAATTACAGTCATCTAAAGGCCTAGAATTGGCTAACTCACACACTAGATAATGCAGCAATTTTTTTGTAGTTTTCTCTAGGTGTCCACCAATTAAAAACATTCAATATGTTTCTTCTTTATTATATTAGCCACTGTTGCTAGCATGATATATCATGCTGAATTTTGTAACCTGACAGTATAAAAACAAAAAGAATTCTCTTAAATAAAATTAACATTTCCATTCCTGAGATTAAAATGCCACCAAAAATTCCAGCGTTTTGCCTGAAAAGTTGCATAACTTCCCACTCTGTGTACATGGAGTCTACAGCCCTAGAATTCAAGTAAAATAAACATTTATTGACTCTAAGGAATTCTTCGCGATATTTTCACAAGCCTCCTAGGACTGATGCATTTCTAGAACACCTTCCTGTCTTATCAAGAGAGAAATCAGGAGCTGGGTATGTGCTGATATTTTTTGCAGATTACACACTACCCCTCTTCCTTAATAGATATTTTCCAGGAATATCAAAACTTTTTACACAAAAAATTTTATACATAAAATACCTTTGTAATAGGCAAGAAACCCATGAGAACATTAATTCACAAGTATTTAAGTTCCTGTTCTCTTATTCCCATGAGGTTCAGAAATATGACACATAACATTCTCCCTAAGCAAACCTTTTCCTCACTGTCACTCTGCTTGAGAGCCCTATCCCATGAATTATGTCTCCAGAGTCCTCTACCTTCCAAATTTTTTTTGCATAATTCTTTTTTTCATTCTTAAAATTGGAAGATGTTCCTTTACCATCCTCTCACATCAGCAGAGTAACTTTATAATTCAATCAACATCTATACTGAACTGTCACTGTTTCAGGGGACTGGGAAATAATGAATATTGTGCTCCAATTTTTAAAAATTGTGCAAATACACCATAGAATTATGGAATTATGTGTGACATATAACACACATCAACACAATATGTGTAAGAGTTTTACATATGAGCCTAGCAAACAACTATAAGGCTGAGCAAGACAAATTAAATAACTTGCCTATCATGATCAAGAAAGGTGCAACTGGTAAAATAGTTTCTGTAGCCTTAGATTTCTCATGGCATGAAACACAACATGAAGTGGAGCCAGGTGATCTTCCACACTGAAGCTTCCAAGAAACCAGAGAAGGACAACACAATCTGGCCAGATTTCCTGTCAGACTGGACTTCTACAAAACGTTTTGATGTAATCTCTGCAACCTTCAGAAATGTTTTGATATCATAGACTCTTCGTGCTCCAGTAAAAGGCCACAAAATAGAAGAGAAAGATGAAGGTACAGAAATGCAGAATTAGAGACAAAAATTTAAATCTATTTTACACATATTAGAATTCTCTTATCACAAAAATCAACACAAGAAAGGGATGGAAGTATCACTGTGGAGAGCTCAGAGAAAGTTTCTCTCCAGTACATAAATAAATCGTGGAACAAAGAAATGTTAGGTTGCCCAAAAAGTAGGACAGAAGGCAATATCAAAACTTATGCGTATCTTCTCATACATCAGTGATTTTTTTAGTCCCTCAAACACTCTTCTGGTCAATTCACCAAAGAAAAGTTATTGAAAAAAATGAAGGGGTCAGAACATAATAGGAGGATTAAAAAGACATTCACATAGTAAGACATTAAGTATTTAAAATTATTTCCCACAGAAAGCACAAGAAGCAATAGCTTATGCATGAGTTTCTCAGAGAATACAGATAAATTCTGTGTTCCAGTCCTCATCAAAACCACTCATTAAATGAAATCAAACAGTGGTGAACTCTGGTAAAAGCAGGTAAGTGACAGATGAGGAAACAGTAGCCTAAGCAAACATTAGGAGAAGTTTGTTCTCATTATACTTCACCCTCTCCAAACTGAGAGGTTTGGGGCTGCTACGGCAGGAATCGTTTGGATTTGGGCATCAAATCTAAAATTAAATCTAATCTTAAATAAGCAAACAAACCAGGAAGCAAAAATCACCACTAACAACAACCGATAGAGATGCTTGGAGTTAAAACTAAGTTTTTCAAAATCTATCATGCTACTTCTTTGAATTATACCATCCTTTCATCTTTACATGAGCTTAATTTCCAAAAGTCTGATTCAATGAACAATCCCTAACACCTGGACAGGTAACAAAAATTGCATGGCTTCCTGAATGAAAGGTAAAATGGAAAAATTCACATATAATCTTAAATACTCATCCAAAACCAATAAGTTATAAAAATAGAAAAGCTGATAAAAAACTAAACTGGTATTGGCCAGCTAGAGGAAGCCAAGATTGAATACTGACATTCACTACTGCTGAAAATGATAGTAAAAGCAGTCTTTTCAAACTTTTGGTCTAGAAGTTTCTTATTTCACAGACTATGGATTATAGAGGATGCTCCAAAGACCATTTAAACCATATTTTCAGAAAAACTCCACATGTATGAAAGCAGTAAAATAAGTATTAAGATTTGTAAAATAACTCTGTGGCAGGGGATAAAGCCTGTCTTGAAATCTGACCTTCCATTTATATACTGGAATTGTGTGTCACTGCTTCTAAAATTTTCTTCCTATTCATTTTGCTGAACATTTGAAACTTGGAATTTGAGACAGTTTGCCCTTTCTCAAATTTTTACTTACATTAACATCAGTGTCAAATCTTTTTACATGACTGTACTCTGTACATCCAATATTCCATTTCATTAAAAATATGAAAAATATACTATGACCTCTCTCCCTTCCTCTATGTTTGCACGTGACTTGGAAAGCAGATGTTTGAGGGGAACAGGTTCGAGACAGAGAACAGAAGTACCTTACACATCTGAGTAGTGATAATCAGCACCTGGCTGGTGTTCAGTGAGGTTTGTGGGCAGCCCAAATTGTCCTTTGGAACACAGCAGCGACACTTCTCAACATTTTCGTTTGTTTGTTTTCCCTAATGGATGATGCGAGAGAGGAGGAGGCAAAAAGTGAGGACAAAACCCCATACTCAGCACTAAAATAAATCTCATTTGTAAGATGACGACTAAAGGCAGCAGGATTTTCAAGCCATAAAGTAGTTGACAGTTCTGTTTGTTACTTCTTGTGCTTACACACATATCTTGGTAAAGGACTTGAGAAAATGGAATATTGAGTAGCAGCACTAGTATTGCCCGAGGCAGCTACAATACATAGTATGGTGCACTGACCTTCCCTGGCTGCCATATGGCCACCCAGTCCCTTTATTACTTTCCCTCATCAGCAAAACAAGGAGAAAATGAAATGAAAAAGCTTGTGGGTCAAGATAAAGACAGGGAGATCTCTTGCCAATTACTGTCACGGGCAAAACAGACTTGACTTGGGGAAAATTAATTGGATTAAACAATTAAAACAAATTTGGATGGTGAGAATCAAAGACCAAAGTTAAAAGAGCACCTGCCCACCCTGTCTCCCAGCCTCAACTTCACTCCTTCATTCGTAAGTATATGCTCCCACCACTCTCCAAGTCGGGGGGAGAGAGAAACTCAGGGTTGTGGTTGGTACACAACAGTTCCTCTATTTCTTGTTGCACTTTTCCTCTGCTCCTGCGTGGGTCTTCCATGGGCTGCAGTTCCTGTCAAGATAACCTGCTCCTGTGTGGGCTCTGCACAGGCTGCAGGGAATATGCTCCAGAGCACCTCCTCCTTCTCCTCTCCCTCCTCCTTCTCTGTGCTGAGTGTTCACAGGGCATTTTTCATCTAGGAGGTGTTTGAGTACTGGAACAGGGTCCCCAGGGAAGTGGTCATAGCACCAAGAGTGACAGAGCTCGAGAAACTTTTGGACAACGTTCTCAGGCACCTGGTGTGATTTTTGGGATGTCCTGCACAGGGCCAAGAGTTGTGTCCTGTTGGGTCCCTTCCAACTCAGCCTGTTACATGATTCTGTGGTCCTCACTCGTTTTTCCCTCACTGTCTGTATGGCATTTTCCCCTTTCTCAGATGAAGTATCAGAGAGGCACCACCAGCTTTCCCTGAGGGCTGTGGGGCTGTTCCAGCGCCAGCCCTGCCTCCCTTCCCAGCAGCCGCCCCTCAGCTCCCGCTGGCAGCGGCCGGGCCCTGCGCCTGACCCACGCCGCTCTGTGCGTGCGCTGACAAACGCTGCGCCGCAAAGATAACGATCTATGTAGGAAGAGCAACAACGTTGCTTTTAAAGAAAGTGGGAAAGATCCCTAGATACCTGAGGGTAGGACTGCCCTGTCTGCTCTGATGCCACAGATAGATCAAGAGTGAAATGCTGTCACAGGGTTAAGTGAAGCTTTTTACACATAAAAGCTCCTTACCTCATATACCCTCACACGTTAAACTGTTTCCTCTTGAACTGCTTGGTAGTTCCTGCCTTTAAGATGAAGCGTTTCTGATTTTGTTTCTAAGTAATGAAGTACTGACTACTACCATCATCCTGTCAGTCTCTTTACAAGGCCAGGACTGCCCTCCCTGACACCATTCAATTAACCCATCATCAGAGGGTGCCATCGGAGCCGACACGCAGCCGCACACATTATAAATGGCTCTCGTGGATGCTCACTCAACTGTTGTACAAGTAATAGGCAGACCTCACGTACTAAGGGCTCACATAAGGACTTTAATTTTCATTCTTTTCTCTGTGCTTAAAGCGTTCTCTATAATAGCATTCATTTTGCCCTCTCAGCTCTAGCAATTCCTCTTCAATCAAAACAAGTGACCATAAGAAAGCATATTAGAGTTTCACACAACAGGCAGCAAGCACACTTGTTGCTATTGCTTCAAGAAAAGCTCTGAAAATGGTCTTTTGGTTTACTTGAACACAAATTCACAAATTTCACTTGAACACAAATTTCTCACCATAAAAAAAAAAAAAATAAAAAAAAAGATTGGTAACCACTTTCCTCATTTAGCATCGTGCAGTTTACACATAGATTTCTAAATAGTAATGAAATTGAATTTACCCACTGCAAGAGTACAACATAAAGTAACAAAACATATGAACTTATTAATGCACTCAGTATCTTTCTGACTCTTATAACTGTGGAAAGTAAAAACTTTGTTCAGGTTAGATTTTAGGACTGTCAACCCTACCAAAGCTGTTATTATTATTACTAGCTGTCAAAACTATCTACCAACTAAAGATGGTTCAAAAACCATGCGGACACAGCCATGGCTGGCTTCAGGGATGTTTATGGGTTCATCTTCCTTGCTCCACAAGAGTGATATTAAAGATGATAACACTCAGGCGCAGCACCTTGGGGATATTTGTACAAAATCATTCACTATGAAAGCATTAATAACATAATTGCAGAAAACATCCTGAACTTGGAGAAACATGAATCTGCTTATTCTGTTGAAAGGACAAGAGCTTTTCTTTCTCCCAAAGGCAGTACTCAGCCCTTTGCAGCAGGAAATATACTAATATTTAGAAAACTTCACTGATAAGTATGCAACATGGAAAACAAGGAATTATACTACTGAGATTTCTTAAACATATTATGAATATTTTCTCACATAATAGGCTAAGATAACCATCCCTTCTATGGGCCTCCTCATTTTTTCAAGCTACACACTTGAAAATATTAAGCTTGTCATTCTTTCTCTTTAGAGAAGTATTTAGACAGAAGAGAGGACCACAAAAATTGATCATGAACTCTAGGTGCACTAATCTCAAATACCACTACATTTTATTATTTTGATGACGCTGATCTTTGACTCTGCAATACTAAAATCACTGCTTTCCTCTAACAATATTTAAAGAATTTAATGTAGAGACTATCATCACATAACAACTGCTTCTCCTTTATTGGAACACTCTACATCCTCATTTGGGGAGTTAAGAGTTAGTTTTCCTTACTGATTTTACAGGAAGGGAAGTAATGTAGAGAGGGAGGTTCATGCTGTGGGATTACATAGCTCATGGGAGCCTGACCTAGCACTCATTACTCAGATGATAAAGCGTATTTACACAATTGCCCTTGAAGTTGATACTCTGTTACTTGGGTTCAAATCCTCCCGAAAAGTTCACAGAAGGTTTAATGCTCACAGAAGTAACCCCTGAAAGTCGCTGCCCTTCCTCATGGTTGTCCCTTTTATTTCTCAAGGCTAGACTTAAACAATGCTGAAAACTATGTTGCCAAAGGTCATCATTAGTTTTGTAGAACCTAGAAGCCTGCTGAAATGGTTTGGCAAAAAGACTCTTATAAGAATTTTCCTTAACAGTCTTTTTCCAAAGGAGCTATGCTCAACAAGAAAGTTAAAAAGTGAAATTCAATCTAACTAGTAGTACCCTTTTTACAAATCTGTCATTTTCCTTGAAATATTTTAATTGTCTAACCAACATCTTCTGACAGAGAATACTCCCATCTCTCAGAAAATCCATATACTTTTGCATTCTTCTGAATGCAAGAAGCATGTTTGTGTAAATTATATCAGTGTATTGGTAATCATCCCTCGTGAATGTCCTCTACTGCCTGATTAGACTACAAACACTTTCTCAGTTGTAGTAGTCGGGAAAGACTTTCACCATATGGTTCCATTTGATGCAAAGGGGCTGGAAACAAAAGTTATATACAGAGTAATTAAAAATGCTTCAGATCTAATATTACTGATTATCACTAAAATGTTTCAGTTTAAGAGATTCATAGTTTTGACATACTTAAGCTCACACAATATTTGGAAGCTGACTTAAAAATTTGACGTCCTCTAAAAAAATCTAGATTCTATACCAAGAGGTTACACATATGCCTAAATATATGTGGGAAACACTCTAGGTTTACAGAATTCTCAAAGACAATGTCAGGATGTCAGGAACACTTTGAATGTAATAAAATGGGTCCAGGAGTAAAATGTTGATATTACTATAATGAGAAAATTCTGAGTGAGCCTGCAGAAAAAAAGGAACATGACTACCAAAATTACCTGATATTACAGTCACAGCTGTTCAAGTGAATGAGGTTTTTTTGCCAAAAATAAAAACCAGAATGTGAAAAAAATTATTCACCTAATTCCGTAAATACTCAAATTCACTAAGTTTTATCTGAAAAAGAGAAAATTTTAAAACTAACTATTACTTTCAAAATATATAATTATGCAAAGTAATATTAGATCAAAGTTCTGGTAATTTCATTTCAAAATATGAGAGAAAACTCTACCCTACTCCAGAAATTAAACAACTTTATGCCTAAACACTGAAACAAAAACAATATTTATTCATTATAACATTACATTTCAGATGCAGGACAATATAAACCTGTCAGTTTTACCCTGAAATCCATGAAAACTCTACTTGTTCCTTTCAGGAAGTGACTAACATGAAGAAACAAGGCAGAGAAATTAATGTCAATTAACACTGTCTAGATTGCAGAATTATTATTAATCTCAGATGACACTAGCAGAAATTCACGTGTTTGGTGAAAGTGGAACAAGTCCCCAGGCACAGTAGGAACCTACAGGCATTGCTGCAGTTTTTAACTTCAAGCATTTTAATTAGAAAGTGGTTCTTTTATCACAAATATATCTAAACACTGCACAAAACCAATTTCTTCCTTAAAAAAAGCACATTTCAGTTATTAATCGTCATCCTTCACATTTAACTACCTTAATTTGACTTTCATTTCTATAATCCAAACATTTTTTGTTTTGCATACAAATTCTCAAATAGGTAGGAAAAGGCAAATTTAATTACAGATGAAGTTATAATTTTGAGTCCAATTCCATGTAGCTCCTCATAAAAAACTTCCAGTATCCTGTATTTCAACTGCATTTGGCTCCTAAATGGACTAAAATATACTAAAAATACATTAACTAAGAGCAACATAGAACTTATTTCTTTGTCCTTACTCTGGCCTGAATAGATATATTAAAATACCATCAAATCATTGTAAAGAGATCAATTCCTTTTTTACAGCTTCAGTGTACAAAAGCACTTTTAGTCCATTAACGCACTGAAGATTAAAAAAAACCCTATATATACATAACCACCAATATCACAAGTTCAAATTCAATCCAAAAACCACATCTTTATCTTTGCATGGTATTTTACTTTCTATTCTTTAAGTAGATTCACCGTGACTGCAGATCATTGGATAAAAATGAACATCAATTTACAGCCTCCAGGCTCCAAATGAATGAATGTCTTCTGCTATTTCCCTAGATGATTAATAAATTGTCCTATAGGTCTGATAAAGTTTAGGAAGATACATTAAAATATGTATTGTTAGAAGTTTATAGATGTGTAAAACTTATCCATCACAGCCAAGGTATGAGATAGGCCTGCTCTGAAATTTAGGGTAGAGGCTTTCTTCCTCTATAAAAATTACTAAAGGATGCTGGTTGTCACGAAGTTTTAAACCACTAAACCTGAGCCATCAGAAAAGACTTAAAATAAGGTCTCATACTGCAAACAGCAACTTGTAAAAATACTGAACTGATAGGCACTGCTAAGCTGTCTTTGAAGCATCACTAACAACAGCGTGGCCAGATGACCCTTTCCAGAGAGTCACATGCTTGGATCTCATCAGTCCTGAACTTTTAATGCCTGGCATCGTTGGGATCATGATCCACTGAAAGCCTAATCCTCTTCCCCACATACACACACTAGAATATCCGGCATGTTTATCTAATCCTCCCATGAATAAACATAAAAGCCTCTGAGATCACAATTCATTTCATATTAGACCAACAATTTGATGAAAATGTGGATGCCTGTTATTCTCTGAAATCTGTTCTAAAGTGATAACCTTGCAAATGGAATACTGCAGTCCTACAGGTGGTATGAAGGTTAGAAGACGTGAACATGTAATTCCTTTTGTTTTTCTAGCCTCCTAAATTTCAGGTGGATAGAGGTAAGATTGTCTAATCTTAACTTTTGCATGATACAATTTCTATTTAAAACGTTACTCTTCCCAGGAAAGACTTATTGAAACTGTCTGATGCCATCTTCAGATCAATTCTAAAATTTTTAGACTAGGATTACCCTAATAACTGTTCTTTGAAACAGGATTCTGCTATGACAGATTTTACCCCAAAATAAGAAGTCCTAAAGACACCTAAAAATATTTAACAAGATGCTGTTTAAGACTGAGTTAAAAACTGAATCCATCTGGAAACTGTCAACTTTTAATGCTTGAAATATGCCTGTGCATTAAACAGCTTGCAGGAAAAATGTATTGTATTTTCATTAAATATATACTTTTATTAAAAATATACTTCTATTTTATTAGAAAAACAGCCTAATAGAAGATTCCAAAAGTTTTCTCAAGAAAGTATTCTACAAAGTCTTTAAGAAATACAGAGTTTTTAATGCAGCAGAGACTGTAATATATATGTAAATAACCAACCAAATGCAATCATCATTTGAAATAAAAAGAAGGAAAAAGATATGGGAGTGCTTCCTCCACTAACAGCACTTAGGTGTCAAGAAATGATTTCTCCTGCTCTTTCTCCTTCACGTAGCCGGCAAACCAAGTGTGTCTGAGGCAGCAGACCATGCCCTTTACTTTCCTTGCTCTATGATCTGAATGCCTGTGGACACATAACATGATTGCCAGAAACATCCCCCATTTTGATATAATTCATGGCAATAACATTTCCCATTCCAGATCATCACGGGGTTTGGGAGTATTCATGTAGGAACCTCCCTGTTTTACAGAGAGCACACAGGATCATTACCTGTCACATCAAAGGCAGATTATAAAAGGGCAGAAGGAAAGAGGCTGCGAGTACAGCCTTACCTGTTTTTTACGACCAGGTGGAGTATTTTGACAGCAGCATTTGGACTGAGGCTCTGGACCCTTTGGTGCAGTGGAACAAAAGAGCTGCCACAGCCTGGAGACTGCAGCAGGTGATTTCTTGTGTACACCTTCTACATCAGGATTATTAACATAGGCTAGCTAACACAGCCTCTTTTCTGGGAAGCTATTACAACTATTTTGGCTCTTTTCCCTAATTTTGCTGCAGTTTATGGATTTGAGGAAAGGAAATTCTGAATTTTTCTTTTGTTGTTGCCCTTTTTTGTTATTTTTTTAAATATTTTTTAGTCATATCTAGAAATATCATTTACAATTTGAGATTGCTTTTCAGTGCCACCTGCACATATCTTTCTGTCTCTTATATGTAATATAGTCATACTACATTGAGCTACAATTATTTCCAGGACTCACAAAGTAATGGTATATCAGTGTGATGCAAAAGAACGTCTGAGGGTAAAAAGTCTTAGTGAGAGCATAATGACTTATGTGCAACATCAAATTAACACTTCACAAACACAGAATCTCAGAACTACTTTAAGGTTCAGATTAAAGTCAGAATATTGGCCTTTCGCACTATGCAAGTTACAATATGAATTTACCTATGTCCTCTGTATTAAAATTCCCTTTGATATAACACAACTTATTCAACAGTGTTTAGACTGAACCAAGGGCCTTGCCCTTCTCCCCATCCAGCAGGATTGACACACATTGTATTCAGGGAAATATAAAGGTCACAGGAATGCTTCACTGCAGCACAGCTGCTATACCTGTGTTAGGTCAGCTAAATTATGGGCCCGAATTAGAAACTCCAGCAAGGCTGGAGACTGACTTGACAAGCAGGATACAAAAACCAGCTCCACAACCTACTCTCCAGAGAACAGTACAGGTTCTGGTATTTTATTAGGTCTCTCAAGGAAGAGAATTTCTAAACAAAATAAAAAGATGCATATAATGTTTTCAATCCAGAATGTCACGATGCAGAAGGAATCCAATGCAGTAGGAGAAGCATACTGTGTATCACTTTAAAATCTCTCATAGGCTCCTGCTAATCATGCCAGACTACAGCTCATAATTTAAATTATTCATTGGGGAAGAATAAAAGTTTAATCAATAAAACCAGGGTCAACTCACCTATATTAGAAGTTCAGAAAAAGAAGAGTCTTTGAAAGTCAGCTGTAAAATATTGTATGTTTTGAACAAAACCTTAATATCCTCTCTTGCTTCTATATTCATTAATAATAATAAACCACCACCTCACCTGACCTTTGCCTTCACAGGTTTGAAAGACAGTTTACGAAAATCCTTAGCATTACTGCATTTCTTTACTATCACTTCAGTACTTGTGGTACCTTCAAGAATTCTTAATGTCACAGAGGCAACTCTTGATCTTCCTCCAGAGCTACGTGTAAAACAGCAGTTATAAGGAAAAAAAAGCTTCAAGAAAGATAGGCATAAAGACCTTTTTGTTTACCTTTTCTCTTCTGTTTTATACTTAAATGGTACAGCACCAGACTGCAATATATATTGATACTCTCTCTTTTTGCAATTGACAGGGCAATGGGCAAGTGTTAAAATATTCCACGTTGCTGTAATTGTAGTGCTGATCGATCACTCCCCGAGTCTGCAGGAAAAGCTGGCAGTTAAAGTCACTGCATAGAGCAATCACAACAGCACTGACAGGCTGCTGTCAAGCAGGCACGGGCATCCTGGAGACAGATAGCAGAAATGCCATATCTGAGACAAATGCTCTTAGAATATGTAATAAATCATATTAGCTGTCCGATGCTTCTCCTTGGTGTATTGATCGTGATTAAAATAAACTAATTAGAATCGTAATCATGATGCAGTGATACATGATCCAAAGAAATGAGCTGTACAACATGATCACGAAGTATTTTCTAGCAGTCAAGCCAGACCACCTGTCAAACAGTGGGGCCTCCACCTATCAACCAATTACAGGAATTAGTACATTTTCCATCACGTTATACAAGTGTCAAACAGAAGCATGGATATACAGCCCTCCTCTCTTAGCAACTGTACATGAGTGCTATGTGAAGATCTCAGTTTGGGCTGCACTTCCAGGAAAGCTACAGGAGCCATTTGGAGATGAAATGTCAAAAGCAGATTCCACTTGTAGCCCTCCTCTGGCACAGGCAGCTGACATGTACACAGTCATGGCCTCCCTGTATCCCATAGGCTAGGAGTCAGACATGAAGGCCTACAGCCAGGCACACATGCAGAGGAGGTACAGGGGACTCCTCTGGAGCAAGAGGAACAGAGGTTTTATTTCTATGACTATATATATGTGTATATATATACAAATATATATATATATATATATATCCATTTAAAGATAGCCAGGATGAAAAAGGAATGATGATGCAGCTACATATGCAGGAGCTTGTGATTTCTTACCTTACAATTATATTAATTCATATAATATTATTTTTTATGTGTATTATGTATGTTGTTATATGAATAGATATATTTGCCAGCTTAGTGACTTCCTATATTCATTCAGTACAAGCAGAAAGATCTAACACTTCTTCATGCCATGTCAGGCAGAGGGACAGTAGAGCATAGTCATATTAAAGTGCCATTTATAGGTGCCTAATAAAATATACTTATGTATACTAGGAATAGCATGATAAGTTTAAATAACCTTTCAGAACTCCTGGAATAACTCCTAAGAACCGCTCTTTTGAGTTTCTAGCTCCCTGACATGAATATTAAGATACAGAAAATACAAAGGTGTCCCAATGGTTGGTTTGAATAGGACCAGAGGAATAATTTGTATCTAGAAGCAGATGCCATGCATTAGCCATAAGAACTTTTGCATTTAAGAGGGTTTTTATTTTGCTCTGAACCAGTGATTCGATATTACATCTTCGTCTTCTTTTCATGCCAATTTTACACTGACTTAACTCTATTAACATATCCCTTACCTTTAAATGGCTTTTTCAGATTCACATTAAGTTGATGAGACAGAAATCAGTTCTTCCTGGAGTTGGTTCCTATTACATTGTTGATGCTGTCATCAACAGCTTAGAAAAAATATTTTATTACTTTATTCAACCTGACATTTCTTTTTATCTACTGAAGGTAGAACATAAAAAACATGCAGATTAGTACACAGATTTGTGAAAACATTTCAGAAGATCTGTAATAAATTTAATCTATGCTAAATGTATGTGCAGAGGAATGGTAGTATCAATGTTAATCCATTCATACAGTTTCAGTTTTGCAATTCTACACAAATTTCATGTATGCTAATTTCCCAGCAACTGTAATTGCCTGTTTTTAAAAGGTCACAGAACTTCATCTCCTGTCTCTCTTAACTTAGCAACCAATGAAGATAATGTGACTTTGGGATTTTATATACATGGCCAAAATATTCTAACTCATCTGCCTTCAAGAAGGAAGATTCTATCTGCCATCCGCATTCAGCCACCCTGAAAAGATGCTGATTAGTTAAGTGATTAATGGTAATAGTCACTTCTCTAGGTAGCGAAATTGGATCTAAGACTTTCTATTTGAACTGATTGGGCCCAAATCTAACTACAAAGTAATTGACAACTGAGTGGAAGTTAGCTGCAACTAGAGAGACTGGTCTGCAGCAAAATTAAGATAGTGGTAGCTTTTCAAATAAGTCATGTCCACAACATGTTAAGATAAAACTGAATCTTGAGGGTTTGATTATGATTCCTGAGACTGCATAACACCGAGCAGGAGTGCGATAATCCCACCTCATTAGAGGCACAGAAAGACTCTGAGAACCCTAAAGAAAGGATACCCTTCCTTAAACTTTCTATCGACTTAGGGACCACAGCCGTCCTGCTACACAGCTGGCCAGGCTCAGGCTCACCTCTCTCGAGGAATCCTTGTCCACGTTTACAGTCCCCAAGCTGAAAAGTTAGATGGTTTTGTGTGTCAAGAGGGAGAATAAAGGAGTTTCCTATGCAAACATAATTTAGCCTTAGAATAATGGTACTGATTCTCATCTTTATGTTTGTGGTGGTTAGTGATCAACTGGTATAGGGAAAATGTGTGACAAGGGTAATGAGGTTGATTATCTCAGTGGAAAATAAATCTATATGAGTTACACATGGCTTTATCTATATTGCAGTTAGTTCATTTATTCCCAAGTTCAAAAAATGAGCTGCTCTGGATGTCAAAGGAAGCAGCACCATAGAAATACTCACCATGATTTTTATAATTACAGAACTAGAATAATATCATAAAATGTAGTTCAGTGTAGATAACTCATTAGATCATGTAATTAATTTAATTGAGGTAAAGACCTACACATTGACTTTAATCAGTTGTACTGCAAAAGAACAAAATTGGAAAGAAAAGAAAAATAAGAAAATGAAATTCAATGTATATCTGCTTATACAGAATTAAAAAGGTATATTTTTTACTGGCATGTTTTCTTTTTGCAATTCCAAACTTTAGATTTGGTAACAAATTCATAGGCGGTAAAGCTGAGGTCAGTGAAGCTCTCTTGGTGTTTTTCTACCAAATTGGTCAAGATGACCACAAAGGCAGATCTGTACAAACCATTCGAATGAAACTTAAACCTTGAACATTCAAGGTTTGGGGGTTTGGTTGGTTTGGTTTACCCTGCCCTCCCAAAAATTTGAAAAGCCAACATTCAGCTAATTGATTTCAATAAACAGGTCAGTTTTCCAAAATACAACAAACCCCTACAACAAGTACAAAAATCTTCCAATCTATTTTAGAGTGAGAAGAACAAAACTACAAAACATATTTCCCCTTATATTAGTTTTGTTTTTCTTCAAGTTACATTATTTCATAGATATAAAAAGCTGGGAAACTTATTAATCTTTCTTTCCTTCTCTTTGCTTCTTATGGGCATAACCTTTTCTGGCAGCAATGGGAATGCCAACACTACATGTTTCTAATAAAAGAAAGAACCTTTTTCAGATTGTGTACCAGCTGCTGAGCATTTCTACAAAGTTTCATTTGAGAATTAATGTGCTTCCTTAAACATGTACTGTAGCGGTTTTTTTCATACAAGTCCTTTTAACATGACAAAACAGTAGTTTCAAAGAGTCACCTGGAAGGTCTCTATGAATTCTACTAAGGCTTCTCCAATCTTACACTGGAGTGGACTAGAACACCTCTTGTGGTGACGTCACTTTGGAAATATTCCTGCCAGTGAAGCTCAGCAATTTTTTGTGAGGACTAAAACACTGGTCTGTGTAAGAAGCAGAATTATTATGCTCCCCCACGCCCCCCAGAAAAAAATATTCACCCCTAAATGTGTCCATTAAAAGCAAGTGCTTAAAAGCATGATTGCCATACAAGTTCAATGCCTTTAAAAAAAGGTCTTGGCAGACAGTTTATTTGGGAATGCATCACACGTCAGAAGTCAACTGCAAATGCATACATATGTACAGCCTAAATATTGTTTTAATTTCTGACTTCTTTATTTCCATTTGTTGGACTGTAAAACTAGTCTTTCATTTTCTGTTTTGTCTTTTGGGAGTGTGCGAAGCATTGATATTATGGCAAAAGGTGAATGGATTTCCTTTCAACTCAGTTATATTACTTGCTCTTTTTCTCTTTTAATCCTTCTTTTCACCTTTTTTTCCTTAACCTTTAATATTCTATTATTACAAAATTTCAAAGAAGCCAGTGATGTTTACCCTCACCATTTCTTTCTTTCTTTCTCTTATCATTTAGAAAATAGTGATATTAAAAATAAATAATACTCATCAGCACATAAGAAAAATGCACCAGCTGGCAATAGCAAACTCTAAAATGGCTGTTAAGACTCAAGAGTCTTGATCACCAGCTATATATTCTAAATAAATACAGGTACTCCCAACTTCAAAATCACCATAAACTCAATCAGCTGGCCACAGAGACACAGTGCTTCAAAGACTGGAATTAGGGGGGGAAGAGCAAGCATTAAAAAAAACAATGATACAGCAGAGAGACAATACAAAATTTTAACTTCAAGGATCCAAGTATGTTTAAAAATATTGGAACTAAAAGCCCGTGACATATGCATGAGCTCTCGGACCACAGTTCCAACTGCATATGCAGCACTCAAACAAGCTTCTATTAAAAAACAGTATTGTTGATTGAAAAAAATAGGCTGCCATTGTGAGAGAGCGTACTTACTATAATGTTTTGCAACTAAATCATTACATAGTGGCAATTTAACAGAAGAATCATGGATTACACATGAAGACTTTTTTCTCCCTCCCTCTCAAAAAACACAAGTTTCTGGCAGAGAAGCTGGATCAATAATCAGACAGCGGATGGGCAACAATATATCCCTACCTCTGACTGAACTTACTGTCTTCCTATAAAAACTAAGCATAGTGGGAAAATCTCAGATGTGTACCATCACAGGCACACACTGGCTAGTGATTATTGCTTTCTTTTCCAATGAAAAAAAAGGAATTACAAGAGTATTTACCTACAGAATGTACCAGGATCCAAGTAAGTGCTGGTGGAAATAAAATCTATATGGGGAAACACCTATTTTTTGTCCATTAGCAGGCTAATTTCATAGTCAGGGTAGTAAATGTTAGAGGACTGTTTTCAATAAAATATTAATACATTTTCATAAAAGTCCATTCACAGCTGAAATGAAATGCAGTACAGAGGGGATCTGACAAATGCTCATTACATATACAATATTTCTCTTTTATCCATGTCAATTTTTACCTAATTTTTCTTTTAAAACATTTTAATAACCTTTCAAATAGAAAAATTATGGGACAGAACATAATTTGCATGTAGAGAATGGGTGAAGTGTGTCATGTTCTTCAGCCTGTCTCCTCATAACAATGAGGCTTCATAACAATGACAGTTTGCAAGTATAATTACAGATGTAAATTTGCACCAGCAATGATACATATGCATGATTTATGGTATTTAGGTGTCATACACTTCATGTGTAAGTGACATAAATTGCGTTCAAAATAGTTACAGGTGCCAAATGATGAAAATGACAAGCAGGAGAGGAAATATCATCTAATAGCTAAGCTCCTGTCTGTGTAGTGGCACTTGCTGGCAGAAATACTTCATTTGACAAACTTGCTCTGTACAACAAAAATTGGTGTTAAGTAAACTTAATCAACTCAAGTGACTAAATATTTATGTGCAAATATTCAATTTGGTGCACGTAAATCAGCTTCAAAAACAAAGCATTTCAGAATGACCTGGGTGTGCAGATTTCTAAACTGTTCCCTTCGATTCAAAAGCATTCATTTGCATACAGTTATATCAAACATCCACCTGAATTTTTTTAAGAGGACCTCCTTTGGCCCTTGGTTAGGGTTAGCAAAGCCAGGTGACCCAGTTTCACTAATATTCCTTAATATTCGGCTTCTCTTTGTGCCTCAACATGTAATCAGAAAGAACAGAAAGTTACTTCTGCCAAATGCATAGGTACTTATGTTAGTAAACACATGTCTGAAGATAATCTTTGCAGATTAAAATTAGTTTGAAAATTCATAAACATAGGCTAAAAAATAAGTCTTTTACAGACATGTTCACATCATAAGTAACACTATTAAAAAGCATATATGAAAAAATATGGTAGAGCCAGTCATGTGATACTTTTGTTTGGCTCCTTTTCATTGGTTTTAATTGGGGTTTTCTTATGAAGTGTCATTCCCTTCTATCAGCAGGTCTTGAATATACTACTTGTTGTGGCTGCAGTGTAACGCCCTTACCCCTCACCCTGTAAAAGACGGCAAGAATGAGAAAAAGGAAATTAGCAGCACTACTTTGCTGTATTACACTCATCATCTGAATACAATAAAAATAAATTATGATTTTTTTTCCTAGTGATCTCAAAAATACATCATTCTGCACTTTTTGAGAGCATAGAGAAATGTTAGCTAGCTACAAATGAAAAGATCCGGCATTTTCACTCAGCCACGTAAATGTTACATGAACAGTAACATACGGTATGAAAAAAAGCAACACATTATGAATACTCTCTATGTTGCAATATGTCCATAAATAATATACCTTAACATGAGTTACTATGGTAACTATTGGGATTTGAGTTCATTGGGGACGGTTTTTTTCCACTACATAAAAAAAATCACTTAAAATATAATTTTTGGCATTATTGGGTAAGCTTGATTCCAATCTGATTACCAATTTAGGTTTTATTCACTTTTCTTAGGACACCTACTCCACAGGGTATCAACAAACATGTAACATTTCACAAAAAAAAAAAAAAAAGGAGATAAGTAGATCTTTTGCCTAGAAAATGCTCAAGTTGGCTAAGTTTTGTTGCACAAAACATTTCTTTAGGAATGGCCTTGCTTCCATCTGTGAGACATTTTATAAAAACATTACATATTTGCAAGTATGAAATGCAAGGCGATTCCTAACATAGTGCTAGAAGTGGTAGTGCAGCAGTTCAAGTGTACAAAATACAAATAATATCATGTAACCTGTTGACTTAGCTAGAGAAAAAACATAGAAATTTCTATCTTGGTTTGAGCTTAATAAAAGGAAGAAGTAAACATTAAAAAAAAAACCCTTAAATTTTCTCATTTTATGATTATGGCTTTGTATTGGTCTGTATAATTGAAATTTCTTTTTAAAAATCAGACAAAGACTTTTATCATTATTATTCAAAAAATATATTTTTAAGGTAATATTCTGTGTTTGAAAACTTCTCTTGAACAGAACAATAATTCATAGAGAGGTTGTTTTAGCTACAATGGGCCAAAAAAAACATTTTTGAAGCTGCACGCAGAGGACATAAATAACATGGATATGAGAGAATAATATTCTAAGGAAACCACTAAAGAAATTGGTCAAAGTTAACAAATAGTATCTCCTCTACATTTGAATGCATTTGCATGTAGCAGATACACACATATACATGTATGTGTACATACATAAAATAAAACAAGGTTGAAGTAATGCAAACAATCCAGATCACTCAGTAAATATCTTATTTTACTCTTAGGCTATTTTATAAAAACCATTGTGCTCATAAATGAAAAAAAAATAATATTAAAATTAACTTTTTCTTTAATACCTTTAGTCTCACCTGCATGCTTTTAAACTGACTAAATAAAAATACAAGTGACTGAACAAAAAATATTATTATTAAATCAGTGTGGTGGGGTTGAGAGCTCCTGTGTGGCTTTAGTCCTTGTGATCTACCTTTTTTAAGAATAAAGCAAATAATTAGAAGGAGATGAGTTTTGTGCAAAGCCTCCTGATGATTTTTGTAGTATTTTTTTGGTGGATTTTTTTGTTTGGGTTGTTTTTTTCTTGGGGGGGAGGGCATTTGTTTATTTTGAGATTTGTTTTGTTTGTTTTGTAGTACACTTTTTTATAGCTGTTTCTCACTCTTCTGTAACAGCCTGGGAACACACAGACCCCAAAGCCACAATCATTTAGTGCATTACAGACATATTTTTCATGGCAAAATTTACCAGACCTCACGTATGTGAAAACAATATTTCATGACTCCACAATCCAGAGCCTTGATGGTTTAGGGCATGAGTGGTGTGTCAAAGCACCCCTCAAGCACAAGGAAGAAATTTGTCCACACGAGATTTCACATATTTCTGTGCTGGATATTGATCGGCGAAACAGTTTGCATTCTGTCCCATGCACAGTATAAAATATTTTTAATATATTTTAATTGATCATTGATATGCACAATAGAGGGCAATTTTTCCTAAGATTTTTTAGGAGAATTAGCAGAGAATGTGGTACCTCATTTGCTGGATAATAAATGTTCCATCATGGTAATAACTGCGGGGAAGGATATGTTTCTGAAACACTTTTCTAGCTGGAAAAATGGATTAGAGAGATTACCATTTCATCAAAGTGGCAGAAGAGTTGAGAGGTAATATGGAAGGAAATTTTTGTATAATTTCTGTAGAGTTGCTATTTGTCAAACCCCACTGGCATCAATCATATCTTTTCTTCTGATGCTATCACATCAAAAAATATGAAGTTTTTCTTTAATATGCATGTGTTGGAATTAAAGAGGAGGCATATAATGGAAAAAGTGAATGTTTCTCTGAACTGTATCATCTAGATAAGAAAGGAGCAGTTGACACCATAATTTCAGTTTATAAGCCTTTGCCAACATTAAGGAGGTTTCTTTATCATGTTTTCTACAGCACATTTTTAAACTAACAAAGCACTATAATTTCAAGCAAGGCACACAGTCCTGTGTACAAATAAGGAACCCATCAATTCTTAGACATGAAATACACATATAGAAAACTTGAGCAGTCTGACATTCTTGAAGAATAATGGTGGTTAACATGCCTGGACTGCATTCAGTCAAGAACCATGTTAATGGATATCAGAGAAGGCATTTCTATCGACCCATGCAACCCTGTAGTGAAGTCACTAAAGAACAAGAAATATACCTAAAAGGATTTGCTGCATGTAAAAAAAATAGTTACTGAGTTAGAACAGGGATGCACAGAAGCTAGATCATAAATTTTTCAATATGTCTTTCCCTATATTTTATAACATTCTGTTTTTCTTATCTCCCCTTGCCTCAAGTTTCAAACAGATGACATTTTCTTTACAAATTCATATCCAAAAAAATGTAGCTAGTTGTAGTATGATTTCCATATGTTGTTCAAGTGAGATCTGAGAGGCATCCAGAAGCTTGAAATGGTGGAAATGTTGCCTACTGCCAGGGGAGCTACATCTATTAGAACATATAATGTTTGTGCTTGGCATACAGCACAAGTACAGTGGAGAAGACTAGTGTACCAGAGAAGGAAACTGAAAAGAAAAAGGAAAATACAGGAAATAAAATAATTTTTATCACTTAAGGTTTTGAAAGTCAACATATGCAACACCTTACCTGAATAATCACAACTCTTGTGCGCTTCGGATTGGCCATGCAGAAAGATACGTGCAGGCTTCTGAAAACCAGACATCAGAGTACAAAGACTGCGGTTCCTTTGAAATTTTCCTAATAATAGAAAGGTTTTTAAAAAATACAGCATACAGGCCCAATCACTTCTAAATAGTGTTTGTTAGATTTAGTATGAGGTGTCATAGGCCTTTAATTTCTCTTTAAAAGGCTATAGCATGTTTGTATTTTGTTTAGTTATTTGCATAAAATATTACCTAGCAATTAAGGTGTGTAGATTATATCAAAGTGACACTTCTCTGCAGTGAATTCTGTGTTTCCCTGCAGATGTTTGTTATTGTTCTATAATTAAGCAGTTATTCTTAGACACACACACTCCCCCCCCCCTTGGTATCTAGGTGTCTCTATAGACAGTGTTTAGAGCTGTATTCTCTGCTTACAGAAGATGCTCTGTACTTTGCAGCGGTAGTTTTCCAGTTACCTCTGTGACTTGAAACACAAACTTGGAAGAATATACCCAATGTCCAAAAGACTGTTATGCCTGGGTAACACTGCAGGATACTTACTTTCCTCCATATCCTTTGCAGGATTCCAATGGAGATATCACATGCCATGCAATATTATCATGTAGTACACATTTAAGATTGAGGATTAAGCCTGACAGATGAACAGGACACATTCCCATCCTTAATCCATGCATTGCCTCCAACAGCAGACCTTCAGCAATTATAAAATAGGGCTAGGCTGGAATGTGATATGGCTTTGTCTGTTAATAAAGTCAAGCGGATGTTTAATCCGGTTAAATTAAAGTTTACACAAGGTTAGATAGTTAACAACAAAATTCATACCACTGTACCTGATCTCCCCCCAGCATTACCTGAGGATGACAGATCAAATCCCATAAACCTTCAGGTCTCCTCTGAGTCATACATACATGCTTTCTCACAAAGCACTCAGATTGAGTGAATTCATAAAAGGACATTAATTCTTTCTTCCACAAAAATACTCCAAAATGAGAAATTTCATTGTGGTGTACTCTGGGACAGTTTTACAATATTGCAACTCAATAACTCAAAAAATTTGCATGGATAGGTGGTCAACTGGTCGCTTTGATCTATGAGACAGGAATGGAAAAGGTGGAGACTTTTTTATGCATGAAAAATTCAGCCTCAGTACCTTGGTCAGACTGCTTGTTTGGTGCCCAGGGATCTCAACTCAGACAAAGGAATTGAAATAACTAGTGCTTTTGGTGAGTGTACTGCAGACTTTGGTGTGAAATCATTCATCATGTATCCATATTTTACACTCTTTTCTATACCAGGAGGAATGCACCTTGATTGTTCCAGGATTTTATTTTGCAGGGTGTGTTTGTCAAACTGGCTTAAGTTTTTCAAATAAAAATCTCATAAACCATTATGTGTAATAAAAAAGATTATTAATTGAACATAATGTATCATTCAAGAATTTCACGTTCTAAAGAGGAACTTCTATACATAGCTATGGTAACATTTACCACATTTTCAGATATTTTTAAAAGCAAAACCACTCTAAGAAAATTGAGAGACCTCTTAGAAAAACGTAGGTCTAAAATCAAGCACTTAGGTAGTTTTGAGCCTAAAATTCTTAATAGTTTTTGAAAAGTATGTTTCATTATTTAATTTTCATAACTTGACAGCTTTATATATTTATTAGCTTCTCTCATCAATTCTGCTGATGCCACAGAAAAACAAAAAAAATGTCTAGAAAAATTTTCTAGAAGTGACAGTTTTGTGCTTAATAGACCAATGTAGTTTTTAATTGGCATTAATGTTTAGTTGGAAAAACACATGTCTCCATTAATCAGCTGTTCATTCTAATAAGTTTTGCAGGCAGAGAATGCACTGTGCCAGGCATATGTACAAAGTTTTTCTGCACATGTATAGGTTTTGGCAAGATAGATTTTCTGGCTTTTTTTTTTTTTTCCTCCTATAGTACTATCCAGAAAACTCAATTGATTTCAGAGTGTATTCAGCTGAAGAACTTCAGATTTCCGTGCTGAACACAGCATCTCCAGAGTCCCAAAAGTGCAAGACTTTGTGCAGCACCATTGGAACACCATTTTATCAAAACACCTAAAGATGAGCTTGGAGCACACCCAGGCACATGCAATCCATAATCATAGTTATGGTTCAAGATGCTTCTCTAGGCAAAAGAAAAACTCCCTTGGGGAAAATGGTAATGCTAAAATTGCCAGGCAGTCTCTGGGCTCTCTCTCCACTGTACATAGGAGCTGCCTCCCTTGAGAACAGCATATTCACAACTGAACTACTAGAGTGGATGCAAACATCGATCTCATTTTCCAGCATGGCACCTATGAAACACGATTGTTGCACAGAAAAAAAAAAAAATATTTACTGTTGTTACATATTATTAGTCTATCACTGGTCCACTGAGGCATGCAAACACATTTTTGAATTCTTTGCCAAGACAACAAAATTGCAATAAACATAACACTGCCAAGAGCCTGCACGGTAGAAAAAAAGAACAACGCTTGAAATTCCACAATGCATTCCCTGGAAAAAAAGACTGTATTTAGAAAGACCAGCAGCCCACATCGTAGTGGCCAACAGTTCTGTCAGGGGAGCTCCTGTCAGCTCTGCCTCCTCTCTTGGCAGACAATCACATTGATCAGGGCCTCCTTGCTTGTCTGGCAGGGAGGCAAATCTTCAGATTCTTAATTCACCCACTGTTAGAGAAGATTGTATCTTTTCTGGGAAGGTGAGAACTTTTACTTCAACTGGATCTACTGGTAGCAAAGTAGAAATATGACGTATAAATATGGCCTCTTCTAAAATCCTCTAGTTCTGATATTTTGCTTTCTGTCCATGAAGAAATTTCCAAGGCCTTATTAAAAGTTACAGGCTATGGTCCCATAATTGGAGATGTACGTGTGTGGCTTATGGGACCAGTCATAGTAATGCCATGCAGCATGACTTGTTGAGCTCATATTTTACTGACAGAATAGAAAAATTCAAAGACAAAAGTCCTTCAATTACTTCTTTTGTATTTAGCTAAAAATTTACTATATATTTATGGCTAGCAACCATTCACGAATGATTGAACACCAGCCAAGATAATACAAGGAAAACAAACTTTCCCAAAGGAATTATGACCTCACTCTCTAACAGAAACAATGAATTGGATTAAAGAATTAGTTAAGCAAATTAACAATGGTGGCAAAATGGTTGAACCAGCTGTTAAACAGTGCCATAAGGAAAAGTGTGATAAACTGATCAGAAATATTACAGCTCTAAGCCAAGGGCCAGAATGCTGCTAGCTCCCAGGAGACCTGAGGAGGATGTCTAGGGAAGGATAGCTACAAGTGTTTCAGTCTTATTTTTATGCACAAATAAAAGGCTTGAGTGACCAGTTGAGACTGTTTTAATAATGTGGTGCCTGATTATATTCCCTTGCTGCAAACACATGCAGAGCTAATAAATGGCTAACTACTTGCTTCTCTGTTCTAGCGCATATCAGGCCATGGACATAACACTACAAAGTGTCTATGAAGAATGTCAGCCTCATTATATGATCAATCATGGACTTCTGAAAAGAAATCATATGCATTTTTTCCCACAGTACAGCCAGGGAGGCACATGCATTGCTGTGAAACAGAGTATTCCCTGGAGTATCTATGGAATCAGGAAAATGTAAGGAGCTTGGTATTAGGCAGCTGGAAGACCACAAAATAATCACAAAAATATCTGAAATATCATCGGAAAACAAAACACCTTTTTCAGGAAAAAAACCCCAAAATTTTCTGGCAGTCTTTCCTTTATGCTTTAAAAGCCAAGTAATTATGCCTGTAGTTCCACCCATCTGGATGGTTACACAACAGAATGTGACCCTAAAATGCAGTAATAAAAAGAGCAACCCTAACACAATACTAAAAACAGCACTCTAGAAGAAAGCCAGATATAAAAAAATATAAATTTTAGATATCATCATTAATTCTGGGCCCCTCAGTTTAGGAAGGACGTGGAGATGATTGAGCGCGTCCAGAGGAGAACAACGAGGCTGGGGGGGGGGCTTGGTGCACAAGCCCTATGAGGAACGTTTGAGGAAGTTAGGGTTGTTTATCCTAAAGGAAAGGAGGCTCAGAGGTGACCTTATCGCTCTCTACAGCTTCCTGAAAGGAGGTTGTAGTCAGGTGGGGGTTGCTCTGTTCCACCAGGCAGCAACTGACAGAACGAGAGGACACAGTCTCAAGCTGCATCAAGGGAGGTATAGGTTAGACTTATAGGTTAGAAAGAAGTTTTTCACAGAATAATAAAGTATTGGAATAGTCTGCCTGGAGAGGCGGTGGAGTCACCATCCCTGGATGTGTTTAAAAAAAGGCTGGACGTGGCACTTGGTGACATAGCCTAGTTGAGGTTAGGGCAAGAGTTGGACTCAATGATCTTAGAGGTCTCTTCCAACCTAATAATTCTGTGATTCTGTGATTCTGTAATACCAATGTTAATTCTTCACACAAATTAATGTACTAAACTAGTAACATGGCTACTTATTGAAGGTACTCTTGCTGTGCCAAATAACCACGCTACCATCCCAGTGCTCTTTGATCCTGTCAGTGGTAATTCAAAACCTGTCAGCATATTTTCCATCTGGATAATTATGACAGAATTAAATCATGCCCAACATGCCAAAAACAGTCATTCTTCTGATTTCATCTTCTGGTAGCCCTAATAGTACCTTGCTCATCTCCAATCTTTAAGTCACATCCACCCTTTATGTTCCTTTCCTGTTCCTTTTCTTTCTGCCCCAGTTTAATGACAAGATTACTTAAAGATCAAAATGTCACAGGACTTTTGCAGAAGTAAAATGTAGGCACTTGAAAGTTAACACCACATTCAGTCAGATTTCCTTACTTTCATTTCACAACAAAGTTGGAAAGCCACAAATGTAATGGAAATTTCATCAAAAACTATAGCTCCAAAGCTACTGTTCAGTTTTACAGCTACCAAAGCCAAAAAGATTTAAGTAAGAGATTAAATATTCTTTGTTTCCCCACAAAAACATCTTGCATAGCATCTCAAGCTATTAAAATAATTATGAAAGACCCTTGAAGTAATCTCTTTTTTTTTAACAGATATCATGGTGATTTAATTTTCATTTTCCCAGATAAAATAGCTTTTGCAATACAAATGTACATAGTATATACAGTATGCACCAGAGTAGGTCACTGCCAGAAGATTTATACTACTGCCCTTGTGTCTAAACATGGCAAGTATGTGAAACCTAAACTAGGCTGCGTGACTGAACCTCCTGCTACAAAAATCTATGAATCTATGAAGGCTAATTGCAAAATAAAGAGTATAATAGGAAAACTTTTTTCTAGGCCGTGGCATGGATTTTTCTTAGTCAGTTGAATATCTCCATAAGTCAAACAAAGTACACATAAAAGACATGGTTCCAAAACCTATATGCCAATGTGCATCAAAAAGCATTCTTATTTCATGCTGTGAGTAGTCATTCAATTTTTCTTCACAATTATTTAAAGTTTCTAAAAGCTGTCAAGGACACTTACAGACTCTGAAGCCAAGTATGGGGAACTGTTTTCAGATCTGACTAGTATGAGATTACTGTCCTGACATCTGCACCAGGGCATTTTTTGAAAGGAAGATAGATGGGAACAAATAAACACCAATAAAGTGAGTGGTTCTTTACTCTGCCTCCATAACCTCTATTTCCTTGTCTTTATTTTTTTCCTCCTTACCGTTCGTGTATCAAAAGATCTAAAAGTCGTGATACTGATTAATTCCAACACAGTAAATAGGTCATCCAAAAGTTTTAACAAACAAAACAAAATAAATGTATAGTTAATGTATGTTCAACTCCTGAAACACTTTGGATTAAACTTATTTCTTGAACTTGTCTTCCCCTTTTACAATGTTCTTTTTCAGTCTCTTTGTCCCGTAAAATCCCAGGGAACAATTAACACCCTTGCAGATATATCCAGATATATAACCTTAGAGACAGAAGGAACTTGACTCTATCATCAGAATCAGACCATACTCTTCAAAAGATATGTCAAATTTTCAACATTTCAAGTTTTTCTCTGACAGTCAAAAAAAAATCACTTATTCAGGAAGATCTCTGTTGAACTTAATAACCCGTTTAAAGGACAAGTTGGACAACGGACTTGGTGTGCTCTTTATAGTGATGTAAAACAACAGAACTCCCAAATTTAACTCTCAGGTTTCATTCAGGTGCGATTAATAACAGTTTTCAATTAGCAAAATTTTGAGAAAAATTGAGTCTGTTCAATTGGATTCATAGAACAAATCTCTTCAGCCTGTTCTATTCCATTAGAAAGCTCAGGGAAGCCTTTGTACCTGCCAGTTGCCTATATGTGTATTTACAATTAAATAGCACATGGATATTGTCTAGACTAAAACTAGTTTAGAGAAAAAGTGCTTCAGCCACAGGCTGATGCCCAAAGGCCTCATTTTCTTCTTTCTTTGGGATTCAGACTGCTGATACTTACAGTGCGTTTGACCTGAGTCAACTTGCTCTAAGTCCATTTAGCTGACACTACAGTTACTTTATCAGTGAAATAAAAACTTCTGTTACTGACAGAGCAAACATCACCTCAGCTCCATCTCTTTTCCACTAATCAGACTTCTTCTCTTGGGCTAATCCTTCTGCAGAGAGTATTCCCTGAGCTTATCTCACTCAGGAAGCACATACAAATTCTTAATTGTAATTGCTAGTTCATCCTTCTCCTCTATTATATGCTTCAGTTTCAAAAAAGTGTTCACCAGTATCTCCAGACCTCGGACCTTTTCTTTCCTACTCCCATCAGGCAGTCTTCATGGCACATAAACCACTCTCCAACCTAATCATGTCCACCTACAGGTCCTGCACCTGTCATTACTGTGTTAGTTTTGTCTGGGGTAGAGCGGCAACTATGTCTGTGGTTTGGATTTGTGACGAACACAGTGAAGAAAATACAGAGATATTTTTGTTATTGCCGAGCAGTGCTTATACAGAGCCAAGGCCTTTTCTGCTTTTCATACTGCCATGTTGGCAACAGGGCTGGGGTTGCTTCAGAATTTGGGGGGAGGCACAATCAGGACAGGTGACCCAAACTGACCAAAGGGATATTCTATATCATATGGATAGCATAAAAGACTAAAAGGTTCTTAATGGAAGTATCATGAAAGAAATCATCACTTTTTTGTTAAGGACCACACAAAATAAAACAAACATATATTTTGTCTAGCTAAATGTTTTCTAACTTCTGTTTCTCTCTACTAGTTGATTAGTCACCATGAGAGTATCCCACTACAGGATGCCACACAGAAACATATTTCAAGAAATGGTCACTGCTTGTTGTTTTGGATGCATCATACCTGAAGACAACAAAAACATGAAGGGGAAGTGGAGAAGTTTCTCAAAATATTTCAAATATTTTTTTTTCTTTGTTAAGGGTATACTTTTATACTTTTAGGGAAAGATTCTAAGCGCTTGGCACATGAAATCCTGGCCAGATTTTTGTTACAGCTCAGCATTCCATTGTTCCTATTTAAAGAACTTACAGATTTTCAGATTTTGAAATAGCTCACACATTTGTTCATCAGTGAAAGCTCTCCAAATTTCTGATCCTAACAAGCATCAAAATTCTGAATGAAAAATTTATTTGTGCTGTTTGAAAAACAGTGGGGGTGGGAAGTTGTAAATTAGAGACTCATTTTCTCTTCCCAGGTTATTTACCGAAACTTAATTTTATCCAGAAATTTCATACTAGATCTTGCTATTTTTAGTAGGGGAAGACATAACACTATTCTCCTGAGTTTCAAGTGTATTCCTTGGAGATATGTTCTAATAGGATTGCTGATTCTAAATTATCTTCCTATTCATTTTATTTTATACTGAAAGCACATCCAACTTTTAGAATTAAATATGTGGCTAAGCTTTATTGAAAATTTGTGAGTATTTGACATTTCTCCCTGAGGAGAAGGATTTGGGGGTTGAGATGCTGGACATGACCCAGCAATGTGTGTTTGCAGCCCAGAAAGCCATCTGTCCTGGACTGCTTTCAAAGCAGTGTGGCTAGGAGATCGAGGGAGGGGATTGTCCCCCCTCAAATCTGCCCTTATGAGACCTCATTTGGAGTGATGTGTCCAGCTCTGGGGTCCCCAGCGTAGCGAAGGACATGAACCTGTTGAAACAAGTCCACAGGAGGACTTGTGATCATCTTATGGCAAAATATAATCACAAGGCTGGAGCACCTCTCCTACAAAAACACGCTGAGAGAGCTGGGGCTCTTCAGTCTGGAGAAGAGAAGGCTCTGGAGAGGCATTCTAGCACCTTCCAGTAGCTGAAGGCAGGTACTGGACAGGTACTGTCCCAACAAGGGCAGTACTAGGACAAGGAGGAATTACTCCAGACTGAAAGACAGCAAGCTCAGATTATATATTAGGAAAACATTCTTTACTGTGAAAGACACTAGAACAAGTGGCTCAGACAAGTCATGGATGCCTGATGCCTGGAAGTGTTCAAGGCCAGAGGCTGTGAGCATCCTGGTCTAGCAAAGTGTCCCTGCCCATGACAGGGAGGTTGCAACTAGATGACCTTTAAGGTCCCTTCTAACACAAACCATTTTACAAGACCACAAACATGTGGTAAGTATAAGATATAATAGCCAATAAAGTGGTTTTACAGGGTAGAGGAACACTCTTAATATATTCAATTTCAAAGAGTTTTGTGAAAAAAATGAAGTAACATTGACAGGAATATTGAACAGCAGAAAAAAAGAACCCATTATGGTCACTGATATTTATAGGGAATGTACTTAAATACACAGAATAATGTCCTAAACCAATAGTGTTCATTTCATTGCCTTACAGTATAAATGAACTTAGCCTCTCTCATTTTTAATCAATTTAATACCTGACTCTCCTCAATCAAAAAATCCCCACACAATTGTCATTGGTTACTTGGTTAATAAATATGAAAATCATTCTGTGACATTCTAGTGGGATTTTATAGATTCCATTATCTGTAAAGTCAGGCTTTACATCCTGGAAATAGCTATATCAACTACTAAACTTGCAAACGTTCCAGCTGTTGAAAACAGTTCATTCTTGCTTCTGACGAAGCCAGTACCAGATTTTTTAATTTCCTACAATGGAAGTAAGACCTGGAAGTGAGTTTTTGGGGGTCTTGTTTTCAAATCAAAAATAATAAAAATTTCTGTGTAGCAAGAAAAACTAAGTGCCTCTGATGGAAAATTTGAAGCAGTGGAGAAAAATACTTCATCTGCCAAGTGATCTGGCTGGAAACATTATTTAAGTCTTTTACAGGGCACCCCCTTTTTCAATTTTCAGCTATGCCTACTAAACTTTCATTGAACGCTATTTTCTTCAAAAATAATTAATCACTGTGAAATTTAAAAAGCATTTGTTAAAAAAGAAGAGGAAAAAATGTGCTAGACATTTCTTATTGGTTTGATTTGTTCACGAATCGTTGTATTTGTTTTGAGATTTTACTTCTACAAGACAAGCAGGGATCAGGTCTGAAAATTTCTAAATCTTTGCTTTATGTCTGTCACTGGAGCTAGACAATGTAGGATATAATTTCATATTTTCTTGGGCCCCCTGACATAACCTCTGGCTCCATATACTAAAGTTCATTTTTACTACAAAGCACCTTCCTTTAACTGATGTCTCAACAGAACCTATACCCTGATAACCCTCTCTATACTTCAGGTCCTCAGCAAGCACCTCAGTGCACTGTGGATGTCAATATATACCATAAAATACAGGCTGACTGCCACAGTGAAATTTCTCTTTGCCACCCAGAAATCTAGTATGCCAGTAAAATTTACAAAACAGGATGTGGGTATTAGTGAAAGTCATGTCTGCTTCTGCAAAACTTTTTGCACACAGGTGAATTTCACCTGCCTTTCATGTTTTTTCTCCCACCTCATCCTTGATCTTAGCTATAGCCTGCCTAGGCCACTTATATCTCAGCTTGTACCCAACCAGTCTATTCAAAAGCTGCTACTAAAATTATCTGTTTCATACTGCTAAGACCCTACCAGACATTCATATTCAAATCAAACCCTTCATCCTCTGCTTCAAATTCACAGTTCTTCTCTTAAATATAAGGCCCAGAAAAAAACACAACACATACCTACTGCTTTGCTCTCAATTTGCTCTGATGATTTTAAAACTTCCCTTCTCTCCATTATACTCCTCAGACTTTCATGTTGATTTTATTTTCTGTATTATCCCTTAAATTTAGTGGTTTGTCTTGCTGCCTAGATATAAACTTATTAATCCACAAGTTTAGATTCTTTCATAAAACACTTGTATTGGAAGAGGTGGGAGCAAAGTGGAGGGAAAGGGACTTCAACCACCATCTCTCTTTGAGCCTACAACAAAATCTAGAAAATCAATCACAGTTGTGTTGACTCAAACTTCATTACACTTCTGAGCATTTTAACTGAATAGGAGAGACTTTTACCTTCTATCAGCATAACTGCCACTTAGACACTCAAACTGCAGGTCATCTTACTTTAACAAAAATAAGAGAAATTCAAGTAACTTCAGTACAGTCTAAGTTGTCTCAAATTATTATTTTTCTAAAATACAGAAAACTTTCACAAAACTATTTTGTTGTAAAAAAAAAACAAAAAACAAGAAAGTGGCTCATTGTCTTTCTGTGTGTTCTTTGTTTTATTTTCATTTCTGACTGAAAGAGCTCCCAACCCCAGCAATCCAAAGAGAGAGCTGACAAAAAGGAAAATAACAGTCCCTATCTTAAGCCTAATTTTATACTGCTCTGATTTCATCTCTTCTATCACTGAATTCAATTAGCTTGCATTTCTTTTCGTTTAATTTATTTAATCTCAGCACACAGCTGTGACCGGCACAAGGCACTGTTGCCATTACCCTGAACCGCCGCCTGCTCACCCACACTTTCTGTCACTAAGGGAGTGCATCCTCTCCATTTCATACCCATCAACAGCCCAGTCACCAAGGCAGAGATGGAAAAGAGAAGATCAATTGAAATATCAGTTATATAAAATTCCCCACCTGCTAATGTTTGTTCTCAGGCACAGACTTATGTGTCACGGAGGCTCTTGCTGCAGATTCGCAGGATTATCAAAACACCTCTGACATGCTGAAAGCCGGAAGGATATCTGTTCCCTGACTATGCTTCACTTTAATTATCAGGTCTCAATTAACACCCTGCCACTCTTCTGTTTGCTGTGCTTTGCTCCATTTCCTCCAAACAGATTAAAAAGTTAAAAAAAAAAAA
>VXBA01000279.1:68076-119446 GCA_013399895.1 Serilophus lunatus
AAAAAAAAAAAAAGAGGAAAGAAAGAGGATGAGGCTTTCAGGACCTTAGTTTATCCAATAATATGATATTATATCTTAAAGGACAATTTCATTTTTAATTCTTTTTCTAATTATTTTCTGTGCTCTGCATTCAGCATTTCCCATAATTTGCCTATCAACAACATAAAAAGATTATCTTTTTCATGTTGCTAGCACAGAGTCAGAGAGTTAAATCCAATCTCTGAATTGATGCTAAACCTCCATCTCATTTTCCCCAGCCTTATTTCTTCCTCTTACTCCTTGATTCCCAGTTTCTGTGTTACATTGTTGTTATTGAAAGCCTAGAGTGAATAGTTAGCTCCAGATATTGAAACAAGTTTAAGACTTAAGTGAAATTATGACATATTATTAGGTTTTTACTGTAGAAAAAGAGAAAATCTTTAAAGATGCTATGTTGAAATCTTGAAAGCCTTAACAAGTGTTTTATCTAAGGATCAAACATCTTTTGAAGAATGATAGGTAAAGCACAGAAGCTCTGCTGGCTTCAGCTTGTGCAATTTCTCCTTCATGTGTCTTTTTTTTTCCTCTGTAGAATGAAGGCTTACACACTCTCAAAACCACAGGCATTGAAAAAATTTAATTCACTACACTTATACAGAAGGATTCAGTTTTCAGAAATTTACAAGTCACTGAGAATTTTGCCATAATTCTTAGCTTTACAGATCATAGGCAAGATGCAATAGAGTTTGAAGGTGGCTGCTGCGCAGCAAAAAAGGCCATATAAAAAAATTATAAAAGAAGCCAAGAGATATAACTGTGTGCATGTACAGTAGATTAAATAAACAAATATTCTTTTCATATGAGAAACTGCTTATTTAATACTAATGTATATTCTGCCTCTATAGAAGAACAGACTAGACCTCACGAACTTGCATGATACAATGTTGACTCTCAGTATAGCAAGTCCTCTTTCCCAGCCAGGTAGGAGTAACACCCATGTCCAGAAAACGGTACCCTGATTCATTTGACACTTGTGTGGTCCATTTCCTGAACCTGGCTGAAAACTTGGTCCAGAATTACTCCCCCTAAATGAAAAGGTATGTAATGCTACTTCAAGAAAGCAGAACTACTGTCATCAGGACAAGAAAGTAACAGATACAGGATGGAAGATGAGGCAGGGGGAGCAGGATTGGCTTATACACTTTTTTGGTGTTTGCTTGGGTTTGTTTGTGGAGTTTTTAATTTGGCTTGGTGTGGAGTAGTTTGGTTTTGGTTTGAGTTTTGTCACTGAAACAGAGAAAAGACTTGTTCTTTTTCAGGTCAGTAATTCCTCCCCTGACACACTTGAAGACTTGTAAATAATCAACTCAATAACGAAAAGCCCGGGTGCAAATTTCCACCCATAACATATACACCTTACTTGAATATGTTCTCAGAAGCTAATTGCTTGTACATATCCGATGAAAACTTCCAAGACTGAAATAATAGTCATTAGTCTTTCAGCTACATTTAGTGTTCAGACTGACTGAACAAGGAATGAAGAAGGCAGCACCCAGACCTTCATAGGCCAGAGTGCTGTCAGACAGGAACCTTTGGAATCAAACACCACGATAGGTGTCTCCCAGATCACATCCCCACTGAAATCCCTTCCTCACATTCTGCAACCTTTCCATTCCCAAAGCTGCCTGTGCTTCAGCTCATATGCCAATTCCTCCTGTGGAGCACCCTGTCCATCTTCCCCAGAACCCATCAACTCCACAAAGAATGGAACACACAAAGCCCCTTAGGAGATGAAAGGGAGGGGGACTGGATCCCAGTACTTCCAAGACCTGCATTTTTAAGTCATTCTAGTCCTAAGGTTGAAAACTCTGCTAACAGGCAGTTCTACGGGGGGATAAAATCTGAAACCAGTTTGACGCCCCAAGTTACCTTCCTACATAGACATCCTCTGTGACTTCAGTTTCACGGCAGGCATCATTTCCTCATCTCATCACTCCAGAATGATTTTTGACAAATTAACTTGGGGGTTTTGTCTTGGTTTTTATGCAATTTCTTTAGTATAGCATCTTATGAAAATCTTTGCCATTTAAAGAAAAGGTACCAATCATGTTTCTTTTGATAATTCAGGGGTTCATGACAATGAATAGAGGGAATAATTATCGTACTGTTCCCTTTAGAAATAGCAAAGGGCAAGTTAGATGGCCAGAAAGGGAAACAGCACTCGTTTTAAAGTTGTGATTCATTCATACAAGGAGGTAGCAGGAGGGCATCTTTGGCAACTGTAATCTTCAGAGAAATTATGGTGAAAGGACCATTAGCATCACAATGCTTCTCATCTTCATTGACTACAAGAAATGGCAGCAGAGGAACTGTCCTACAGCATTATTGTGACACAATAGAAAGAACAGGCAATAATTGTGAAGGCCAAATGAGGACATCATTTTTCTGCTTCCTCCCAAAGGTAACAAAACACCAAAGTATGACATGAAATTATAGTAATTATTTACAGAAATGCACCCCCTCTATGAAAATGAATTAAAACCAACTATTTTGAAAAGCACGTATCACATTTAATCTGTATCCATCAAGAGTAATAATAATAAAAAAAAAAGGTAAGTTATTCAGGTGTTTGGAAAAGTTTAAAAAAAAAAAAAAGAAAGAAAATTTCTGTAAATACAAGATATGTAATTCTGGAGTAGCATCTCATTACCTTTCCTCTTTCAGGATTCATCATCTGAGAAGTAATACAACTGCAGAGAAAACAGTGTATTTTTCACATAGGTTAGGGTTTGCAGACTGAGATCTAAAGACAGTTGTCCAACATGATCAAGGAGATGTTACTTAGTTACACTGGATTTTATTCATGCATGAAATGCTTTCCTTTAATGTGTCATTTCTTTAGATAGCTTCCTGTGCAGCCTTTTCCTTGCTCTAAGCTGAAATAAAGAATTGCTTAAGACCAGACTTATTTCCTAAAATATTCCTTAATCATTATCCTCCAAATACCCAATTGTTTTCATCCCACGCGATCAGCTAACTTCCCAGTATCAATCCTCAGACATGAAGCTCTTGGTATGCCAAGGCCTTGATGAAGATAATAATGTAATGCATGTTTCAGCAGATGAAAAAGCCTGTCTGCTTCTAAGCACCCAGAAATGTGCTGCACTAGTGAAAGAGGTGGTATCAGAGCACCAGTGATAGGAACCTCCCAGGTTGCAGCAATTGTACTATAAACAGACCCCTTTCCAACTAGGACCCTTGGATCACAAGGAAACGAGTAGCTGGTCTCTAAAAGTAACTGTATTGCAAACTGAAAACCTACTTCACTTGATCACTGAACTCTCCCTCTTTCAGAACAACCCTCTAAATAAGACCACCTCTTATGCTGCAATATTGAAGATGCATATGAAATGGAAAAAAGTGAGAGTCATAATGCTGTCTTTGATCAGCCAATCTGGTCCTGTTAGGGGAAATGTACTAATAGATCATTTAATTTTTGCATTAGGAGCCCTACTTCAGTAGTTTATCACCTTTCCATGATGCATAGTTTAGGTAAAATTCAATTACTTACTGTAGCTTGTTACCAAGAAAAAGACTTAAGAACAAAACATTTGTTTTGTCTATCCTCAACTAAACTTTGAGTAGCACCAGCTCCCTGCTGTTTGGAACAGTTAATTTTACACTGGGTGGGGGGGTAAAAAGCCTTCCCTTCTGCCTTCAATATACCTCATGCCATCACATCCCAAATGCACGTACAACTGCAGCCACAGCACAAGCTTCCAAAAGCAATTCCATTTGCTGAGCTGCTACTTCTCTGCACTCCAGCCAAATCGAGGTTTCTCCTATCCTTTTTCCTCTCCATGCAGGAATGGGCACCTGTGGCAGTGACCTGTGCTCCTCCAGCCATGTTACCATTTCACAGCAAGCTAATAAGAGCAAGAGGAGCCTAACTGCCTGGAATAAGATTATAAAAGTAATGGAGCAGAAATAGAATAGGAAATATGAGACATTTTAATGTTGTTACAACTGCCTGCTTTCAGCAATTTTTGGCCCCATGATTGTCTCATCTAAGATTCAGACTCTTCTAAGTTAACAGAGCTCCATAACTCCCTGCACGGGGAGTTCCTGTTTCCTTCCCTCTGGGGAGCACTGTTCTCTTTCTGAGAAAGATGAAGCTAACCTCATGTCAGTGTGACAGAAACTGGGGACTCAGCTGTGTTTTAGCCAAAGCCCCAGCTGAGATTAGACTGAGTCTGAACCTCAAAGCAAGGGTAAATCTGAATTTGTATCCTCAGTTTATGCTGGAGCTCAATGTAGGCAGCCAAAAATCAATGCACTAAAGCTAAAAGCTTAGTATGCTGGAATCCCCGGCTAGCTTGCTCCTGATTTTTTAACCTCTTTTCTTTGACTCTGAGAATTACATTTCAATCAGCAACACACTGGTGTCACAGAAGGCTGTATATCCTCACAAACAACCCAGAGGACACTTGTTAACCTGAGGAATTCATTTTAGATCTTGTCCATTATGCAAATAAGAAGTACAATTTGTTCTCTTTTTCTTTGTAGTATTATTGATTTACGTAAATCCAAGTTAGTCTCAACGACATACTTTCTAATTAGCAAAAAAAAAAAAAAGAGGCTTTAGAGTTCAAATAAAAAGGAAAACTGAACCATACTTTTTAATAAATTAAAGAATGTAGTTGCAACTGCAGCCAAAGGCATGATATGGAAACTATACTGGTCATACAATATCTATTTGATACCAATCACTGAAGTAAATTACCTGGAATGGATGACAAAAATATTTATCATCCTAGGATTGATTATATAAGAAAATATACTTACTTTGATAACCTAAAAATGGATTAATCACTAGGGATTTTACCCAATGATGGACTTTTAAATATCTCAAACCGTATCCTTTCTAAAATGTGTAGCACTAGATCCTTCCAAATAGCTTAGTTACCATCAGCCACTTCCATATAGCTCAAACCCAGGTATGGTTCAGCTGCTACAGAGGAGAGGGAACAAGATCTCCTCCCACCCTCACCAAGGCAATCTGCCAGGGCAGCTCCAGGGCTCTGCACATACCTTGGTACCCACTGCTCTACTTCTCAGTACTTGTGTAACTTGTTAAAAGCCACATACATAATGTCAGTTTTCCTTGCAGCCCATGGAAAACCTCGCAGCAACCCAAGAGCAAAGATAAATTGTTTAAATTGAGACTCCGATCGACACAGTGATCATAAACCTGCAGCACAGACATATGAACATGGTGCTTCCTCAGGTGCACACATGCATGAGTTTGGACTTCTCCCTGACGCTCCCCAAATAGGATACATTCAGGCAGGGAGAAAGGAGGTTGAAAAATGTGGAAAGGTGGAGAAAGGAAGAATCCTTGAACATAAGAGCTAGGGAGCAGCATCACTGAGAGGGCAGGACTGAATACTAGCAAGAAGTAAGGTTTTCCTCCACTGAACACAAACTGCATTCAAACTTCCTCTTGAATTTTTACCCTCATAGAAATGCTGTTCACAAAAGTGTGCTTGTAAAAGGTAGCTTTGTACAAGGTAGATTACACAGATTTTACTCTACCCTGCCAACAAGTTTTTTACACTAGCTATTAAGCACAGAGTGCCCAGGATCACAGTTACTGTGAGGTTCCCTCAGGGACTATACAGAAAAATAGCAAAGTAAGTTAAGGTCGCCAAGCAAAACAGACAATCTATCTTCATTCAAGAGTCTAGAAGGATTTTGTATATTTTATCTAAGAGGAATTACCTCCTCAAAAAGGCTACAATTCAGCAGAACTGAGCAACATCTTTGACAAAGATGACCGTCAAAAAACCCTAAAAAAATAATAATGAAAATAGTAACTTTTAAAAATTCTATTAGAAAATATCATATTTCAGTCTGAATTTGAAGCAATATCTGAGTGTCTGTTGTCAACATGCTGAACTGTCTCTCTCCTCCTGCCCCAAGTAACCTTTCTTGTCTGCCTCCCTTGTGTTACCACTCCATGGCATGGCCACGACTGATGTCCAAGGCAGGCTTGCAGAGAGAGGGAAGACCACATACACAGCTCCGGCCTGTCTTCAGTTTCAGAAGCAAACAATGGCAAGTTTGTGTCAGAGAGGCTAATCAGGTCATGAATGTAGTGGGCAAGGATATGTCCTCCAAACAGCAAATGTCATTCGCCCTGAGGAACACTTTCACTATCAGTGGAAACAGACATAGTGGGCATTGCTTCTGTGGTCAAAGCAGCTGGTTCCTGTCTCCTTTGCTTCAGACAGGAGAGGCAGTCTTCAACTCAATCCCCTGCCTGCTTCCTTTGATCACGTTTCATCTAGAAACCTTTAATGTTATTTAAGCCTCTCAGAAAAATCATCCAAATCTCTGCAAGTCTCTCCAGATCATAGACTGAGTTGTCTGGAGCAACTCCAGTAACTCTGTTGTGGGAATTAACACTGTTACTTTGATGCATCCTCTGAACTAACCCACCAAAATACAAAAATCCCAGGTATATTTGATTTCAGTTTTCTATAAAGCCTCAAAGTAGTTATGAATGGCAATTATAGGCACAAAATTTAGATATTTATGTTCATTCCTCCAGATTCTGGCTATCTTAAAAAAAATACGCTTTTTGTTTTCCAGGTGGGACTTCAGACTCCATCATAATCTTCGTACATCCTCACACACTTCAGTAAATATAGGTGACTTCCTTTTTGAGTTTGTTGATTAATGTGGTTTCTGGTCTCACACAACTGGTTTGAAAATTTGTACACGCTCATTGAGAAAGAAATTTGCATCAGCAAGCCCCCATTTCTGACCAGGAATCAAAAACATGGACAAGTGTTTCTCATCTGCTATGCAATATTGTTCCAGGCCTGCTAGTGATACGTAACAAGTTCAAAGGAATTACATTTTCTAGTGAGACACATAACAACATTCTGTGTTTCCATTTCTAGAATCAAGTCTTCCTCTCCCTTAAACCTCATTGCTCACTTTAGACGGAAGTATTTCAATTTTGATTCCACTGCAGCAAGAAAGGAAACCTTGAATTGGTTAAGATAAAGTAATAACATTTTGCATAATTAAGCTTTTAAGAAAACCATGTAATTTTTTGGAGTTAATTTATTTTAAAAAATATTATTTTACTTAATCATTGCAGAAAGTGGTCAATACTTACCAGTAACTACAGAGAATTGTCATGTGGCCACATCAACCATTAACAGGAAAAAAGTTTTTATCTCAACTTGAGGTTCATCAAATAGATGAAATTAAGAAAAAAGCTAAACCCACATAAATTATTTAAGACCTGTTCGTATTTCTCATTGTGAAAAATACCCTTCCTTTCCCATTCCAATGCAGAATAGATTTTTATTTTTTTCATGGAGTATTTAGGAATCATGATAGAACTATTAGAGCTTTAAATAGGAAAAATGCAAAAGCCTATTGTGGAACTATATGAAATAAGAAATAAACTGTACTGAAATAAGATCTAATGTCCTCCTGAGTCTAGGTTACAGTCACATTTCAAGGTTTCTTTATTCACTATTAGCTTTCCTGTTTAACCCCTTGCCTGTCAGAGAAAGGCACTAGGGTGGATAAATGGGGGAATGCTGCACTTTTGCACTAATGCAACTGTAGTTTAAATAAAATTTTTATAATAAGGTAAGCAATGGAAAAGACCTGAGTGGTTGTGAAATATTCATCTGTGGGGTAGATGGATTCAGAAGACTTATTTTCGAGGAGTTTAAGGTATGTTCTCTATGGGGAATTCTCCCACAAGAGAATTTTCTAGGAATGGGTTTGTCTTTTTCTCCTCACACATGCCACAGGCATTGGCTCCCTACCATAGAAAAAGATTACAGACTTTTCAGAAGGCCCCTACAGCAGAGTGGGGGCAGGAGAAACAATAAAAGCCTCACGAAGAGCAGAGGTATGTCTTTCTCCAAAGGCCCGGTGTTTTTAACATTGTTAGGTTTCATGTTCTTAGTGTTTTCACCTTCAAAAATAAATTTTCCTAAATCCTTCCACTGCTGGTATTTTCAGAGGATACTTATGTTATCTTTCCATCACAAGACATTTGGAGATACTTAGAATTTGAATAGAAAATGAAGCAGGTGACCTCCCGAAAGCCTTCCATCGTAAATTATTGTGTGGTTCTATGAACTTTGGGGTTTTTGCAATCTAATAAAATAGTTGATTGAAGGATGAGTATATGCCTGTAGTTTTGGACAATTATACTTCAAACCAAGAAAATCTGAACGTGACCGGCCACTGTGGACTGGGAGCACCTTCTTGGCCAGCTCAAGGTAGAAGCCACTTCACCTGCCAGCAAAAGAACTCCCACCACCAATAGCAGTTGTGCCCAGGCACCCAAAGCTACTCACTCTCCTCCTGCCTGTTGTTTCAAGTTTAAATATATCTTCAAGTATAAGTTTTCACTCCAAAAACACAAAAATATCATATTCCTCTTCACTGATTGTTTTTTAACTTATTGGAGCTCTGAAATGTGTGGCTTCCCGGGTATTGTATTTCAAAGCATTTTCTGTGTAAAGTCAGTGGGTGTTCTCTCAACCTACCAGTTTAACACTTCCTTTTAGAAGGGTTCATGCATTAAGTGGTTGTTGGATCAGTTAGATAACGAGTATGGCAGCCCAGAAGGCTGATGGGCAAGATGCTGCTACCCACTCATCTGGAAATTATTTGAACAAGTAAACCAGCCCTACATGTGTGCCTCCATCCATGCCTGGCAGATATGTGTGTATTGCTTGGGCTGATCTCCAGCAGTGATCCCAGAAAGCACCATCCAGAGAGGAGGAAAAGGGCCAAATGCATGAAGCCGTTCCCTTTGGCAGCATCCCCAGAAATGTTTTACTGACGTTTCATGCACTAAGATGCTGGCAGGTTTACAAATGACAGATACTGAGGAACTCACCATTGTGATACAGTGCAATATCAGAGCTGGACTAATAGGTTCCTAAGCACCGGTTAGTTTGACTGTAAGAGTTATCTCCATGGACCATAAGTTCTAAGAATGCAAATCTCAACTTCTCAAAATTTTCCTGTCAAAATAGATTAAATAAATAAAAGACAAAGCCACTGAAACCAAGCCTTTCTTATTACTGATGAAAAGGATGAAGGCAATTTTTGCTGAAGAAAACTGCCTAGCTCTTGAATGCTTTGATTATTGACAATGTCGGGAATATTGCCTGCCTAGGTTGAAGGTACAGTGTTCCCTAACATGTAAATCTCGTATCACAAGATTCTTACTAGGGAAAGCTATTCAATCACAGCAACAATCTGCTCGTGTTTAAAAAAAGGGAGCTGAAATTTCAAAAATAGTTATACGGTACGTCAAATACTGCCAATGCATTAACCACTCACTTGCCTTACTCTCTTGAGGGCTGTGAATGATTCAGTTTTACTGCACACAAAAAAAGGAGACTAGCAATATGATCTATTTCATCTGCCTGTTCTTTCTACCTGGGATTTAATCCTGCATATAGATACACAATATTATTCCCAACCAAGCTATCTGTTTTGCATCACAAAATGAACCATTCCCTATTTGAAGGGGCTGTCAGTTATCTGTGTTTTGTTAAGCATAAAGCAACACTTGCTATTTCAAATCCCACCCTGCTGACAGTCACTTCTTAGGAATCTGAATAAAGTCATTTGAATTATTTAGAATAGTGAATAGATTGGATTATTCCATTGTTCCATTTCTGCAACTAAATCAAGATAAGAAATGAGCTTTCAGTTAAATGCATGCTAATGTTTGACCCTGATTGAGACTCAGGTAGACTCAATCCTTGTTTCTTCAAGGAATACATTATGATACTCTAAAAAAAAAGGAGGTGAAAAGAGGGTGTTTCGAATATCATTTTAGGAACAAGAGCTGAGACACTCCAAGTAGATGGGACATGTATAAACAGAATGTAAAACTTAGGTCAAGCAGAGTTTTATCGGTATAGGCCTGCTGGAAAATGCATGTCTTGGATAAAACTGACGATGAACACTAATAACTGCTGCTTATGTAGCCTAGAATAAATACGTTTCCAGAATGCAATTCAGTTGGCTGAGAGATATACTATCTTTTTTTTAACATGGCGTTTACCTTTTTCATTCAAAATTTAAGAGAAATAAAATATTCCTGTATTTCTCTTCAACATAGTTGCATGTTGAATTTCTCATCTCCCCGTAAGTATGGCCACCTCACAGCACTATGGCTGCTCTGTATGTGCTTCAAGTAATCATTTATGAGGTGGATTTTTCCCTCAAGCCTTTGAATCTTATCTTCAGAAACTCAATACATTGCACTTCTTCAGAGAAGAAAAAACTCCTAGAGACATCTGCCCCATCATAAACATATGATAGAACTAGCAATTCAATATGAAGACATTAATAAGAATTATTAAAATTCTGGAATAAGACCTGTCCACACCAGCCCAGAGATTCATAGCAACAAAGTCTTAAGGAAAACATCATGACAATAGAAAATGAAGCTTTAAAGCAGTTCTGAAATTCCCCATCATAAATTGAGATTCTGTTTAAAAGAAGTGATACTGTGAACAAGAAAGCTGAGAACAAGTTGTAGTTTACGGCACTGTTAATATTTGTGCCACATTTAACTCCAAAGCACCCTTTTTTTTTTTTTTTGTAAAGGCAAAACCCAGTTTTTTTGTTCTATGTGTAACCACCAAAGATAAGGAAAATTTGTAATCAGCTGTGATATGGAACTTCTCACTAATGGTTTTGTTATATTCAAAAGATTACATTGATATATCTGGAGTTTGGTGAAGTCACTTCTACTAAGTTAACTGACTATTTACTGTCTTTAGACAACTATATTGCTAATCAAGACTAGTCTTTAACTTATCATTTGCTACCGTCCACAAGCAATTGTGCATGGTGTTATAGCAAAATCTATGGAAGCACCAAACTATCCAAAAGTTTTCATATTCTATCTTCAAAACACCCATTGGACCTGAATCTTAAAATACCTTGTAAAAGTACCTCTAAAAGCACAAGCAACTACATTCCATCGTGTCAGGAACTACGCTCAGTAACAAAGATGACTTGGGTAGCAAAAGAGGATGCTCGGAGGACAACAACAGTAGTCCAGAATGAAATTCCAGAACTGGAGAAGCAACTCAACTCTCTTCTCCAAGCCACCTTTTCTAGCACACCCATAAATAATAAACCTTCTGAAACATAAGGAATATTTTGTCACAGAAAAGCATTGCCATGTTTATACAAATTTCCCACAGGGAAAACATGACAATACAAACTATACGTAACAGATTAGTTGCATCACTAAGTGTTCTGAGGGGGAACACTCGGGATCACTAGTAGAACTAGATGGAACAGTCCAGGTTTAATACATATTAAAAAAGAGAGTCTCATGATTTTTATGATATAAATTTCCTGAATGCAGAAAAATGATAAATTGGTTTTAGAACAACAAAAAAAGAGAGGATATAGAGCACAAGTAAATATAGTACTACAACAAACAAGTAGATCTTTACCACCAGGGAGTTGAGGAGGAAGCTATGTAGCAATGAACACCAAATTTCCCTAACTTACTCCAATTACAGAGTTAAAAATAAACTCTGGCAGTACAGAATAGTGCAGCGTGTCCTGTGTTATTACATTTTGTACACAGGTGTGACAGTTTGGAGGCTATGCCCATGTCAACTTCTCAATTCCACAATTTCATTTGGCTTGGAAAATAATCTTTACTGTGGACTGAAGTATTCATTTTCCAGCAGCAGCTTGACACTTAGGCTTAGACCATGTCTGGAAAACCCTGACACAGAGATCAGAACCTACAGTTACTGAATGGCTTAACCTCAGAAGAATGGGTTGATTCCAAGAAAAGCCACTAGCTTTTCAGTGAGTTTCTTCATAGAAACGTCAGAGTCTTGAACTGCTGCTGCACATGCACTAATACAAGAACTGCAGTTTCTCTTGCTTCCATTCCAAACCAGCACTTAAGAATAAGTTTTAAAGATCATTCCTTTTGAGCCAAAGAATTCATTTAACCTCTAAAAGTAGAAGCCCGGCAAGAGGAAATGTGGAGAGACCAGACTGAAAAAAGTGCTTTTGGGCAACCTGCAGCTCTCCTAAAAGTGAAGAGGGCAAAACCAATGCTCAGCACAAATCAGGACATGACAACCAAGCTGGCAGGTAGCCTCTGAATTATGTATCCTAGCTTTAAGGAAACACAGGTTGACAGAAGCTGTGTACCAAGGCCAAGAAAGGGACAGCAAACACAAAAATTTGGTCTGAGCATGAACTGCACTTCTTGGAAATGGTGACTGGGAGTCTGTGTTCCAGTACTGGATCTACCCATTGCCACCCAGACAGAGGCACAGCTACTCCTTTAAAAGAAATCTTTATAGTTTTATTTTGGAAGAAGTATCTCATGAGGCACTTTCAGAGAACAGAAGTTTCCTGAAACTCATTTTTACTTGAGCATTCACCATTTTTATACAAGCATCTAGTATCAACGAGGATGTACTTTTTCCTTCATTTTCTCCATCCTCCTCAGTGGAAATGATGTCCTACTAGTGCCTCCCAGGGAGCTAGAGCCTGCAAAAACAGTTCACTTTTGTCATGTTGATTAGCCAAAGCAGGAGGCACTGTTTAGTATTTTAACATGATCTCGCTTTCTTCTCTTGTTCAGAGAAGGTTCAAAATCATGCCTTTATGATCTTATGCTCTTAGCATATTTCAAAACTCTCATTTTAAATGTATGCAAATCAAGTTTCAGTGTCTAGAGTATGCAGTCTAAGTATTCTATTTTAACAATTTCAGAAGTCAATGCTCTGTGCTTTACCACATATTAAGTAAATCTCTTTGCTATATATCCCTTATAAAAATTTAAGCTCATGCTCTTGAAACATACAAGTGCTAAGAAAAGAGGGGACACCTACAGGATAAGAAATGATTAGAGCTATAAGAGTTCAGGCAATCCTTATTCTCTCTTGGCTTTTTCAATTATGCCAGTTTTGGGAGAAAGGGATTCAACCATTCCTCCAGTGGTCCATTCTGCTTATAAGGCAGACACAGCAAGTCATTAGCACCAAGAGGAAGAGATTTGAAATCTACAACACACACTCTGACACACTTAGAAAAGAACTATTTTTCACTCAATATTTAATCTCCTATGCAATCATGCATTGCTTAGAAAAAAATGTCCCCACCTTGTTTTCAGTGCTGCAAAAACATAAAGGGCTTATCAAGTCCATTGCAAAGTCCTGGTGTAGATTTTTATTATGAAAATTACAGTAATATTAAAAGTTACATATCTAATAACCTGGTTTTCCCCTTACTCTAATTTACAGAGAGCAGTTTCCCAGGCAACAGACTAGCCCAGAGACTCTGTAGACCTCTGAATTTTTTTTCATTCAAAATATGAACCACCGTTGCCTGAATTTACATCAGCTTACACAGGTTTGCTTTTGTTTGCCTCCTGGCATGCGCTGGTCACTAGTCATCTCGATACTTGCTGTGATGTACACTTTGCGTGTTCAAACCCAGTGTAACAATTAGCTTTGCTTTTCCGGGGCAGTAGAAGGCTTTATCTGGTTAAAAAAGGTATAAAAATGAGGGTGCATATTGGTTTGTGATAGGTCTTCATCCCCTCCTTCCCCACTGCTTTCCTAAGGACACACAAAAAAAACTTGCACAAAATCCAGATTTGACACCAGTTTTTGGACAAAACTGAGTAATTTCTTCTCTGCCATAAGGTCAAAAACTACTTATAACACCAGAAAAAGAAAAATTCAACAAAGTGGGTATTTCTGGCATTCAGAACCTTTATAAATCTTGACTTTCTCTAAACATCACAAATATGCTGAAGAAGCAACTTAATTACTCCAGAATTACTACATTCAATTAGGACCAAAAAATGCCAAAAAGAAAAACATACCAATTCTGTTAATTGTGCCTTCATTCCTGTGAAACATACCTGAGGGGAAAGCAGTCTGTGACCAGCACACACATACACAAACGTGTCTCTGCTTCCAAATCTTGGAATCTTCTTTGTGGAGTGTCTGAGATGATAAAACAGGTCTATGGTAAAGAGTTTCACTGCTATGTGCCCATTCCTCAGCTGAGCTAAATGCAATTCTTAGATAAAAGCAAGGAGCAATGTAAAAGCCAGCTATGTCTTCCTATTTTTAGATTTATTTTTTTTTAATCTCTCAGAACTGATATAAACTATGTCCCTTGAAGCCTAATGCACGTCATAATTTGCTTTTTCTTACATTGGTCATGTATCTTCTTCATAGTCCTGCCAATGAGGCAGTGCAAGAATCAGCATGTCAGAGACTCCTCTCAGTAATGAAATTCTCATTTGGCTCCGTAGGCTGTTGTCTGTCTATAAGCCCTACACAGATGGAAAACAAGTTCACAAATTGAAGACAACTTACAAGATCTAAGAGTTCAGCTGAACACTAAACATGGATTTCACTCACACATAACAGTCTCTGGCATAAAATTTTTCTGTGGAAAACTGTCATATATAGCATGACTGAATACTCACTTTTAGTTTACAAGTCATACATGCAAACACACTTTTTTGTGTTAGCCACCATCACCTATTTAAAAATAGTGACTTACAATGAAACAGAAAGCCAGAAAAAGGGAATAAGATGGGTTTTGTTTGTTTTTTTCCTGGTTTTTCCAGTTTGCCATCATAAAAATAATTGTGTACTGTGTGTTTTTTTCTCCAAAACACTGTAAATATAAGCTAAGGTCTGACACCTAGGGCCATATCTGTATTCACCATCACCATTCCAGTGTAAAACCTTTAAACCTGGCATAAAAATATATTAAGATTCTGGTATCTACAATAATGTGAGGAGAAACTTTGTACATGTAAAGATAAGATTGTATGATTTTGCTGGGTGTAAGAGCAGTATTTATTTTTTTTCACTTAACAACTCTATTTATGTTGTATGGACTGCAGCAATATCCAGCTAATGTTCTTGTTTTTTCTGGCTATACAGGGATAATAGAAATGAAAATTTTCCCCTCTTACCAGCTTCCCCTCAAAGTCAATAACAGTCTATACTGCAGAAGCCTTGTTTAGAAGAAAGGTATCAAAGGGACATAGTCACTCTTTAGAAGTTGTTGCTGTTCAACTAAGCTGAAAATCCAATATCAGAGAGATTTTTAAGCAAGATACAGTGTCTTATTTTTTTGTGTATAAAAAGAGACCAGCAATAAAAGGCAATAAAGTATTTCAGTCACTCCTTTTATAATAAGCAATGGATTTTCCCCATTGTAACAGACACCTAAAAGCGATGGTTGCCAAAGAGTTACAGCCACAAGAGCATTTAGCGGTTCAAATCAGAAGTGTTAGCACACCAAGGTGGAAAGAGTGTGAACTTCTGCTGTGTATCCTGAGTTTCTACTTCTGCAGAGTTTCAGTTTTCCCACTTCCTCTTTTTTCTCACTTTTAAGTTTTCAGTGTTGGGAATTATAGAGAGATAAAAATTAGCATATGATGACACCACACTGTTTCTAACAGGAGGAGTTGTGTACATCATGTCCACCTATGTTTTCCAACAGCCATTTTAATTTTAGAAACCTCTAGTTGGATTACCAGTAACTGAAGCTATTTTAAATGCAAATTAGGATGTGGATTCAACTTTATTGTCAAGAGGCATTCCACAAAAGAAAAAACATCATATTATTAAGAATTTGTGGAAGAGCTCTCAAGCCTGCTAATGACTTCTTCTGGATTGCCAGGTAACCTAGGAGTATAAAGCAATGTCAAAATGAAAGCGGAGGGAATTCTATCAACAGGTGCAATTGCATAAAACATTTATTACTTTCTACAAAAGTAGGAACTGCTGACAAATATTATCCTTGTAGAAAATGTCAGAAAAGATATTCAAAAGAAAGGCTTTGGGGAACTAATACAGGAATAGCAAGAGACAATCCTGGAAGGCCACTGAGGTTAATGTCCTAATTAGAAAACGTACACAAATCAAGAAACAGTTTATGCAGTCAGAAGGTCTCAGCGTGGCCATAGTCTCCTGATTTTCCATAGGAAATGGATCAAGGGGAAACGTGGAACAAATCCATGATATGAGCAGCTTGACTGCCAAGTACACAAAAGCTCTTAATAGCCACAAAATTCAAAAATCAGCAATTATTTCTCTTTCGTTTCTACTAGCTGTAGTCATTTCATGAGAAGGCGTCTCTGTGGATCTCAGCCATCCTCCAAAAAGGAGGCTAACACCCTCATTAATTATGATGGTCTCTCTTTTAAGCCCTATTGAGAGCAGTGTTAGCTTCTACAGGGTGTGAGATCATGCTAACAGTGGCAACCTCACTATGGCACTGAGCTGTTAATGCACTACTCTTGTTTCAACATGTTCAAGTCCTGCGAACAAATGCTAACAGAGCAAATGCCGTCATGATTGCTCAGTGCACTCAGAGCAACTTCACAGACACCAGTGTCCTGGGAATTTGGCAGGCAGAGAGGCAATCTGGTGTTTATACTACATGGCACATGTATGAAACACTTCTACATTGCTGATAAAGCTAGCAAAGAAGGTCCCAGCTGTTAAGCAAACAAGTATCAGCTGTCATATTCATCAAAAACTTGAATGCGCCTGTGCCACCTCAGATGAATATACTAGTGCATCATCCCCATGCACCTGCAAACTTCAGAGGCTCATCTGAGACACTTCTTAATATCTTCAGATTTCCCACCTCGTTCTTTTAAGCAACCAACCACTCCAGGTAAATAATACTAATGAAAAAGGTAGAGGAAGCAGAGAATTTGGTTTCATGATTTCAAGAAATATATACAAATACAATAGCCAATGTGTCAGGGATGATCCTGATCTCACCACCTGGGCTCTGCAACCTGTCACCCCAAACTGTTTCTGCTTCCCATCCACTCAGCACAGACCACATGGTGTCAGTCTGCTTTCAGTATGTCATGCATCTCAGCAGTATAATCATGTAAATTTGAAGTCACATCTGACTCTGAGAAATAAATGCTTCTGTTCATTATTTTCTTTTGATTTAAGAAAGAAAAAAATTTTACTAAGTCCCTTGAAAATTCTCTCAAGAGCTGTAAGTCAGTAGTTGCAATTTCTATTTAGGGTTCTAACAAAAATACTAATAGAGCTACTGGAGACCCAAATGTATCTCTAGAAAATATCTAAATCTCAGTGTTTGCTGGGAAAGTATACAGAACATTGGTCAGTAGCCCTGTGCACGTTAGTCAAGCCCTCAGTAGTCATGTGAGATATGAACAATCTAGCTGATCTCTTCAACTCAGTCAAATTTCTATTTCATTGGCAAATATAAAGCAAAAATAATTACAATTGATTATAATTACAACTCAGGATTGCTGAGGCAGAGCCCAGTGTTAAGGCAAAGTGTATAAGGCCATTCGAGACAGTGGTAGAGACACCCCCACTATGGTAATGTGAATCAAACCCCCACATCTTTCCCAAGAAGTGTACTGCTGGAAATAATCCAGATTAATTTACTCCATTTTTTATGGACAGAGATAGGAAAGGGTCAAATTCAATTTCACAACAAGGAAGAAAGGACTTTTTTACCTTAGAGATTTTTAATAAGAAAACTATTATCCATTTTCAGTAAACAGCATTGTTAAAGGTCTTTCATGACAAAAAAACTAAACATAATTTTTCAAAGGCTACTTGATTTCCTTCACATAAAGAACTATCCTGAAATACAGGGTAATCTGAATTTTGAATTTGCAGTTCACTTACTCTCAATTGGTTAAACTGTTCATAAAACTTCAACACATTTCACTGACGATGCTAAGTTCACCTTTAAGATGGCACATTATCAGATGACTTGATAGGCACCTTCCCGCTTCTCCCCAGACTCTTTTTGCCCCTCCAAACACGCTGTCGCCTCCCCTGGCTCCCTAGTCTTTGTCTCAGTCTTCCAAAACATTCACTTTTCTCGGGATTTTGCAAAGTAAAAATAACAAGCTCCAATCTGCTAATAGTCTTGTACTCCCAGCCTTAACAGCCACTCCTGGTTCTCCTCGCACTCGCTCTCCCTGCTGCTCATGGTATCCAGTGAGTCATCACTGGAAAATGCAGCCTCTTCCTCTAACACCAGCTGCTCTCAAAATCAACAACAATCCGCAAGTTGGAAATAATATTGTCTCTTTCATAGGATAGAACATAGATAGCATATTTTCTGGCCAGTCCTGGAGTTTTTTCAGCTCTCTTAGGACTTCTACTCTGTCATTTCCTCTCCCTCACCCTTGAAAATTACAAACACAACTAAACCTCATTTTCAACTAACAGCAAGAAAAACATCACTTTCATAGTTTTAACATGCAAATTGTATAGTAGGGGCAAAATAAAGCAAAAGATATCAAAACCTCATAACTTTCTCCTAGATCCATATAGTCTCATGGCACCACATACTTTAGAAATGTAAGTCATGTTCTCCATGTTGTGGTAAAAATAATTGCCTCTCCACTGACAACTTGTTAAGTTTCAGGATGATGCAATATAAGACAGAGATATAATCTTCCAGATTTATAACAGAAATACTCCTCACAGACCATTAACCACTGCAGTGGTACTTAGTGACACTGCGACATACAATGACAGTAAAAGTTATCTGAAGTAAAAGATCCCCTGCACTTGTGAGATTACCCCCCCTCCACCCAACAACTTTAAAAATTAGCCATAACAAAGAAGAAATATAGAAAATAGCTGCTTTTCACAGTGATCTTTCCTATTTTACATATGGTTCTTCAGCTTCCTGGGTCAGATTTTACAGTTTTGTTTTGGATTTTTCTATTATCTGTCTCCAGATTTGGTCTTCATTAAGACTTCTCTATCAAATACATAAGTAGGCTGCTAAAAAAGGAAGAATTGAAAACAAAAAAAAAAAGAAGTATGTGAATATATCTGATAGTTCCTAAAGTATTCTTCTAATTGTATGTGTATAAACAGAGTATTCATCAAGTTCCATAAGGGAACAAAGTTCCTTTTTAAGGAACTGATTAGGTTCTGAATATTTAGAATTAGAACTGAGTACACACAAATGATGTTTCCAACATGAAATATTCTGTTCATCTCAAAGGGACCTTGTTTGTTTTCAAGGGATGAAGAGCTGGTAAAAAAACACCCAGATAAAAGCAAATGGAAAGAGGGACCGTCAGATTATAATTAGAGGCATGACGTATTTTTTGATATTCACAGAGAAACCCTTGAGATACTTTTCATATACTGCTGCCTAAGAGGTCTCAGAATGAGCAGCCAGTGAATAAAGAAAAGCACAAAAAAGGCCCTCTCCTCCAGTGTCACAGTGCTGCACTTGGGCATGACGCTTCCGGAGGTGGCCTGGCAGCAGTCCTCACACGAAATTAGCTGCTGGCAGAGCCCAGCAGAGGTTCACTGCTGTTCACTGCTCAGCCAGGCCCTTCACCTCTCTGCTGAGGGGAGATGCGCCTCTGGAGCGGGCAACATTAGCAAGTGATGTGACAAGGGGCTGCTGAGAGCACCCAAGGGGCACTGAGCCTCTGGTGCTGCACAGGACAGAGTATTTGTCCCATGGAAATCATTGCCAGATACAATGACATCAAAATGGGCATGACACAGATTGGGCTGTGCAACAGGAGGGAGAAATAAGGGGCTTTGAACCTCTGAAGGAAGACTTTGCACATTTCAAAGCCTTTTACCCGCAGCAGAAATGATTCATATTCCATAGCTAGCTAGATTAAAATGCCACAGAAGGTTAATCCCCATTTCCAGAAGGCCAAGAGATAAGCACAAAGTGATTAGGCAATAATCACAGCAGATTTTTAAAGTAATGTAATCAAACAGACTCAGATACTGAGGCATGCCAGAGACAAGCCTAGAACCAGTGCCTAGTTCAAAAAAATACATGATTACATGAGACACACAAATGATGCAGTGCTCAGCAATTGAAGAACATGCTACAAACTTCAAAATCTCAGCTAAGCTTCCAACGACACTGAATCAGAGGTGCCCATTTTCAATTGTAGAAATTATATAACAACAACCTGATTTGACTTCAGTTATTGAGGCACAGACTATGTGAATGATCAAGAAAGATTGTTTCCAAGCCAGCCAATTTAAAGGCTTGAGCACAGAGGTCAGAGAGACAATGTAAAAGAATTCAAGCAATTGACTAACAAACAGGAATTTGCATCTTTTCCTGCCTAAAACCAAAATAGCAGAAAGGCAGAGCTGACAGAGTGCACAAGAAAATGTAATTATAAGCATAACATTTTTCTCATAAAAATACCCTTTTGTTAACTATCAAAGCCAAAACTTTCTAAACCAAGGTCAATTCTGATATACCTCAGAACTGAAATGATTACTGGGTAAAAAAAAATTAAATGTCTCAACCAAACTTTTTCATACTTATTAAATAACTATAAAGAAACATCTTCTATTTGGGAGATGCCTAACCTGTTGTTGACAGGTGATAATAGAGTATTGAGAGCAAATATGTATGCCTGGTCCTGATCTCTGCTAGAGAGAGAGAGATCTCTGCTTTGATCTCAGCAAGCATTGACGAAAATAAATCAGTTGGAACATGTTTCCGGAAGTTTCCAGCCACAGTGTTAGCTAAACTAGTCCCAAAAACTTATAAGAAAAAAAATATACACCATAATCTTTCCTAGTGCTGTGTATCCTCCTCTCAAGAAAGTTTTTTCTAAATGTCCAGCCTGAACTCCCTAGATTGTCGCTTGTTTTACCAGCTCTAACTAGCAAGATGAACTTGGATTGATCATCTCCCTAATTCTCTCTCCATGCTTAGCCCAAGCCAGGCTCCTGTTGCTGAAGCAGCATCAGCAACAAGTATAGACTATATATTGCCTATATTAAAAGTATGGTACACTCACGTTCTACAAACTGCAGGAAATAAACCACTTGGGTCTGGCAGCAGTCTGGCACCCCCAGATAGCTCCAGCTTCAGACTGCTCTTGTCAGCTGCCTCATTAAATGCAAAATATACACATATATTCCTATAAAATACATCTTTATAAAATCCTGCTCTTTGCTGCTCTGTCTGGAGGAGGTACAGGTAGCCTAGACCTAGCTTTGGGGGTCTGTGTAGTTACAGCTCTGAACTGTAACCCAGCACATACCCAGAACACAGTGGTGACAAAGAGGGAAATACAGTCTTCTTACCTTTCCAATAAAACTGCACCTGCTAAGGGTTATACTCAACCATAAAATAAATCTTCCATAACTATACAGCTGTACCAGAATCTAAAAACTGTTTCTTTCAAAAAACAAGCTCAGAGTTGAGTTTACGTGCAAGTAAGCCAAGAACAGGGTTACTGGCAGGCTTATAGTCAAACACTCTAAGAATGTAAGCACTTGCTGGACCAGCTCCCAAGTGCCTCTTTCATTATCTCCATATCTCAAAATCAAAGTTCCAATTCAGACTGCTCTGTGCTATTGTATTTGCTGCTATGCTAAATAGGCATTTTTCATATCAATTTTAGCAGATGTTTTACTTTTGTCTTTATACTATATTTTACTAATGCCTATTGCACTGGCATCTAGGCAGAGGGCCAACCTCAAAACCAAAATTTTATAAAGGAATTACAAGAGCAGTCAGGCAAATGGGTTCTTCCCAGCTGGGAAGCTGTTACAATATGGTATATTTATGGTATATAAAAGATACTTGTGAACAGAACAGATGGTATCTTAAAAAATTACCTGAATTTGGATTTTGTCCTGAATTTAAGTAGGTCCTAGCAAGTTTGACATTTAGCAATTTTTTTCTTTTAATCTCTTAATTTCTCTTCTAACATCACACACTCAAGTTTTCTGAAAAGAGATACTTTCATAAACTCTTTAAAAAATCTTTTAGAAAGGTTAAAGAATCCAGCAGATTAGCAGATTTCTTAAAGTCAAAGTTATGAGTAGCTGCAGTGTCTCTCACAGATGTGATACAACACTTTATAAACACATGGCTTCCTAAATATACAAGTGTGACAAACATCTCAGCTTGTCACCTTTGTGTTTCATAGGCTATTTGAAAGTAAACTTCCTAGCTGGGAAACTTGGGAAAATGAGAGAAGCTTTTAGTGTTTTTAGAACTTTTTTTTTCTTGTCAACTGTACCCAAAGTACACCTTATCCTTCCTTTCTAAGGTGAATAATAGGTTTCCACAGGAACGCTAAGCTTTTTGGGGTTTGATTTTCAGACATACATAGCAATTACCAGTCCTTTGCACCCAATTATGTACTTTACACTTGTAACACCTAAATTTATTAGCTGAATTAAAAGAACAGATTTCCAATATCTAGATGAGCACAAGACCCTCATTTCCAGTTGAAATACAAGAAAAAGAATGTTTGTACTTAAACCTGAAAATCTACTTCACAACAACTGATGTATGGCCTTATGACTAACTAGAGTACTGTGCTGCAAGGTCTTGATAGTCTGGCTGAGAAATGGAAACAAACCCTAATTCTACATCAGGTAACTGTCGAGGTGCCTCCTTGGGTGTCGGAGACATCTTCTATAAGCATGAGTCATGGTTACCAAACTGAACCAGAATGAAACAGCTGATCATGTTTGTTACACTGCTGCTAAGGTTGTTAGCATGTGTGTTCCCAGTCAATTTTTTTTAAGTATACAGCAGTTGAAATATAGGGTTTAGATACGAAACATCTCATGTATGCAAACAAGGGCAAGAACATAAAGCAACCAGAAAGTTGTAATATATTTTTAAGTTTAGAAATATTTAAATTCTAAATTAGTTACAGATTTTTCCTTTATTTCATAAAAATTAGACTTGAAAATCTTGCTATTTTCAGAATTAATCAGTTCCCATTTACAAAACAGGAAATTGCCACCTGGAAAAAGTTGTGAAAACACCTCTACTTCTCCCTTCTCCTGGCTCACTTACTGTGGCTGGTTTTGATTATGTTTGGGTTTTTTAAGCATCTATGAAAAAAATGTCTTCTTAACACTAATGAAAAAAAAGAACACGTCAAGAAACAAAACAACACCACCAAGAGGGGGAAAAAAAGCACTCCAAAAACACTCAAAACAAAATATGAACTCAAAACCAAAAGCAACAATAAAGAAACTCCACATTTTGTATTTCCACTGAAATCACTTTGGGCCAGATTCAACAAAGAACTGAAGGACTTGAAAGGCAATTGCTTCAGAGCTTTTCTTTTCAGTGTCTGGCAGGGATGTGAAGGCAGCAGCCCACAGGATGGGTCAGGCAATCCTCTGTAAAGCAGTAGCAGAGCAAGTGTCTCACAGGGTTCCCAGCAGCCAGGCTGCTGGGTGGGAGCTATCGGAAACCTACCAGTAATCATTGCAAAACTAAGGGATGAGCACTTTCAACCATTCAGCTGACCTGCCCAGGACCAGAAGAAAAGCAACCAGCTTCTCTTCCAGAATTTGGAGCAGTGTAAGAGCTGGGGCCTTGCCTGTGAAGACGTAAGTCCTATCGCCTGTGCTCTCCCCAGCCATTACAGTGCGCAAAGCCACCTCCTGGGATTTCAGCCACCTCGAGCTCACATGTAACCTGTAGCTCAATCTGTAACCCCTGCCCAGGACAGGGGTGCTCTGGCATATGCATAGACACACCACTACGAATACCCTTGACTATTCACAGCGTAATCAGGAGTGAACTCCGGGGATTTCAGAACAGGGAGCAGCTAGGGCCTCAATTCAATCTGAGTTCTGAAAACCCCTTTTCCTTTACTCTCATCTCTGAGTTCAGTCCAAGAGCTGTCAGCTCAGATCTTTCCTGACACAGGTCACAAATTCCAGAATCTAATTGCCTTTACTCACCTTGACAATATTTTTACAAGGGGAGTTCCCTAATATCAAGACTCTCTGAACTAGAAAATATTGCTCAAAGTGAGAAATGGTGGCAGAATGTATTCCAGGAGAAGGAAAGAAAAAAAAAAAAAAAAAAAAGCAATTGCAAACACTGAGGAAAATTTAACATGGGCATATTTTAGCATGAGAAAATTCTGGAGGCTTCCAAATAAATTCAAAATTCAGAACTATTTGAGAGACATCAATGCATCAATAATAGATTTTTAGTAGGTTATACCCTTGAAAGAAGGTAGACGGTACAGCAGACAAAATAAAGTTGTTGTGGCCTAATACATTAAAAGTGGTTTGTCACCTACAACACTACATTCTTTAAAGATATCCAACACACACACACAAGAAAAACCTCACCACACCTCTCAAGTGAATTTATTGACTAAAACCAGTTCCACAGAACCAATTAGTATCTTACACAGGCTGCCCTGCAAGGCTTATGAGGCCATCCATCACTTGTCCATTTAACTATTTAGCATTTGTTCCAGCAATTTGTCACACTGTCAGAATGGTAGCATTTCAGAATAGGAGATTTTGGTTGAAAGAAATCTAACTCAGATAGTGTAGATATTTCTTTTCTAATAAGACTTACACAAGATTTATGTTTCTATTATTTTTAACCTTAAGCATCTTGCATGGAATGTGAGGTTAATTCTTTGTATTTCAAAGGTTCCACATTTAAATCTGTTGTTTTATATGAGAATTTAAATATATTATGCAAAATGGAGTTACTTCAAACTTCATCAACAATTCACAGTTCTGACATCATAGAGTACCTTATCTTACAGCTGCAGTGCTTACACTTTTATCACCTTTGCAATCTCATCATTTGATTTTACATTTATTTCTGGTGACTTTCTTACTTTCACTTCACCAAATGAATCACAAAAAAATTACCCTTCCATTGAATGAAAGACTAAGTTTCACATAACATTAGCTTGTCTACTCATAAGGTATTTTAAATTTTTCAAGCTCTAAACATCTAAAGGGAAAGAAAAAAAAATGTTGCCGAGTTTCAATCACTCACCTCCAGATATTTATAAATATAGATTAAAATGAATGCATAAAAAAAATAAAATGCAAAAGAAATATTTCAAGCTCGGCTATCTCTAACAGAGTATTTGAAGTCTATAATGCAGATACTGGGAACTATTTCAAAAGACTTGCACTTACTTTTAAATACATCCACAACATTTTACCTGAACAACATGTAGGAATTAGACTAACACAATTCCTACATTAAATGAAATCGGCTACAATAAGTACGTCAGGCAACCTGTTAACACCTTGTCAGAGGACTCTTGCACTCTTGTCCAATCGCACCTGGTAGTATTTCCATACACCTGCTATTCTGCCACTTCACAGATTTCACCAAAATGAATAAGAGTTATTCAATAATAACCTTTAGATTTCTTTATTGTTTCAGAAGCAGGACTTGGGTTTTTAATGGTGAGAGCACGCAGATCAGAGGTCTGCTTTCCCAAAACCCTGTAGAGCTTCCTTATTTAGAGTTCTTATAAAGCAGCTGCAGCAAAGAAACCTGGGAATCAAATGCCATCTCTGCATCTGAATGCTGTTAAGCAGCTCCCATGGCATTTCTCCCTGAGTCTCAGTGTGTGTCTGTCAGTAAGCTCACTCGCAGAGATAAAACAGCAAATGTGAACTCCTGTGGGAAAGCATGTCAAGTAAAAACCTTTCTTGAAGCCTTGAGAATGCTACAGCTCAGTCAATCATTGGGCCTTCAATCAGTGTTCCCATCTCACCCTGTATGCAGAAGGTTTCCCAGCGTACCAGCATGAGGTGGGGATACCCAAATGTTTAATACATACAGAGAAAAGAGAATACCTGTGTGTAAAGGGCTTAGCAAGTAATACAGACAGCAACTAGGTAGTACAGTCACTGCTTAAACATCCCAAAACAGTCCCCCCTCGTCTTTGATAAGTAACCTTAGGTTTACATGGGCTTGACAGTTTTGAAGTATATATCCTATTTTTCTCTATTTTTTCTAATATTAGAATTCATAATATATTCTAACACTAATAAAAATATCATATGCACTTATCCAGTAAAGACAGTCAGTCTAGAGACCATCAGAGAAGTCTTAAATGTAGATAAAAAGAAATCAAGTGGGATTCTGATCTTAAAAATTGCCTTAAAATTGGAATTAAAATTCCAATGAAATAAGTGGCATTATTCCAAAATCATCATAGCTTATCAGATAAGCAGATGGTTTTCCAACACAACATGCGATGAGAAATTTACTGAAGATGTATGTTGTTCTCCTCAAAGAAAAACCTGGTGAAAGTACAAAGCCTATGAAATGCTTTTTCTTTTACAGCTATTCTGGCAGACAAAAGTGGATGAAACTATCTGATAGGGCAGTTATATCTTTTATCATATCAGAAAAATTATCCTTCCCTCTTATGCCCTTCCTAGAAAATTCAAAGGAGGCAGTCAAATTGTGACAGTGAGCATAAGGTGAGATTAGTTAAAATTTTGAAAATGTGTTGAAATTGTTGAGAGTGTTTGGTCTTTTATTAAAGAGTTCTTTAACTGAAAATCAAACATGTTATTCAAAGAACAAGTCTTTTTTTAAAAAAAGAGATTAATCATCCTTGATTCTCATTTAAAGTCTGGGGATGTAGCCAATCTTTTTTCTCTGTTCTCAGAGGAAGATATTTCATATTGAAAAGAAAAAACAAAAATTGTTCTCATCTGTTTTATAAGTTGTCATGGAAGACAAGCTATCACAAAAAGAATTTCATGTTTCGCATTTCTTTGGGTCACTTTTCAGCAATAACACCAATGCTAAAATTTTTCTGGAGCTAATATGAAGTCTGATCTCTTGATGGTTTATCCATGGAAAATGCTATCAACAAAAGTATTCTTGCAATGCTATTTGGGGAGGGAGAAGAAATTGAAAAGAAATTGTACAGCAAATGAAAAAACCCAAAACTTTCATCTATTTTATTACTCCTGCATTTTCTGATTTCCTTCACAACGTAACATCTCTAATTAAACTCACTGCAAGTTTGGAAGCCTAGTAAATCCAGGAGCTTGCTAGTAAAGTGGCATATCAAAGCTCTAATGTTCCATGACTAAGGATTTAATAATTTCCTTTAACAGCCTGTGTAGCTAGAAGCATTTTTGCCAATATGACTGATTTAGTACAGAACCTCCCTTCAGGCCCTACTCAAAGATCATAATTAGTTGATGATGGTAACAATAAGTTTTCTCCATGGGTTCATGAAACAACACTTCTTACAGGTCTCACCTTTACATAAACCACTCAAACATATAAGGGAATTTATCCAGGTAAGGGTTACTGGGTTTGGAAAAGAAAAGGGAAAAAACCCACCCAAAAACAGACAAACAAAATCCAAAACACAACAACTAAAAAATCTTCTTAGATATAAAGGACTCTGAGAATTGGACATGGATGTACTGCTTATTGCAAGTGCTGCCTGACACAGTTCATTCATGTGTAGACAAAATGTAGGAATATGTTTGGGGTTTGAGAGTGAATGTATGTATATTATAAATTATATGCGTTCTTTGTTACATATTTGTTAAACCTGTGGAGAGATTATTCTTGTACAGTGCCTTGAGTGCTGATCAATTACTTGGATGGCACTACTGCACAAGTATTTGTATTGTTTCTGTTTCCTTGTCTGCAGAAGAAACTCTCATGGTAGTGTGATTCGCTTAGTAGCTGTGATCTTTTTTGTAAAGTTAAGAACAGTTAGATGGCTGGAATGAAGAGAAATGAAAACATTTTCCTCAGGAAACCTAAATAAGAAGAGTGTTGCCTGCAACCTAAGATACTCTTCTACCAAGGCACGACTTTCTGTCTTAAATTTAAATACATTCACATGAACTGTACACATATGCTGTAAATTGTGCCACCAAATCATACTATTTGATAGCCACTGCACTCCAGCTCCAGGAAGAATTTTCCCGACTCCTTGATAGGAAAGAGACAATAATCCAACTACTTCATCTCTTTGAACTGTGTAGCTAGGGATTATGGGAAAAGCCCATACTATAGCTGAAAAATAAAAGACTAAGACTGCAAGTTAAAAATACATTTACTGACAGTACTGCTCTCCAGATAATGTCTTTTCCCAAAATACTATAAATTAACAGTACCTTTGTGCAAGTATTGCTCAGAAAAGATTCTCAAAATAATAAGTGTTGTGTCACAAATGGGCTTATTCTTTTTTGTCTTGTAACTATGCCTTGAAAGCAGAGCTTGCAATGAGGAATAAGTAGCTGTGAGGAGGGAGAAGAAACTAAGCAGCACCTCTGTGTGCATGTACAGCTCATTCCCACAGAGCAGCAAAGGAAAGATCTGGCCAAAGCACCTCCACAGCTCATCACTCCTGTCAGCTCCCAGTGACACGTTAGGCTACGTCATTAGCCTGCTTTGCACACTGGAACTGGGAAGTGGTTATCTGTCACAGGCCATTTGTGCTGACCATCCTATCAAAAACTCCTGTCACTGAGGTGAGCTGTCTCTGAGCTGTGCTTTGTTTGGAGAGCCAGCGAGCACACATATATGCTGGGGGTATGATTGTGGTGATCAGATTGCACTCCAACTTCTGGTTAAGCAGAGGAGCAGCAGAATTGGATTTCCTTTCAATCTATTCCTGTGGCATTTCCACTTTCCTGAACATAAAGACTTCATAGCCTGTCCCCAGTTTGCTATAAGGCCCATTAAAAAAAATGACCCAGAAAGGATTTTTTTCCTAAGATTTTTCTCCAGAGCTGAAATCTGGTTTTAAGAAAAAGGTAGGTCATATGCATTAAATAAGCAAGATAGCAAGAATTAGGAAGCTAGATGTCTACACAAAGACTTTTTCTGCTCTAACACACATTTGCTTTCTGCACCTGTTTTAAATAATTTTAGCAAATATTACATTATAATTTAACTGGCAATTTCAAAGTGCAGCAATAGTTGCTAAATTACCTGTTCATTTTGGTTTCTAGAGGCACAGATATGGAATTAGTCAGGGGACACAAGAACTTCAGATGACCAAGACAGCCATAATCTCTTGCACTCTGATAAAACATACATGCCTTTGCCAAGATTTTCCTCTACCTATAACGTATCAGAGAAATCCCTAAAGGAAGGAGTGTTACCAGCACTCTCTGGAGACTTGCAGTTAGCTTTCTCCATGACAAGCACAAAACCATCCCTATCAAGAAACTTCTGAGGTCTGTCCCTGCTAATGCAGGGAACTGCTGTGCAAGAGAACCAGTAGCCCTTTCATTTCTGCAGAAGAGAGATCAAGTACCACACCAATATTATTTCATTTCCAAAAGGTTCCTGCTAAATGCTGAAAGACCTATCATCATGCAATATTTAAAACATAATTTCATCCTTATTATTTAATCCTTATGAAGTGCCAATAAGGCTACTGGGAGGCATAAACTCTTTCATCAGGTAGAGCAGTTCTGTTTACTTGCTTGTCCTCCCTCTTCACTCTTTTCTTTTACCTTTTCTCTTTCACCCTCACTTCATTCTTTGTTAAAATTTATGTTTTGTCACCAGATTCACAGATTGAATTCAAAGACAGATTGCTGAATTTTTTCTATTAACAAGGTTGGACAATGGGTGCAAAACACTGTTTATACAAATATTCACGTGAACTAAACATTCCCTTTCTATGTGTGTTTACGTGAGCATGTATAGACCACTCAAAATGCAGTTTTTAATTTGCTGAATTTTTTTTGTCTTCTGTAGTATCATATGCACATTTCAAAAACTCAAAGAAATCTGAGCAGAATATAAAATATGAAAAAACAACTGTAAACTTAGGCAGCAATGTTGCAAGGAAAGGAAGAGAGTAAAAAAAAAAAGACTCTCCTTAGGAAGTACAAATATTAATGTCAATATTGTAAGTAGTAGTTCCTCTGAGGCAAGAGGAACTTTCAATTTGACATTATTAAAATGGAGGTATTTACATTACACAGACCTCCAAAAGCTGCTGTCTAACAGCACTTGATAGACACTTTAATACTTTCTCTTTCAAGTCTCCCAGGAGTGGAACCAGCAATATGACACTGCGTATCTCAGTCTTATTCCTCTCCCAAAAACCTGGCAGGCTCCACATCATCTGAGGTAACATTTTTCCAAGAAGCCTATGCCAGCTAGCTTAGCTTCCTCCTCCTTCTAAAAGCAATCCTCCAGTCAAGGAAAGACAATCAAATAACTTGTCCTCTCAAGCAGAATGTCTCCTCCTTTTGGCCATGTAAAGGCCAGAAATATAAAAAGCAAATCTGCTTTCCTATGTAGACCTCAGAGTCTTGGAACAAGCTGGCTGATAAAATGGTTTTCTGCCAGCTTCTTCAAGATACCGAAAGTCTAAACATGCTTGGCACTACTCTGTTTCCCAGGATTTGTTTAAGTACAGGCAGAAAAGAAATACTCCTTTAAAACAATAAACACAAAATATTAATTACTTTGTATGCTGCTTTAAATTGCTTTATCTAAAATCGTCTAATCCAAGCTTCTTTGAAGCATCTCCTCCTTGCCAACATCCTTCTCTTTCCATTAATTTCCTCTGACTGTGTTTGAGAATCTATGCCAAGCACACATACCACCAATTCATGTGTGAAAGTTTTAAAACAGCTTTCCATTGATTTTTAGCCATTCCTCCTTATTACTGAAGTCATCACACACAGCCAGGAGTCAAAGAAATAGTAGATTCAAATTGAGAACTACACGAGTAAGACATTGAGTTTTCTATTAAGCAGCAGTTTAGCATCTTGGAGCAAGCACCATCTAATTCTAACTTGTCCCTACCTATACTGTCAAAGGAAGGCTCATAGCCAGCAGGAAGACCCAGACATAAGCACAAACAAAAAGTTATTCTTTGGCTGTGAGCAAAAAGAAAGTTACTGTCTTCAATGTTTTCTTAGGAAGCACTTCTCTGAAGAAAATGAAACCATGAAAGTAAAAGCCTGAAGTTCCCTTAGGAACTGATTCCTCTGCTGACGGATTTGCCCTTTTTTTCTGACAGAATTCTATATTCATTTTAAAAGTCAGTTAGTTCATTGAATAACTAAAATTATTTTCTCATCACCATCCCACCAGACTTCATTTTCCTTTCACAGCTACTCTTCCCATATTACTTCTTTAGATGACCTTCAACCAATAACTTCAGGCTCAATGTGAAAACACATGAGTCATCTGAGCTTGGACTTCAGTGTGAGCAAATACCTTACTAACAAACAATGTCCACCCAGTAAACACTGATTCCTGAAAAGTATTTCTTTCAACAACCTCCTAAGTCCTCATGGAAAATTTGTTCAGTTTTCCAAAAGGATCATACAGTAAAATCTGAATTTCTAGTCTTTCAGGGTCCGTGACCTGCTCCTGCCTTGTAAAGGCAAGCATCACTCACACACTCCTCCACAGCAAATTCTGTCCTTGCTTCCCCGTCCTCATTGCTGGGCACTTAGACATCAGTGTTCAAGTCTCAACTTGCTTAAAATTTGCCAAAAAAACCCATAAATATTTTCAAAGATAGCATTATTAATGCTCTATACCAAAACCATTATTTTTCCCTTCCCTTAACAGAATGTTCTTTTTCAAGCCAAAATCTTCAACTTTTTAACAGCTTTAGGCTCAGGTCAACCTGACTGGTACCTCAGGGCAATGGTTTTCACTATGTAGTCCAGCAGGCAGTCAAGGTCTGGGAATATCTGTAAGAATAACTTGAAAAGAAAACATTAAAAATTCAAGCTGATTGTCAGTGGGGCTTTAACTCACTATACAGAGATCTGTATCTTCAGTGGAAAAGGTTGAGAGGTTCACAGATCAAAAAAAGGTTGAAAACTACAAGCCTATAGAGTAAAATACAAGAAGTTTGAAGCGACTTGATAAATTTGGAGCAAGATCTAAATATGTCCCTCTAGCTGCAAAGGCAATGAACTTCGCTCTCCTTTTCCCTCATTGAGGCATACAAACAGCTGCCCTACAGCAAAGGGATAACTGCAGTCCATATGCCCCTAACAATGCCTGTGATGACTCGGGCTGGGGAGCGCTGTCATGGGAATGCTCTCTCTTGGGGCGATTACCCAATCCATCAGCATGCCTCTGATTTTGTACTGTCCTGCTGCTTTTGTCTAGAAAGCAAAGTAACATGAGAGAAGATGAAATCACTATTGTCTCTCTTTCGGGTGAACTCCTGATGCCACAAGCATGGTCCCTGCAAACTGTTCCCTCTGTTATGCTAATTAGTGTATCAAAAGAAGAAGCTCACCTCACACAGTCATGCCCCCTCAAGCCCCATACCCCTGACAAACCTCTGGTTCTGTCTGTTCTAGGAAACAAAATCCCAATAGCCCAGGTCTGCATTATTTCTCCCCAGGTAACTAGATCCCAAATGTATATTTCTGTGTACAAAACCATACACAGGGGTAAGGGAAAAGAACAAAATGAGGAGGAAAATTCTATTGCATCATTAAAGTAGCTTACTCTCATTAACAACTCTCATTAAGGCGCACTTTGCCCATTTCACTGCTGTGTCTATCTCGTTCCCCTGATGGTAGAGATGCTGAATCATGACAAGCCATCGGGGCTCAAGCCCAGTCCCAGGCAGGCATCTCCATTTAAGTGACAGGATCCCAGCATCCAGCCCCATGATTCACACATAAATGGCATCAATAGTCAAACAGCATTTGGGGCCAGTGTGTGACTTATAGGGACAGCAGTGTTAGGAATGGACTTTAATAAACCCATTAGAGATAGCAAAAGAAACACTCACTAGCAATAAAAATGGAGTATTTTGGAATAATTTAAAGAAAACACAAGAGCCTACAAAGAATCAAAATCTAAGTTACATATATAGTTGAAATAAAGACCAAAGAAATTGACAGAAAGTAATTCACAGGTATCTCCAGGATAACATTATTGTTTTCTTTTTTTTTTTTTTCCATGATGATGATGCACGACTGTGCAGCACAGAGTCTGTGGAGGAAGCATTCTGCTGGAATGATGCTTTGCGTCACTATATTCAATAATAGAACCTTAAATTGCAATAAATATTTAAGTGAGTGTTGAGCATATAGGGAAGTGAGCCTGCAGCAAGAACTGCAAGGTATTTCTCTAACTTGAAGCTCTAACAGATTTAAAAGATGTTTCCATTCCCCTCCGTGCAAACACTTACCTGGAAATAGTGAAGTATTTTGGGTTTTACAACCTCTTTAAGGCAGTTTTTAGTTCTAATTCTCTCCCTTTATATAGAGAGATATATAGATTAGTCTGATTTCTAAAGCATTTTGCAACCCCTCCTCCTCGCACTTTCTTTTAATACACCAAGAAAACAGTAAAAACAACTACTAGAGAACTGTGCTATATAGGATTGAGCCACACAGTGATTTGGCACAGTCACCTCCCTGGGTCATCACCTTTCTTCTAGTGACTGGCATATCTGATCCAATACAGCTCTCTGCTCATCTCGTTGGTGGCCCTTTCCCTCCCCCAGACCTCCCAGAGGCAAACCCCAGGACTCTGCGCTTTGTCCAACACTTGCGTTCCTCAGGAGCTGCTAAGCATTTTCATGAGGAGAGGACAAAGAGGTGAGAGAATACGTCAGTCATCACTAGAACTGTTGCAGACCCAGCTGCACTGGTGATGAAGAAAAAGTATTATTTATGTGACTTCTCCATAAATATTCTTCTTTTCAACTTGCAATTTTTTTTGGGGGGGAATAAAAGAAATGTGCAAGAGTTTGGACATCTCTGTTGTATTAATCAAGTTTACTCACTGCTCCAGTGTTCCAACTTTCCCAAATTCAACCTGAAAAAAACCCAAACATGATTTCTCAAAAACAATGTAACACACAGAAAACAAACATATGCAATGTATTATCAACTCGCTCAGAAAAAACATTTCACAATCTCCATATTAGCATCTCATCTTTAAGTGTTCAAGAAAAACTGCAGGAAATTATCTTGACACAAAAATCTTCTTTCTTCTGAACCCAAGATATATATTATCTACTGTATTCCCTGGTAGTCAAATCAGGCAAATCAGCATTCCCATGACCACAGAAAGGAATATTTCAGAGAATATTCCAGAGAAATATTTCAGGGAATATTTCAGACAAAAAAAAGAGCAAAGGAGTGATGCAGAGATCTCATGTCCTCTTCTTTTTGTATACCAGTAGACACAAGAGGCAAAAAAAATGCTCTGAGTAACTGGATGCTGCCAACAAAATGACATCTACAAAATTTTTCTCCCCCTTCTGTGACTATACAGTGTTCTGCCAAAAGGACATTCTGTAAAACGGTGATGGACAGGAAAAACAAACAAACATTAACCCCCCCCCCNATCAATCAGAAATTACAATAAACAGCTCTATGTGCACATGAGAAAATTTTTTCATGGTAGAGCAATCAGCTCTATGAGTATCAACCTGCAATGACACCACCACTTATTCTGTCTCACCATTGCATTCATTGCCTGCTAGAAGCTTGCTCTGTTTTATGAAATGGATTCACCCTAGGCTAACTCTGACAGTACTATGAAATACCTTAATTTTTAATCAACATTATCAAATTCGGAAGCAATAACTCAGGGAAGAGAAGGAAAAACATTCATTGCATATGTTTCCCTGTGTTGTTGCTTGTCTATGTTATTTTCAGCATTGTCTATTTAAAGAAGTTCTAAGATATATGGAAGACAGCAGGTAGACTGACTGAAAGAGTCAGAAGTTAAATTGCCACATAGCTATGGAAAGGATAAGAATGTTTCTCTACCTCAGTTCGTTCCATAGAAAAGATCCTCTCAGATCTTGCATCCTTATTTTCCCATTTAAAGGTTTCAAAGTGAAAAGAAGGTATAAAGGGTAGTGTTTAAAAATAAAAATACACATTTTTACAGCTTCATTTTGTTTTTATTTTTCTAAAGTACAGTATAATATTGAAGGAGAAAAAGCCTGCTTGCTGTCAGTTAGGTTTACTAAATCAGTCATGAAGGCAGCTGATCTAAAATGCATCAGCTGTCACCTGCTCAGTCTCAGTTTGACAGTTCAATACCTCCTCATCTTCTGAGAATGGCAGTGCTGAGACCTGAGTAAACTGTGTCTGTATGCAAACTGTCACTGATTTTTTGGCATATCATTAGGCCTGATCTCCACGGCTGCAGTGACAACAGGGAACATTACAGCAAATCGTCACCAGAGTTAAAATTAATCTCCAGGTCTCCGAGTTCAGCAATGGGAGAGGTAAGCACCACAAGTGGTGGCCAGTTGATGAGTTACATAATTATAGCATAATATATAAATAATGGTTCCCTTCAGAGAATGTAAACATATGTCATAAATTCAAGACACATTACTACACATCTATGCTTTTCCCTTCAGCATTTATCTGGACCAAATATGTCATATAAATGTCAGTATATCCTAGTTAACAGCTTCAGGTATTAAAATGAAACACTATTCAGGGCCATGAAAGGACAATCTAAGGCACATTCCCAAGCAGTGACAAGGAGGGTCACACTCACAGCAGTTAGAAAAGATGCACCTGATCATTTCAGCAGCTCAGGCACACACACCAACAGAGCAGCTCATCTCACTTTAGAATGCTGCCAGCATGGCCATAGCACAGTGCTGCCAACAGTGAAGGAGCCCTGCAAGGGCCAAGGGCAGCCAGCAATGTGCCCCTAAGGACCCCAGGCCTAACCTCATGCACATCTTCAGAGCTGTTCAACTTCTAAGAAAACATGTTCTAAATAAACACAAAAAGGGCTAAAAAAGATCAATCTAATATTCAGATCTCTTCTCACTTTTTGTTGTATTACTTACAACATTAACTATGTTTGTGCACTCCAGTGTAGTCTGCTTGGTTTACAGTACCCAGTGAATCTCACATAAGCTCATTGTGATTTTATTCAGGCTGAAATCTCTTGACCTGTTTTAAATTGCCAAATCTAAAAGTGCTAAAGACGTGATTCTTCGCTGCTATCAAAATCCCTGTAACATTTCACCAAGCCAGATTCAGTGATCTTACCTCTGCCAACATTAGTGATTCTATAATACTCATTTCAGGGGTAAGATATAAATAATTTGACTGAACACATCAATTTTAGAGGGTTTTTTAGTTAAAGCAACCATAGAAAGCAACATGACAACAAAATGTGATCAAGCAGAAAACTTATATTTCTATTCTGAAAAAACTTCAAGTGAGGGCCAGTAGCTGAATCAACATGTCCCAAATACTCAAAAGCCACCAATGAGGTATGAGATATTTAACAGGACCACTGCACTTTGCTTTAGGGCCTAGTATTAATCACTTTATATAGTTACCTTCTTGCCACGATCATAAAACCCATATGACACTGTCAAAAACAGCCTTTGACATTCTTTTTCCAGCCATCCATGGAATTAGGACAGTCCAACCTGGAGGCAGTTTGATCTCTTTGTCTTTACGAATATTGCTGGTGCTTCTGAGTCTCTACATCAAGGTTTTCAAGAAAGTGTGCACGTCATGATGTTACTCTAGACAGCAAATAATTTCAAATAGAACATTGCATATTTCTAGACTAAATTTCAAAAAACTTCCATTATCTTAATATGAAGAAAAGCTACATAATCATTTTACTTTGCAACACATCACTTGGTACCTGTCTGGTAAAAGTAATTATTGCAGTTCTTCCAGTTTATGTGGAAGAATTTAAAGTAGTCACGCCAGAGTCCACTACAAGCTTCAAATTAAGGAAATTCTGCTTACTTTATGTTTCCTTTCCACTGTGGAAGTATTTTACTAGAAAGTGACATACTTAAAATGATATTTAGCCTTTGCATTCCTGCAGCCTTTTGAATGAGAAATTTCGAGCATCATTGATCTCATTATGACACCCATGAAGAGGAGAACTGTAATAAAAGTGAGATTTTATGAAATTACTTGTCTTATATGAGTAGTTTTGAGGTACTTACATCCATCTCAGTGCAAGAACCATGTTGCTGAGTCCTGACTGAACTGTAGAAAGTGTTTTACTCTTCAAAGACCTCTCTGCAGAAAACAAAACATTGCTGATCATCTGAGAAAACTTCTCACTAGTATTTTTTCATATTTTATGTCCACTAATCATGTTATTTGCACATAAACAGTCAAGCTGTCTTGCAGAAGTCAAACCTCAACTAAGCAATGATTTAGGTAAAAATTACACAGATTTCTTAACAGTGATTCATCTATGACTCCTATTGGCTTAGCTTGATCTGGTCTATGAAAACACAATTTCTTTAAAAAACAAAATCAGTAGAATTAAATACAGATGTATGTTTTAGAGCAGCTCATGATCTAAAGTTAGAGCAAGGAAAAGTATGCATCATTTTGAACTCACCTGAACATCTAATGCCATGTGGTATTCAATTCCATTTGCCAAACATCACTATTATCTCACAGACAAACAACTAAAGCAGTCTATAGCTCTACCTATCCAAGCTTTTTCAGTTTTGTCTTTGTATGGCGAATTGCAATAGGAAATACATTTCTTCTAAGCTTAGAAATTCTGCAGTGGCTAGAACTTGATCAAAAACAACTCCTACCCATTAGGTTGTCCCCACATAATTCATCTGTAGCACCACTTCATACTGCCATTTGTGAATTATGAGGTCATTCCTAACTGAAAAAAATATTTCATTTCATGTCATCTAACTGTCATATTTCTCTACACTAGCCTTCTCAACTGGTCAATCAATAGGGAAAGCAGACACAAAGTCCAGCATTTCAGGAGCTATTTGAGCTTTTCTAAATCTCCAATTCCCTTATGAGTTAGTCATTTTCTGTTGCAGACACCAGAAACCAGAGTGTACCAACACCACACTCCCAGCAGGGAGCACGTTGAGCCCCTGCAGAGGTTGCTTCCCACCTAGAAAAAAGCTTGCCCATTCCCCCACACACACACTCTACCTGCCTTCACAGTTCATTTTTATTGAATTTCCAGCCACATTTCCCCAGGCATGGTACTTCCTTACTGACACACGGTCACATAGGAGGCTGTGAAAGTTGGGCAGCAAATAAAGAAGCAGACTCAAGATAGTGGAAAATACTTTTTAAGGGAAAAGGAAAATTGGCATGCATATGTCTCAAAAGAGTTAAGATAAGGCAGATTAATCTTTTAACTTTGGTTTGATTTGCAATTAAGTAGGTTGGGAAAATGCAAACTGGTAGCAGTGCATATAGATAAGTGTCTGTATTTTGGAAATGTTTTCATTCCATTCCTAGGGGAAATAACTGCCAAGGTGATTGCTCTCTGAGTGCTACAATATCCGTTTCTGGTTGAGTTACTGCCCTTTGGCTGCTAGCTGTTCTCAGCTTACGTACACTTACATTGATACCTTCTTTCTTTCCTTTTTTTTTTTTCCTCAAACAAGAAACATTTTCTTTATATTATATTAAGGCAACTAATGGAGCCTACAAAGTACTAAACCTACGCATACTAATAGCCACAAAAAGAGCTAAATATGCAAGACTTAACAGCTTGCAATCTCTTTCCTCTGTTAAGCTATTCTTCTTAATATTTGGGAGTGCGAAAGACAAAAACGTCTGAAAAACTACAATAAGTCTAATTTTACACCAGTATGACGAGACTCAGATACATTTTACATTAATGCCACGAGCAGTTATTAAAAGATTAATGATTTCTTAATAGCTGGCTGACTATAAAGCAAATCGGTGGTCCATTTAACCAACTGATTACAGACTCAGTAGTTCTAAATAATTTTAACACTTTTTACTGCCTTGATGAACACTATTTACCACACAATACTCCTGTGTGGCTCTAACATATGTATAGCTGTTAATAATTTATTATTTTTTACCAAGCAATATATTAACAGAGAGTTTTTACAGAATTCAAATGCCTCTCTGACATCATTAAAATTTTCTTCGTTTTCTCCACATTTCATATGCTCTTCTGGTTCCTAGTACTGTTTACTTTGCTAGGTCCCTCTGTGTGTGTTCACACTTCCTTCTAACAAGCAAATACTTTTCTGACATCAAAATGCTACCATTTCCCTACTTCCTTCTTAAAGATAATTGAAAACAACAGACCTGGAAACACAACTTCAGTTTTTGCTCTCTATAATAGGTATGAGAATCACTAATGCATCACTGAATTTAGTTATCACAAAAAAAAAGAAAAAAAAATCGGAGCCATTGACTCTTATCAGGCCTAATGTACACTCCCTTTTTGTCACAGTGATGTTGTGCACGACTTGTGATGACTGGTCGCCACAGAGACAGTTTTTATTTTTGTGAATATTTAATGAAACTTAATAGTTTAGGTCACTGAAGGAAAACCATTTCAAGCACGCCACAAAACTTAATTTTCAGACACAAACAGCTTTGAAAATTATCACAAGATCTATAGAATGAAAAGATAATTGCATGGTAATGAAGTGAAGTTAAATGCAATAGCTTAAAGGTACATAAAAAGAAATTTCTTTTCTTATGCCTCATCTGATTATAAAATTACCACTTGCAGCAGCTGTACAATTGTGACAGATATAATGTCTCCATGATGTCCAGATCACAGAAATCCAGAAAGTGTTCAGCTGAATTTCTCACATATGACACTTTCTGCTGCAAAACCTGCATAATATTTTCAGTGCAGCAACATATTTTCAATAGAAGGAATCCTATACTATATAAAATATGTGTACATATAGAGGTATCAATACTTGGCATTTACAGTGCAAAGGATGCCCTGAAGCCAGGATGTCACATCTCCCAGTTCTTCACATCAGCTCTTCTGAAGAGCTGGGTGGTGGAGCTGCTATGGGAAAACACTGGTCCACATCCCACCCCAGACCCTCAGTGACCAGCTGCTGCTCTGCTTGTCAGCAGCAGGACCATCATCCTTCCTTTTTTTTTTATTTCAAACCAGATTTATCAAGCCACAGCATTCTACTGATGCTGCTTACACATCCTTTTTCGTACCAATACCTTATTTAATTCCTGTATGTTTTTCCTGGGATTCATTAGTATCCAGCCAGTCACTGACCACTTTTCATTTTGCAGACACTTTAGTGAATTTATTCTACTTCAGTTAAAAGAGCCTACTCAAAGTTTTAGGAATAATGAGTAAATAAATTGTAGCATGTGCATTTATGTTCCTAAAAAGGTAGTCTAAAGATACAGATTAGAAAATATGTTTGAAAGATAGCTTTCAGTTCTGTAGGAGTATTTAATACTGGAAAACATTTTGGAGATAACTACACCTTAGGAGGAAAAAAATGCAGGTAAGAAAGGGAATAAACTTCACAATAGCAACATAACCTTTTTCAATAGCCTGACAGGTTTTATTTAAAGCAATGTTCCTTTCGTTAAGAACTCTACAGCAACATTTCTGACCCCACTGTGAATATTACAGCATGCCCTCCGCTGAATGCAAATGTTTATATTGCTATTATTGACAATAACAAAATTTCACCCTAGAACTGTTAGGAAATAGATCAGTTTTGTTATAATTATGTGCTGTCATTTTCTGCTTTGTTTTTGATTTTTCATAAGTGAATCAGCAGGGGGTCTATCTGTAGTTTGTTTTTAGAGATTTTACTCAATGGGTCTAGATTTCAGCTTTTACAAACCAATTGCTTTGAATACCAATTGCTCTTGAAATAATTATTGAACGATTGCATATGCTATTCACAGATGTATCTAATTGTAAAATTTTAATATTAATTAGATTTTGAAACCAGCTTATTAAATAATTAATAACTACTAACAAATAAAAACATGCTCAAAGATCTTTGTGATGGAAAATATTAGAAGTCCTCCTCCAAACAGGCAAGCACGTGATATTTGGAGCCACGGTCTGGGTTATTGTGTGAGTGAACACAACTCCATCTGAGACCCTACCAGCAATGAGTGAAGAACAACTGCTTCCATGTTTCTTATCTATCTCTCCATTTACATATAGCAGGAGGACACAGGATTTTTTGTATAAGAACACACACTGTGGATACTCATCAAGAAAACAAAAAATCCAAAGGGAGCCACGGCCAACCTGTGTGCTCCCAGCCCATCAGGAACAGCAACACAGAAGTCTTTAATGCTACCATTAGTCAAAAACAATTACAACATCAGGATGAGGTGCATCTCTTTTTCCAGATCCATCTCCTCCCGAACTTCATGAAATAAATGAAGACTAGTGTTTTTTGCTCATCACCATGCCAATGATTATTACAGCGTTACAAAATAAAACAACAAAAAAGCTTAATTTCAAGGAAAAATTATGCTGAGTAAAACACACTTAAACTAGACTAGATGAGAATAACTAAATGAATCTGATATTTGCTCAAAAATTTTGGCAAAAAAACACAGGTTTAAAATGTCACTGCTGAAGTATTGGAGTAGAATTATCAGTGTAGGGAGGGATAAATACTAGTTAATAAAATCAGAAGCAGATACATTACCTAGATAAAATGGCTTCCACGCATACTATCCAGCTGTCATTATAATTTCATTCTCTATAGTGTGATCTTCAATACTGTCCAAGATAATTCTAAATGCCTACCATGTCTTAAATGCTTTGCAATTTAAAAGCAATAAGCTTAAAATAATCTGTAGTTTCAGAACAGTGGGCTGGAGAAAAAAATACAGTAAACAATCTGAAAGCTAATATTGAAAAAAAGCAGGGTCATTGTCCCTTAAAAACAGTAAAACTGCATCAAGAAAATTATATCTTTTTTAATTTTGCTAATTTTTTTCATTTACCTTTTCCTGTTTTGATACTAAACTAAAATGAACTGTTTCATATAACACCAGTATGATGAAAAACTGCCACATAAAGAGAAATGCCTGAAACAGGAATCTGTGCTCTCCTAGCACAAAGGACATCCACCCCACTGCCACAGCTCAGCATCTCTGTGTGTTTTAGCCCACTCTCCTATGGAGCTTGGTCATTCATGCACCCTGTCTGCATCCTCTGTTCCAGCAAGAACACAGATAAAGGATACGTGAGTGCTGATATTTCTGTAATTTCCTTTAAAAGAAACATACTCTCCTGAAAGCAAGCAGCACGACAGGACCGGGGAAAGACTCCCATGACACAGGACCAGAGAGCACCATTGAGACTTTTGCAATGGAGGATGGGTACCTGGCATTTACCAACTGTGCCATTAGACAGAGCTCTCAGTCATGACACAAGCTGCCAAGCAGCTACATGCTACTGGTAGCATAATCTGAGGACAATATAGGGCTAGTTGTACCAGAATTAGTTAATGTGTTACGAGTCATTATGTATTATAGTGACAGTGGTCACATCTACAGCACCCTATGGCACAAAACATATTTAAACTATCTATCTCGAGATTTAATGCTTGCTACAAAGAGATCTATCTTTTTAAAGACTAGCTCAGCTGTCTACTTTGCATTCCTTTCTTATCAAAGTGAAGTCAAAGGGATAGCAGAGCAAGACAAGCCATCTTCTACATTGTAAAAAGTCACTTCTGAAAGTGAGAGGCATATGCCTCTTGTCTACGGCATGACTGCAATTGTCTGGCGGTTGTGAAAAGACCAGAAATTATTCCCAGGTTCCATCCCCTCTGAGTGCAGAAAAGATGAAGGTGCTATTCAAAGAACTATGCCCCTAATTGAGAGGTATTCATCCTGATTTAAATTATGACAAGTATGCAGATGATAAGACAGGCAAAGAAGCTTTAGGAAACCATAGGAGAAAACCGTTGCACAGGTTGTCCAAATGCAGTGACACATGCACTGCACATTCATCTATATTAATTCACAGCCTCACTAAGTTTAATAATTTGTCAGTTATTTGCCATAACTGGATAATGTCTCAAGTAAGGATCTTGAATCTCTACAGACTAAACAACAAAGATGCCTTTACTCAGGGAGCAGGCCAACATTGCATCATCTTTGCAATTCATTAACCTACATAGTTCACTGTTCTGTTGTAGGAGCTCTTAAATCTAACTGCAAATGCTCTGGAGCAGGAAATCTCTGAGGGTCAAGGAACAAAGAATAAGACTTCAGACCACCAGGGAGTTTCTTTTAAGCTCTCTCTGACACACATTTTCAAATTTCCTATAGCATAAAATGGAAGGCAGAAAATCTGAGTGCACGTAAAAGAGCTGGAGAACCACATTATTTTTCTCCTGTACTGTTCAGACACTGACCTGCATCAGGCACATAGTGCCAAGGGGAAACACAGAAAAGCTGTGTGTTGGAAGAGGTCCTGCATGGCTTCAGCAGGACTGACATTTACATGGTTCTAAAGAGAATAATTTTAAACACTTTACTTACATCTTTCGTTACTGCAGTGAGGTTGAAGAGACAGGCGTTTGGCACGCTCTACCTAAAACATTCATTTAAAATAAAAATCAAAATTTTTAAGATTAAATTATTTGTAATTACTTACTAGACTGTCAGTGAGCTTTGAAGAGTGATGACCCATGAACTAAAACTTCAATATCTCAATATATTATATGATAATGAATCCAAAGGTACAATATGGATAACTACACATTCATAACAGGCATTAATGGGGATTATGCTTTATGAATGATTATGCCATAAATTCTGAAGTTTATATAACAGATTTTAACAAAGAATACAACAGATCCTGTGCTACACTGAGCTTCCAGAAGGGAACAAAACACCATAGTGGACGCACGTGACACCATTAACACAGCAGTCCTCCTTTTCCAGCACCCAAAACAGCCCTTCCAGAGGGCATGAATATGAGCAGACACGAAAAAAAGGCAGCAGTGCCCGAGATCACTGTTCCTCAACCTTCCCACGAGTAACTAAAAGATGATACATGATATAACATGCTTCACTCAAATATAACCCCACTAGCAGAAATATCCTGGGAATCTTAAGATTCAGGAGTTTCCACAAAAGATACATTCTTCACGGCTTCAGTACTTGAGAACACCATATGTAAATTGGCCAAGTCCCCGTTCCAGGTCACAATGTTTAAAAGAGCTTGCCTCAGTTTCCCTGATGAAAAGTTTCTAAAACATTAAATAATACTCCACCCTCATCAGAGAAATTACCTCAGTGTTTAAGAGGTATTTAAGCCCCTCTTTATTTCAACTCTAAAAGGGGAAAAATAGACAATATAAAAAAAAGCTAGAAGTTTCATATTAATATCATCTGCCCTTCGCTGAAACTGCCTTCCCATATTTGTCTGGTTTGCTTCCTATAAAAACAAGAAAAAAATAATAGGAAATTCACTGAAAAGATCAAACATAGAACAATACAGGCTTTTTTCCAACTATAGAAAAAATAGCCACATCGTGAGGGATTAAAAAAGTCTTATTTATGAAAAATACCCATACTAAACAAGGTTAGCTGGTAGGACAAACTCAAACAAGTAAATGGTATAAGACAGTTGTTGAAAGTGCTTTATGCACATAATATATTCATTAGTTAGAAGGTAAAGACAGCCTGATCTGAAAACCTGAATTATTTTGCATTTCTGTTTGTGAAAAAAGAATCAGCAGCAGTTTTCTACCATCTTAGAATTAATCACACTGCTATATAAATCCTCTGTATTTTTTTAAGAAATCAAAAAGTGTGATTTCAGAAAAGTTAAATAATGTATGAATTAGAAAAATGTCATTCCTTTAATACCTCTCTCCTTGTGGAAAAAAAAAATTACAACTGTAATAACTAATTGTAACCTTCTTTTAAAGCATTATAGAAGTTGTCATTGTTTAGTTAACCAATTCAGATTCAGAAAATGTGACCTACCATATCCTGAGGGAAAGACCTATTGTAGCAGTGAGCAATACATCTCTACACACTTGTAATTCAGAGGCACTGAGGCAAAAACTGTCAAAACATTACTAAAGTCGACAAGGATGTATGGTTCATTAGTCTAGGAACTGATGTGTTATGGACCTCTCTGTGATCAGCCTGATAATTTGAGTTGCAAGTTTATGTAAACCTACTAGAACTCTGTTATTAAATTTCAGATCATGCCTTCAACAAAGGGACGCATAATCGCAGACATTTATCACAAGGCCATGACTAGCCCCCTATAATGCCAACTTTATCAATAATCAATTTATAAAATATCATTAATTTAACAGAAAATCTCTAGCTGTTTCCCTTGTATTGACTTTGAGGGCCAAACTCCAGCATAACATCAGTAAGCCAGTCTTTGTTAGCACAGAATTAGACTGCAAAGGATTCAATATTTACAAGTGGTTATATGCACAGGAAAGAGTGACCTGCAGCTATGAATCTATCTGACCCTTTCCCCATGCTGCCGTAATCCTGCTCAAGCATGTCTGATACTCACAGTGGTGTGCACCTGACCTGGAACATACTACCTGAGCATGAATTTTCCTCATTCCCCACAGCCTGACACACCTGAGAGTGATATTTTAAATATGCAGCCACTCCTCACATATTGCCAGTCCATAACAGTTGTTGTTCAAACAGGAAAGACTTTGGTGCAATTACATTGAAGATGAGAAATTACAGAGTTGGACTTGCAATCAATGTCTCCATGTTTCATTCACTGCAAAATAGATTAAGTCCAACTTGTGTGTGATTCTTGGAGCTGTTCTGTGCAGGACCAGGAGTTCACTGAAGTTGATGATCCCTGTGGGTCCTTTCCAAGTCAGGATATTCTATGATTCTGTGATGTCAAGTGATAAAAATTTCTGTAAGAAATAATCTCCTTTTTTCAATGTTATTACATACTGATACCTATTTTTACAATGTGAGATTTCTATCTGGAGAAAAGAAAAAGGAGATGACACTGCTAGAGATCTGTAAATGAACAGTGCTACCAAACGAACAGATAGTTCATAAGACACTTTTAACGCCCAGGAAAAAGCTGCAGTTGTCCTATAGTTAACTGCTTGATTATCATTTAGTATTAATTTGTTCTGAATATCAAGAACTATTCTAATAATATTACATTCCATATTTTTGGCAAAAGGCTAATTTGGAAATATGTTTACCTTTAAAAGGATTTTTTTAGAGTAATTTATACTGAAGTACTACATAAAGTCACATTAGATTTTGCAATTTTGCGTTTATGTTATTTCTCCAAGTTTTCATATATTCAGACATTTATTTCTAAAAGTACCAGAACAAACATGTTTCAAGAACTACTGTCCCATATTACTCAATGATACTCCCTCTATCATAACCCAATTTCTGCAGACCAGAGCGTGCCTACTGACATGTAGGCATGGCAGGCAGGTGCTACTTCTGCTGCAGGATTACAGTTTTCTCTCCTTCCCTTCAAATACAAAGAGTTTCTGGAAGCCTTTTGTCAACAAATTCCAAACTTGATAAACCTGACAAACGAACAAGTTTAAGTACCTTGGCTGAATTTCACCATTACTGCAACTGTGGAAAAAGCTGGTCTCATTTTGTGGGCTGGGTGGATGCTAAGCTTTGTGGGCAGGGGGAAGTGGGGAGAGAAGATACACTGCGCAGACAAAAAATTAAGAAATAGCAGTACACTCTAACCTTTCAAAATAAATAAAAAAACTTGCTTCAGGACACATACTTGTCAGACTACAGCTCTAAAGGGCTATCAGGGCATCAACACAATACATCCCAAATTCCAAAAGGTGTTTTTTTACACCATATAATGTCAAACTATCAATATATAAATAAAAACAAAAATCTCCCACTCCAACACAAGAAAAAGCAAAAATTATCTTTCTACTCAGTAAAAAAAAAAAAACAACAGTGCAATAACAAAATACTGCACTTATGACAGACACAATATGAAAAGCTCAGGAACCAACACTGCTTTTCCAGGTGTAAGGTCCACTAGCTGTGGCTCAGATACTACTTATATCTGAGAGGTTGTCAGATTGCCCAAGAAATGCCCTGGGAACAAATTGGATATTGTCTGGAACTTCTCATCTTGCTGAGGGATGAAACTTGAATACCACTTCACAGTACTACTGCACAAATTGCAAAAAGGGTGTTTTCCTGCAGGCCATGATGAGAAGTCACTGATGCAGAAAGACTCCTAGAAGACCCTGGAGAAGGCAAGAACGTAAAACACTTGCTCTTTCTGAAGGGTTTCCCTCTATTAACAGCACTTGCATTTCTGTCTGTTTCTAACAAATTAAATTACTCTTCCTAATCAGCATTAATATCAGTGTTTTTAACACTTTCAAAGATGCTGTTTTGAACGCCAGCTATAGTGGAAAACAAACAAGCACACTCAAAACACAAGACTTGGGATTTGATTTGAGGTATGTCAACATTTCAGAAGAAAACCAAAATATCTTGACTTCTTTAAAGTTGTGTTGAAAGTCTGTGTACTCATATTGCTTTTTGATGTCAATCCCTAGAAGTTGTGCTCAAGTAAACAAACTAAAAACAATAATACAAGAGTTCATGGCATGCTTAAACCCTTCCAATGACACAGCAACAAGGCTACAATGATACAGGCCTCAAGCAAGATGCATCCCTGCACAGAATCACATAAGTAGGGGGAATGTACTGTTTAATGATACAGCTCCAAAAAAACCCCCAACATATATATAATATTGAAAATTTCCATATCCTCTGATAGACTGAAGTATTTAACCCAGAAATTCTTGAAAAAATCTCTTGCAACATGCAGCTACTACAAACTTTTATATCACATTTCATTTTGAGCTCACGGTGAAAATGAAATGAGTTTTCAAAACAACAAAACTTAAGTTTCTTCTCTCTAAACAAATTCAGATGACAAGAAATGGTGAAATGGCGTTTGCCTTAGTTTCCCCAAAAGACATGTGATTTTTTGCATACACTTCTGTTTTTCAAAAAGACAGTCAGTTTCACAGTTGTGGCGATGCAGCAGATGCTGAATTTTACTTGCTTACTGATTTTAGAGCAAAAATTTCACATGGATAAACTGTAATTTTCATGCCAATACTAATAAAGAAAAACTGAAGGAGTTTATATTATATTATTAAACAAGTCACATTGCAAGGTATCTTAATAATTAAAGAACATCACTTTCTTGATGGAGAGGTTTCCTGACTGAAATTTAAATGTAGGTACTCCAAAGAGAAATATACATGAGTAAATATTTACTGCAATTAACCGAACACTACAAAATCAGACTTTTTTTAATATAATTTTCTTCTGAAGCTTAGACAAAATCTGCAATTTTTCTCACTGATCAAAGCAGAATACTGGAGAAATGAAATCTGAACAAGGAGCAATCCATAACTCGGGGTTTAAACAACAGAGGAGAATAGATCTGGGTAAAAAAAGGTGGGAACTTTTCTGCCTTTCCCCTCACATTTCAACACTTTTAAAAGATGGAGATTACCATTTTTACAAGGCTCCATTTAAAACTGGATTGGATTTTTGGCTCAGAGTCCCTTTCAGAGCTCCTATCATTTCCTGCCAATTAATTATTTGAATCACCTTTTTCATGAACTTCATATATAAGAATATTGAAGATTTTAGAATTTTTATCTTGATTGCAGTATTTCTAAAAACCAGTTATAGCTAGGAATATAGATATACAGTGCAGCTAGATATACTTCATAAGAGTTTCAGAGGTATCTATTCATTTAACCTGCTTCATCAGGGAAAAAGAGCAAAAATAAAGGAATGTATCTCTAACTAACCTAAAAAAGCTTGAGAGTTTTTAGACTTTGTATGCAAATTGTAAACTGTTTATTGCTTTTTAGTAACATGTTCTTACTGGTTAGGGCTGTACTGCAGTATATGCAAGGGTAATGAGCTATTCAGTGTCTATTATGACTGAGCTATTTGTGTCTAGTTAATGCATTTCAAATGTAATTGACAAATTAATATCTCCAACTTGTCCCATTAACAGCATTAAATAAGGAAATTGCTGTTCCAGAATTGTAACCTTTTCATTTATTACACAAAACTCCTCTTGTAACGTATTCATTGGTCTAAGTTTTCTTCCAATAAATCAAAGTGAAAGAAAAAAAAACAAAATTTCATCCTTCTATTTACAGTCTTCCATTTCTGCCTATTTCTTAAGGTAGACAATGACAATTAATAAAATTAATTCCATCGTTTATATTCAAGTTCTCAACATTGCAGTGTTCAGTATAGCACTAGTAAAGTATGTAGTTAAAAACAGTCTGAAGATGACACAATGTAGAACACTTGTGTTTGCCATGTAATTTCAATAGTGTCTTCTTATATTAAAGGGCCATGTTTTAAACCACCTTTTTGAACTAAACTTTCCCACAAAAAAAGTAAAATGTTTCTAGGCTACTAAACATCACTATGGCACTCTGACTATCAAGCTGTTATATGTTTTAAGTGAGGAAACTGAGAACAGGTCAGAATTTGCTCTAATTTTAATACTTGAGGATCATACTGACAAACAGCAAGCAAAGATCAGGTCCTGTCTCTGACTCAAATAACTACTCCTACTAAGGACCACACATTAGATTTTGGCTATATCTTCTGTACACGCATTTGTACATGGCTGCTTGTACTGGTGAGCTGCTCAACTCAAACGGTGGCAAAATGAGCTTTTCCACATCCCTCTACAGACTGGGTATTCCTAATCTTTATACAATTCAAGGCTGCTAATTTTCAAGGCATAACAGAATTAGAAGATCAGCATCTTAGCAGTTCACTACCAACAATCCTATTGTTTTTTGTATACTGCAAAGCTTGGGCTATTATGGATACTTTTAAGATTCATTCATACTTTATGGTCCTGATATAAAGCAAATCCCAGCCTGTGCTTCTGGTAGAGAAATGAACTTCAGGTTTCCTCTGAGTTGACATTAAAATACATCTTGTAACACTTTTGATCCTAACTACTAATTCAGACACAAGAACTTCAACAGTTGATAACATTTACACTTTTAGTTATTTACTGGCAATAACTAACTAATGAGCCTAGATAATCCAGAAGTCAGTCGGATAACTATTCCTCTGATAAATGTAAACATGCCACCATCATTTTGGAAACAATCTTAGTTTAACAAAAAACTCGAGCTAGTCGCATTCATCACTTACAGTTAAGATAATTTTTACAAAGTATGCAAAATGTGAATGATTTCGTAGAGAAGAAAAAGAACAGACACTTCCTCAAAGTAAAACTGTGAATTGTTTTTAAATTAAAGATTTGATTTACATACCATGCAACTAAATTAAAAAGGGTGATTTCAGATGAGGTAATATACTCTACAAAAATATATTGCACATAGAAAAACTTTTGCCAGAAGAAAAGGTAACAATATTATGGGACAGGTACATTTGCTCATGCTCTTCAGGTAAAAGGAGAACAGAACGGTATTTAAGGACTAAAGAGCATATTTGTTTTACCAGCTGTATAGTCCCGGGTCAAAGATATTCACAGAAAGTCAAAAGTACCACTTGCACTTCTGATTGTTTATAATAAGAAAGTTTTAGCTTGCTGTGCAATATAGCACAACAACTGGAAGAATCTTGTGTCTTTAGGAAATGAATTTTCCTATTAATAAAATATAATTCCTTAACCTGGAAATGCTCATCTTCCAATCCTATGGATCAGCGAATGTAATACGACGGAGTTACCGAAGCAGTTCCTATGAATTGCAAGTCAAGGATACTGAGATAGGAATGCAAACACATCCTCACCTCTGTAGATAACACACACTTTGCCACTGTGATCCCTATATTCTTCGTCCCAAACAGGAGCTGTGCTAGTTGTCTCAGCTCAATATGCAAAACCTTTGTTTATATCTTATTTCCCAAAGTCCCCAAAACATCTTTTTGTGGCACCAGGCAGACAAACTGGAATAGCAGACATGAATGTGTTTTAACAAGACCAATAAGCAGCATGACTTCAAACTTCCCCTGTGTCACAGATGTTGCTTTGTTAAGCGATAGTTGAGTATATCTGCTTTAAAATGCTTGAACCAGCACAAGTGCCACTTCATTCCTATGTGATGCTTTCATTTGGCAGGACAGGTGCTCTTGCAGCAGAATATCCCGAAAAAGAACATCTAAAATATGTATTCACAAACATCTGTCTTGCTTTGACTTAAATGCATACTTGAGTAGCTTCTCTAAGTATAAGCACAAAGTTTTCTGCTCCCTTTGACCTTCTAAAGAAGCTTCATGAGGCTGTAAGCCAAAAAAACATTTTTATACATAAGTGACTTCGACTATAAAAAATGTGAGCATTGGCCTCTAAATTGGGGGGGGGGGGGGGGNGCAGGGTGGACACAAGAGCCTAAAACTCATAAAAAAAAGAAAATATCAAGCATTTCTAAAAAATATTAGAACTTAAAGCAATATATTTTTCAATTGACACGTTTTGCAAGCTGTTTAAAAAAGGAGGTATCATTCCTTTTCTTCAGTTGTAGATATATACTCATAGAGCTTACTTTTTATTTCTCAACCAACTGCTTCATTTGAGAAAACTAATTTAAATTTGGGTTATGGAAGTTTTTGCATTTCTCATTTAAATGAGAAAAAACACGAGTTATATCTGAGTACCAAAATGAGGCAACTGTTGAGGTTACAGTAATTCAAAGTTTAAAGTAAAAAAAAAAAAA
>VXBA01000279.1:119487-130118 GCA_013399895.1 Serilophus lunatus
AAGGGAGATTTTACCAGAAAATTTTGAGTGGAAACTAATTAGTCCCACAGCTTATTTAAAGTTTTACAAAAAACCCACATCATCATCCCATGAATACTATGTAAGGAGAGTCATAAATCAGAATAGGAATTAAAGTTATGTAAAAATGAGAATAGTAAATTTAAGTAAATCTCAGCAGTGACAATAGTCTTTCTCAATCCCTTAACATATTATTTAGGAAGTTTTCAGTAGGATATTGCAATGCAGAATGGAAAAAGCTAAACTGCTGATGTTACATACCTTTGAAATGCAACCTAACTACCCAAAGCAAGGCAACTGTAAGGACCCTGCACTCTCAGGAAGCTTGCTGGGAGATCCAGCTTTGTTTCTGTTATTTGACTATTCATCCTACTTTACAGTGGGAAACGAGAGTTAACATATCAGTAAACTTGCTACACTTTCCGAGGCCAAAATTAGTAGGGGAAAAAAAAGGCTTTTCTCAGAGCGCAACAATAAAATTTAGTCTGAGTGTTACCAAAGACACACAAAAATATCCAGAGCTAAAACACTTTCCCTCCAAATACTATGAGAGATCCACATTCCATCAGCCTAGCTTAGATGCACCTCAGAATTGAATGAAAAGGAATTACATAACTTATTTTGTGAATGCAAAAGCCAGTGGCCTTCTTTTATATTATTGATTATTTTGGAGCAATTGAAACCAATATGTTTGAAATTTGAAAATAATTTTGTGTTAAAAAGTGATTACAGATATAACAACGTGTCCAGGAAGACAGAAGTAAGAAATAAAACAGAAACTGAGAAATTACAAAAGTGGACAAATAATAGAAAGTGGTACCCAATGAAGAAAAATACAAGCTAGAATATTTAATGAAAAACCAGGCATACTATATGAAGAAATAAATAGGCAATTTTACTAGAGCATGTTAAGAAGCAATAATGGATAGAAAACAGATATGTTGACAATTAAATAGGACACTAACAAATGTCTAAGTAAAATTGTATGTTATTTTTTAAATCATTGAATTATGCATATCTGAAAATAGACTGTTAAAGTCTGCATATCTGAAAACATCCAACAAAAAGAGGAAATGTTTGCATTCTTGTGCTGGCAACTTGTATAATTTTAAGTTGGATTAGGCAGAGCACTAGGATCTGAAAATTACTGTCAAACCCTATTTTGGAATAAGAATCAGAAAACTTATGCACTCTTATTCCTTATTAAAATTTAAATTAATTATTCAAACAATACTATTCAATGCTACAAGGAAAAAAAGCTACCTGAACAAGTACTTCCCTTCACATAATCAGTTTTTTCACAAAAAAAAAAAAAGTATTGGTACATAGCATATAGATTAATTTTTAATATTGCTGTAGATGTTTGAATATCTAAGGAGAACATTTTCATTAATGACAACAACAATAAAATGATTTCTTACAGATCAATCCTTGAACATCTCATCCTGTTACTCAATCCCTCATTCCCCAATTTGAATAAAAAAAGATATTACATAAGGGGCTTTCTCACTAAAATGCTTTTTTTACATGCTCGTGTGCATTAGCATCAATTCCCTGAGCCAGCGAGTTATCATGAGAAAGAGGAGCAATGGCTTTTGTAACATGAACAAGGTAATATTTGGTGGTGGTTTCACTTTCATGGCTCATTTATCCACTTTTGTTATCAGGGATAAACAGTGCTGCTTTTGTCATCAGTGTATTTTGGTGAGCCTTGCTCACATCCACAATTTGGTTTGTTACCAGCAGGGCAGACACATCTCCAGGCTCGATTTTTTCAATGCTAGTCAGATAATTCCCTTTGTGACTGACATGGCCTCTCACAGAATGTGGAATTTGCAGATATTTGTATAATATATTCAATATACATTGTATAATATACATTGTACAATATACAGATGTATAATATACATCTTAATGCAAAATTTATGTTTGAATCAGGCCTTATCATGCTGTTATCCCCAAGACCTTAAAATTTTCAAAAGAACAACAGACTCAAAATACTGCAAGTAATTTCATAGAAACATAGAATTTTTAGATTTGAAAAGACCTCTAAGATCATCAGGTCTGGCCATAACATAACACTGCCAAGTCCACCACTAAACTATATTCTTAACTGCAGATAATATTTCATTTTTCTCAATGTTCTCCACAAAATGAGATTGTGGTTTTTTTAATGGAAGCCACACAGAGTTTTCTCTTGACTCTGGCACACTTTGAATCAGGCCCATATGAGGCATTTTATATTTTCTATCATACACTACACTTTTTCTTTCTCTTCCTTTTAACAGTCATTGATGAGTAAAAAATAAACGATTCATATAATAATCATTACCAAGTAGACATTTTATACAGAAAAGTAATTCCTTTAGGATTATAATATGATATGGCATTTCTCTGAACAACAAGCATCAGTTCTTCTCTGAAATAAACCAGCCTTGTACTATAAACTTGAAGGCCTCATTTTAGATTTCCTATAAAAATCTTGATAGCAGAGGGATTAGCGGATGCTATTAAAAAAATTGGAGTTCCTTTCCTGTGCTTCCATCCCTCCAGGAACAGATGCTTTTTGGAAATGCTTGGAAACCAGAATATGAACCTGAACCCTCCTTCTCCTAAAAGTTGTTGTGCAAGGCAAAGGGCAAGTTTCCATATTGCTCGACTGATATTCAGTGTCTCTTGAAGTCCTCTGAGTACATCAATATTTCAATCACTACCTGGGCATGAGCCATTTGATAATTTGGTGGTGAGCAACTCCCCACTCTTTTTTTTCTCCTAATGGCAATTGAGCTCATATTAGGAAGACATTTGCTAGCAGTAAATGGAAGAGGTCCTGGGGAATACGACTTTACAAGAGAAAGGACTTCTAAAGGTCTCCTATAAAGGCATATTATCTATACTGTGCCACCACATATAGTGTGCCAATACCCTCTAGTGGATGCACTTGCCTGTGTTTATGTCACCCTGCATTATCCAGCATACAAAGTCCTAGAGATGTGTAAGCCTTCTTATAAAAGATTCTCCTGGCTCATGTAGCAAATTAGGGCAGTTTTAGAGTAAAAATCTCCTTAATTAGTGTTTTGCACTCCACTGAGCATGAAGGTTTAGTTAACATGATCCCTACAACAGCTTCTCCCACTCTCAAAACATGTAATAACTTGATTAAAATATTGGTGGAGTTTTATGAAGCACTGCATAGGTTCACATGAGGTAATAAATAGATATAGTTGAAGGCAGCTTGACACTTGTGTATTTATTCCTTTCCGTTTACCAACTTAACAATATCTTCTGTTACCATAAAGTGACTTACACAACTTTGTCAAGCTCTGAATGTGTTGAAGAGGCATTTCGCACGAGCCAGACAGGGGTTAGACAGAAGCTTCCATTATCAGCAGAAAGGCAGAGTTAAAATTGATTGCCACACATAGAGAGCTTTCTGAATTGGTAATGTTTTTTTCAGCTGCAAGACAAAGTCCTTGTGAATAAATGGATACCCCTACAGCTTATCTGTAATCATTTGCTATCAAACAGCAGTGAGGAAAACAATCCCATCTTACTGGCTTGCAAGTGAGTACTTACTTGTCAGCTAATGTTGTAAAGTAAGGATTCTACATAGCATTTCCTGGAACTGTTGTCTATATTTCTAAATTTAGCAAATGTTTCTGCATAAAGGCAAGAGACTGTGCTCAGCTTGAGGAATTTATGGTTTTCAGCCCAAAATTCAAGTTCAGGGTTTTAGAAGGGCAACTATATTGCATGCATCCATGTTAAGGACAAAAGGAAGGATCTTTGGTGTGCAAAATGCTCCAAAATGAATTACATACTAAAAAAAAAATCATTTGCAAGTTGTATGAAAATATTACTAGAATAAGTAATGATGTTATACTTGATGTTTTGCAAAAACATTATTTAGAAAACAGCCACACTCACATATAAAACACAACTAAGTGGCATCCAAGCCTCCACCTGGATTTTCCAGCAAAATGTACTGATGAAAATGTTCTCTATTAGACTAATAGGTCTTCACAAAACACTTCAATTTCTTAGGGAAGTAGACCTTATGATCTTCTAAAACCATTGATGCACACACAGTGTTGCAAATCATTATTTATATTGCATCGGCTTTTCTGCAGCAACTCAAAACCAGTAGCCTTTTTCTAAATACTTTGTAGCCTAACTAGACTAAGCTCAGATAAAGTTTAGGTAATCATGGGTGGGAACAAAATTAAGCATTGTACACAGTATTGTATTTCATTTTAGTGTACTCTGGATCTTGACAGACCTAAGCAAATAAGCTGTAATTTGGAATTGCTCTTGTCATTCTTCTATAAGGGGCTAATATTCTCCACAAACAAACGAGAAAAATTCTTGGTGATTCAACCAGGTAATTCTCCATCTCAGGGTAAAAATCAAATCAAAGTGAATCTGAGAGGTCTTGGAAGGAAAACCAAGGAAAAAGAATAAGTTAAGGACTTCACTTCTCCTGTTCTTTAGAACAGGTGTGTTTTAGCACTTCAACAATACTTACTAACAAGTGGCTTTTTTACTCTCTAATCAGTATTTCACACTGAAATACACAAGGAATGTGCAAAAAGTTCTAATTAATCACCATCAGTAAGACAAAACTCAAAACATGTACAACTTTAAAAGTTATATTATTCCAGATTGGGGTTTTGCTTTCTTGATTATAATTCCTTTCCCAATCAGATACGTGCCAAAGCCAAAGTGGAAAAGAGTAGAAGAAAAGCAGCTGCACACAAATTTTTAGGACATGATAGCTGCCTTATGGTCCATTTTTGGCATCTCAGCTCTGGCTGCTGCTGCCCTGAGAGCAAGCACAGGGCTGTCAATTTGGGCAACCAGAGATACTAGAGAATAAAAAAGCCTTCCATATATGATACTTCAAGCCATGACCATGTGTTAGATTCTTAATTTTGCCCTTTAGAATGGCCTTACAGGAGACACAACAGGGGAGATGAGCAAAGGCAAGGCAAGAAGCCTGAAGTTTGATTCAAAAGATTGTTCCGTCTATAAAGTTAGTCGTGAGAGCACACAGCCACTCTCAACGTTGCATCCCAGGTCCAACACATTGCTTTGCATCCATGAATATGAAAACAGGGGGGAGGGGTGGGAGGGAGGGAAGGAGAAAAAGAGGAAAAAGAAAGAAAAAATCTTTTCCTTCCTACATCCTGGCAGCAGACCAAAAATCAATACCAGTTGCCTAAGTAAAATCTCACCCTGACAGGGCCTCCCTGCTGGTTACGCAGCAATACTAATGGTCTTGTAGTGGTCTTTAGACAACACAGGGATGTCAATATAATTTTGTTCTACTTTTCTTGCTTGCCAGCTCCCATCTGCAACCAATTCATAACCTGGGTTACTCATACCTTTGCACAAATGGACTGACTCTCCACCAACACATTTAGCTGTGCCTTTCTTCACTCCAATGCTTCTCTGATCACTGTGACAGCCTTTGCAGTGTGTCCCTCCAAATCCGCTTTGTCTTTAATATTTCACTAAAAATGTCAATGAAAACTGCCTTCACCTCCGGGGAGCACAAAAATCTTCTTTTCTTCTTCAAGTGCAGTAGACAAAGCCTATTCCCATCAGCCTAAACAAATAAGCAATGGAGTCAGAAAAGCAGGGACATATATTGAAGGCTTCTCAAATCTTAACCTCAGAACACTTCACAGATATTAGTTAACTCCTTAGGGAAAATATTCTACTTCATAGAAAAATGAGAGTTATATATGCATTTAGCAAAAGTGTTGAAAAATATAGCACGTGCCTTTTGGTGAGTGAAAACGTGCAAAGTCCTAAAGCCTTGTATCAAAAATACTTGCATTTTCAATCAATTTGCAGTTTACTTTAGAGAAACACAAACAGATACACAGCCAGGAATAACACAGAGGATGTACAACTGGATGTTAAACACACCTGAGAGGAAGGATGATCACCTTTTGGACAGTACAGTGCTGCCATCCTTCAGGAGCACCAGGGGTTCTGGGAGCCATTGAGCCCAGGCCAAGGTCTGCACCTCAAATCTGCTGGGATGGCCTCAGGCGTGGCAGCACCTGCTCAGCAAGCTCCCATGGGCGCAGCCTGCCAAGGAGCTGCTGGCTCCTCTAAAACCACCTTAGCTAATGCAGATAAGACTGTGAGAGTAGTACATAATTCATCAGCCTCACAAGGCCACCATGAGAGTCAAACAGAGGGGGAAAAAAATAATAATTCTCATTGGTTTCTTCTGGGTTTCACAGGGTGCCCAAGGTCAGGGCTGTACCACAGACTGGGACCCACAGGCAGTCGCTGTTGCCACTGCCACTTGCAGGCTGAGCACAAGTGGTACCAAAACTCATGGTGACTAAACCGGCACACTCTAATTTCACGTAAATGTTGTCTTTAAACACAAAATAGAGCCTCTACCAAGGACAGCTCCAGCACAGAGCCCAGCGGGTCTGTCACTAACACCAGTGCCAAACCTCGTCCCTCCTCCCTCAGCCTGAAGGGCAAAGGCAAACCACGCCACAGAGCATCTCCCCTGGTACAGCACTGACACCACAACACCACAGCCTTTGATTTTTAAAAGCACAGCACAGTATAAAAAGCAAGGAACATGTTATCAGATAATGCAGAGAGCTGAGATTTCAGGGCAAACAACGTTCTTTTGGCATACAAACCTCAAATTTGAATCATATTGCATGTTTCTTGTAAGATCTAATATATTGTTTGTGGAGGATAAGGATGTGGCCATTGCACCCAGAAATCTGCAGCAGCTGCTCATACATTCAGGCACAGTATAGAAGAGTAGTTCCCATTATTTCCATAACCATGGCTACTTAAGAGTTTTATTGTCTTTTTTGCTTCCTACAAGGCATTTTACCAAAAAAAAGTATTAACAATTTCAGAATGCTATTGCTACATAAAGATAGGGATTCTTTAAAAACCATTTTAAGAAATCAAGGAAAATTAGCATGTAAAAGTCTTATGTGAAGTACAAGCATTGGGGAAGATTAACACCTTGCAGGGAAGAAGTGGGAGGCAAATGCACTATAAGAGATGAGAAAACTTTCAAGATTGCAAAAAGAGCTAGAAATACTGGGAATCACGAACAGAAGCCGGGGGAAAAAAATTGTGCAGATGATAGTCTTTGAGAATTGTTACTGTGTGAATAGAAATGATAGATACACACCACTCAAAATTTAAATTCAATATTAACAATTATTTGTTTTGTTAGGATGCATCATTTTAATACTTTATATTATTTATGAGGTACATTCAAAGTCCCTGCTAATATATTACAAATATATTCATTGCAGGCCTCCTCATAAAACCAATAATAAAGCCATTCCAATAGAGTCCTGCAATCAATTTTAAATTTTAATTATAGTACAAAGACTATCTATCTTGAAATAAGATGTTTCCAAGCAATTAGTAAATGTTCTAATATATTTTTTCATCATAGCCAAAATATTTGGACCAGATCCCTGGCAGGTATAAGTTAGTCAAGTCTGTTTACTCCAGCCTACACTGTTTGCAGTTCAGATCTTGGATTAAGCTCTGACCCAGGACTTACATTAACACTGAGCCCTACTGAGCCCTATCAACAATTTATAGGATGAACTTCCTAGCAAAATTCTTCTGACAACACTTTATATTTACTTATTGACAAAAATATAAAGAAAAAAGAAAATAGACACATCATCAATAAACCAGAGCTACTACATAGAAATAAAAAGAGCGAAATCACCCTACTTAGTAAAAATAAGAAACTTCCACAGAAAATCAAAACTTTTTACAGTGATTTTTCACTACTGTGCTTACAAATGTAAAGTATTTGAGAAGATTGAGAACTCTTATTTCACAATTTAATAAAACAAGTATGATTCACACCAAAAATAGGGACATTTCTTTGGGAAAATATTATTAAATTTTCACTGGGATAAATTTGCTCAAAATTAGTTATTTTGCCTAGGGCAAATAGATCACATTGAATTTACATGGTATGTGTTAGAACTGCAACGTCTGTCAGATTTGGACAAACTCTCCTCAAAAATCCATTTGTAAAAACTCTTGGAAGCCAGCTATCACAGATCTAAGGATAAAATAAAACAGAGTATTCAAATATGCCACAATCACTATGGCCAGCTTCACTACTAGAAAAGACAATTTTGCAGAATGCTTATGACAAAGTGAAGAGCAGTAAGATCTCCTCCTTGTACTCCACTTGAGATCAACATGAGAAGCACATGTTCTTCAGTTCAACTGTGGTGATATTTCTCTTTCCACACACATGTGTAGATACAAAATCAGAAAGCTGAAAAGATACTTATATTGCTCAATGGCAGTAAAGGCAATTCTTCAGGAAAATGATGTGTTTTGTTAGAAGTCCTGCTGCTGGGCTGAAAAATAATTATGAGCCCCAGGTAAAAGCAGCAATATGAACCATGATGTTCAGCTCAGAATAACCCACAGCACAGCAGTGCCAGCACAGGAATGAGGTTTTCCTCATGAGACCAGTACATGGCAGCAGGTACAAAGTTTAATTCTCCTTAGTAGTAGCTGGGCTGTCTCAGAGGCAGCAAGGTACCACATGCTCTCAACTTAAAGCCTAGAAAAATCCAGTTCTTCCACAGTAGGAACTAGAAACCCAGATGTAAAATAATAGGCCTAGGGGATTTCACCGACAAGATTGCAGGTTTCAGATTTGCATTTTTGAATTACCTGGGTTCCATATAAAAAGAAAGCAACATGATATGTAATTAATTACAGTTCAGGGAAACTTATATTTAATCTTCTGTAGACTTCATCTGCCACTAGTACAAACTCCTTAAACATGTTGTGCATGGTGTAAGGCCAAAACTCCCGTAACTTCCCAGTAATAAGCAAAGAAAGGAGTCATACACGCAGCTACAAGCTTCATGTTCCTAAGTGTCCCTGCTTAATGTCTCAACACCCGTTACATGGTTTTGAACTGCTGCTGGTATGAACAGATGGAACTTCCTCAGTTTAATATTTAGTCATACTTTAATTTACTGATGTTGCAACTCCTGCAATGCAGTAGTCATACCAGCAGATGCAATAACACACATTCCCACTATCTTTACAGAAAAAAACCTCATTAGCTGTTATAACTCTTCATCAAAAAAAATTAAATATTTCACAAATAAGTAAATCACAAATAGAAGGCTACTTTGCTAATTTAGTTTTCAGTTAGCACAGTCCCACAATGTCCTAACATATGAGGTTTTCAGTCTTCCCACTGAATAAGTCAATAGCTTCAATTCTTGTGATTTCAATCAAAACAGAAAGAACATCAAATTTTTAATAAAACTTGATCCCTGACAATTTTTATCTCCAAATCATGGCATTGATAAAACAGACTACTATGAGGTTCAAGTCAAAACCAGCCCAAAATAACAATGCAGGAATTTCTCTCTCAGCTTGGTTCCATATGCACATACACACACAGATTCATACAATAAAGAAAGCTGAGATGCACAGACAAAGAAAGCAAAGCAGAAGAGTGACCAAAATTAAGCAAAAATTTAACTTCAAAAGCTTCAAGGAAAGATTTTCTTTTCAATTGAATTTTACCAAGGGGCACATATGTGTGCAGCTAAACATCAGCTATCTGGCCAACAACCAAGATGATGGTATCAGCAGGGTTAAATGTTACATGACTACACAGAAGGAGTTAGGATCTGGTTCTGGTGGGATTAGGGACCTTACTTGGAGTTACCCACAAGTCTTTCTCCATGAAAGGAGAAAAGCAGCCTGTAGGTTTCCTGTATGCCTTACACAAGGCATAAGGTCCCAGCACAGCTCTTGCCTTGACAGCTGACAGAGAAGAGCAGTCACATAAGAGTAAAAAAAGAGACATGAGGACATGGACTTACCTATACAAGTATATCAATTCACCATAATCCCAGGTGAGGGATCATAGATGTGGTGGTTTAGCACCAGTGTTTTCACTAAGGGGCAAGCTCAGTAGTGACAAGAAGACTGAACAGAATTTTGAATAACAGGGAAACAATTTATTTGTCTGGAGCTCAACCAAGGGAAAGACAATCGTTTAAGGGAACTCCAGACTTAACACAGAAATGCACCCGACAAAAACCACAAAAAAGGGAAAAAAGGAAAAAAAAGGAAAAAAAAAAAAAGGATAAGGGAACTACTTTCAAAGGCCAGGGAGGCTGGCCAAAGAGAAGCAGTGGGAAGGGAAAGCCACTTCCTCTTCCCTCTCTCTCTGGTGGTACCTAACTTCCAGCCCTTGAAGTCTCTGAAAAACACAACACAATGAAAAGTCCTCCCCCCAACCTGGGATGTTATTTGGGGAAGCTTTCAACCTGTAGTTGTTCTGGCTTGGCTCCGATGCCGATGGGGGTGGGAGGAGTCAAGCCACGAGGCCTGGGAGTCGGAGGAGAGGGGCCGTCCCGCTGCTCTCCAGCTTGCAGGAAGACAAAGAGGGAACTTCCCTTGTTTCGGGCTTTTAAGCTCTCCCAGTCCCGCGCGAATCTCTCAGTTCTCTTCCCGGCTTCGCCTCTTCGGATCGGCCAGCGGTCCGGGCTCCACCTCCCCNATCTCTCAGTTCTCTTCCCGGCTTCGCCTCTTCG
>VXBA01000281.1:1547-55314 GCA_013399895.1 Serilophus lunatus
GAGGGAGGGGGGAGCAGATATGGGACCTTTTTTGGAGAGGGGGTCCTGTTCGTTCCCATGTCAGACTCAGGGCATAGGTGATTAATTAATTAATTAACTCTGACCGGGGCACTTTGAGGATTCCGAATTGCTGCGAGCTGGTGGAACTGGAGAGGGATCCCCTGTGTCACTGGGAGCACTGGTTTGCAGCCCCTCGGCCCTGCTGGGGGCTCAGCCCCCACCCGTGCCCCCTCCCAACCCTCCCTGTCCTGCCCCGTTCTGCTCTTCCTGCCCCTTCTCCCAGTGGAGGTGTCACCCCTTTCCCAGCTCAGCTTTGGCATCCCAAGTGTCACCAACTACAGCAAACTTCCCAAATCCAGACACTTTCTCCCTCCAAAAGCTGCTCCAAAGGGGCTTCTCCAGTTGTCCCTAAAATTCTGGCAGCAGCTCCAAGCCCTGCCTTGGTTGGACAGTTTTGGCCTTGGGGGTTTTTCCTTCCCAGTGCAGACTAAGAATAACTCGAGGGTTCCAAGGCAGGGGAGAAGTTGGTGGGAGGTGGGTTGAGCAGCCAAATTCCTGCTTGGGAAAAGCAGGAGGGTTTGACATCCTGGGTTCCTTAAGGCCAGGAGGGGGTGAAGCCCCCCCCAGTGAGGGGAGGTTGGGGTTGGGAATGCTGGGATTCATTCAGAAAGAGGATTTATCCCTGATCCTGGAAGTTGGGAGCCCCCTTCCCCTGCTCTGGCCAGGAGTTGGTGTCCCCCCTCCTCTGAGCTGCGTGTGCAGATGTTTCATCCCTCCTCGGGAATCAATCCCTCCAGCTGTTAGCCATGTTCTCCTGAATCCCTTCCACATCCCTCTGACACCACACAGCTCAGAGCTGGAGATCCAGGGCTTTCCCCTCCCTCCACTGGGATGAGGAGGAGGAAAAGCTTCACAGAAACTTTGGGAATGTGGGAAACCTCCCCCTGGTGATTCCTCTTTCGCTCTGACTCGGCTCTGCCCTGACAGTTCTGCTTTCTGAAGGCTCCTCATTTCCCAGCCTTGTCCAGCACTGCCCAGCACATCCCTTTGCTGCTCTGCCTTGGGGATTTTTTGGGGTGCTCTGAAGGTTTTGGGTGAACAGGCTCTGAGCCCACCTGGGCAGGTACAGGTTCCACTTTGGGCTGGTTGACAGGGCTGTGGCCGTTTGGGGTTGCCATGGGATCCTCCTGGCACAGTTGGGATCCCTGTGGGACAGTTGGAATCCCTGTGGCACAGCTAGGATCCCCCGGCACAGTCTTGATCCCCCTGGCACAGTTGGGATCCCTGTGGCACAGCTAGGATCCCCCTGGCACAGTCTTGATCCCCCTGGCACAGTTGGGATCCCCCTGGCACAGCTAGGATCCCCCTGGCACAGTCTTGATCCCTGTGGCACAGTTGGGATCCACTGTGGTACAGCTGGGGTCCCTCTGGCACAGCTGGGATCCCTGTGAGACAGTTGGGATCTCCCTGGCACAGTTGGGATCCCTGTGGGACACCTAGGATCCCCCTGGCACAGCTGGGATCCCTCTGGCACAGCTGGGATCCCTCTGGCACAGTTGGGCTCTCCCTGGCACAGCTGGGATCTGCTGTGGCACAGTTGGGACCCCTCTGGCACAGCTGGGAGCCCTGTGGGACAGTTGGGACCCCCCTGGCACAGCTGGAATTTGTGGAGGGACATGGGCACAATAAAAGGACGTGGCTTGAAAACCTTCCCCCTTCTCCCTGATTCTCTTCCTTCCCCCTTTTCCCAAAGGCCTCCAGCCCCTCCAGGCAGGGACAAAGGGGGTCTGGGGTGGGCAGGGAATTCCTTCCTGCTGCTCTGGGACATGGGAGAGGGGAGGCTTTGGGGTTGGATCCACATTTAAGGTCCTTTCCAACCCAAACCCTGGGAGGGAAGGGAGTCCTCCTCGTCCTGCAGGGCTGGGAGCTGCAGAGATGGGGCAGTGGGACACGTGGGCTGTGTCTGGAAGGGCTCAGAGAGGGTGGTTTGTGTGTCAGCAAAGATCTGTGGCTTGGCTTTGGCTTGGGACTCGTTTTCTGCTGCATCACACGTGTCTGTTTGGGGTTACTTTGAATTTGGACTTTCTTGGGGCTTTTTTTCTTCCCTCTTTGTTTTTTTTTTTTTTGCACCCTACTTTCCTGGCACTGAGAATTGAGGCCACATTTCCAAAGCTGCTCTTCCCCCTGTCAGAGAGGAAATGCTGGGAGAAAACAACCTTTTTGTGAAAGACCTTCAGGACTGGGGGAACCTGTTGCTTCCTGTGATTCATTAATTATCCCCCCCCCTCCCCATTCAAGTGATTTGGATTTGAATTTTTGGCTTCAATGGACTTGTAGCACATTCCCCAGGCCTTCACATCCCCCAGTTCTTCAGACCACTCTGCCCAGACCCAAAACAGTCCCAGCCCACAGGTGCTGGTGCCCCAGAGGTTGCTCTCCAAGCCCCTGGCTGATGTTTGCACTCAGGTTTTTCTCTGGTATTTACACTGTGTTTGCTGCAATCAGTCTTGGCTCATGGGAGTTTGGCTTAATTGCTTCTCTGAAGTTCAATTTCCTCCCCTTCTTTTCTTTTTTTCCCCCTTCCTTTGCTTTTTTCCCCCACTCTTTTGCTTTTTCCTCCCCCTCCTTTGCTTTCCCCCCTCCTGTGCCTTTGTGGAGTCAAAACTGTTGGGTTTGGAACACAAGGAATTCAGGGTCTCCCCCCAGCCCCAGCACAGGCTGAGCTGGGCTTAACACAGAGGGGTTTTGAGGCTCCAAAACCCTGGGCTGGGTGCTGGGAAGGGAATTCCCTGAGCAGAGACCCCAGCACAGGCACAGGGGTGACAGCAACCATTTCCTGAAGGGTTTTTTTTTCCCCCCAGAGCAGCCCCCCAAGGACTGGGAAGGGTCCTGCTCCTCCCACTGCAGGACTGGGATGGCCCTGGAATGCCACTGGCTGCTCCCACCCAGTGCTGGGAGTGCCAGCTGAGGGCACACAGAGCTGCTGTGCCAGCTGCCCACAGCCAGGGCTCCCTTGGTGGCCAAAAAACCCTAAAAGTGCCCAGGATTCCCAGTTTTTCCCTCCCCCAAAAAGCCACTCTTCCAGTGTGGAGTTCAGAGGGGAGCAAAGCTTGGAAACCAGGGGGTTGTCCCCCCTTTCCCAGCTTTTGGGAGCAGAGCTCTGCCCGATCCCTGTGGAGGATATTTCCAGCCCTGTTGGCAAGAACAATCCTCTTCCCAAAACCCCTCAGCCGCCAGGGAAGGGATTTCTGCCTCTTGCAGAGGGAGGGGAGCAGCCTGGCAGGGTCTGCTTGGTGCTGAATCCACTGAGGCCAGGGCAGAAAGCAGGTCTTTAATCACCAAAGCAATTAATGGTTGCAATTAACTCCCAATTAATTGTTTCTAGAGGTCCAGCTGGTCGTGGCTGCAGAGCCTGAGAAGTTTGGGAAGTGAGGCTGAGCTTGCACTGGGGGAAGCTGAAGGAGGAGCTGATTGTGGGGAGGGAAAGCTTGGCTAATTAATGTAATTAATGGGAGATTTCCCCTGTGCATGTGCTCTTCCAGCAGGAGGAATATTCCCTTTGGTCGTTGCTGGTTGGGGGAGCAGAGGGAGGCAGAATCCAGAGGCAGGTTGGCACCTGGAATTCACTGCTGGGTCCCAAAACTGGGCTGGCAGAGCATCCTGCAGGACAGGACACCTTGGGGGGGTGGCAAAGCAAGGCTGGGGAGGTTTAGCTACAACCCCACTTGGGTTTAGGAGCCTTTATCTCAGTGTCCTCCCACATATTTTCAGGGTTTGGGGGATTTTATGGCTGGTTTTCACTAATTCTCTGCTGTCTTTCCCCTTGGGTGCTCCCATGGGAAAGCTCTGGCTGCCACATCTTTCCTGAGGGGTTTTCCTTGGATTCTGTGATTGTGGAGGTCTTTTCCAACATCAAAAGAAAGTATCTTTTGCAGATCTTGAGGGTTTTGTCCCGTCAGAAGTTGCAGGTGGAGGGTTTGGAGAGTTTTGCCTCTGGGACTTGGTGCTTTCCAAGCCAGGCCTTTTTCCCCACAGACATCCCTGAGGCAGCTCCAGAGGGATGGAAGGGGGGAAAATGGGATTTTATTCCTTGTGAAGAAGGGAGAACATCCTTTAGGAGTGTGGGGATTTGTCCCTGAGCTGCTTCCTGGTGGTGTTTTTTTTGGCAGCTCCGTTTGCTGTGCCTGCAAAGGCCCTTTAGGATTCTGTGTCCTGCCCCAGGTGAGGCCTCACCTGTGAGTTTTGGGAACTCCTGCCCAGCAAACCATGGCCTCATTCAGCACCAAAACACAACCCCCTTCAACAGCTCCCTGTAATGCCCCAGGTTTGGGGACATTTGGTTGGAATATTTCTTTCTCCCCTCGGATTTCAGGCCCCAGATAATGGCAGCATTTGGGGCCTGTGGGTGCTGAGTAAAGAAAAGGGCCCAGGTGGGACCCAGGGCCTTCCTGGCCTCATCCTGCTGAGTTATTTTAATCCCTGCACAGCAGTTTTATCTGTAGGTGCTCCCCTTCCTTTGCTCTTCCCTTAAAACCATTCCCACACATTATAGGGAAAATACATCCCAGCTCCACTCAGGCTCTTATGTCTCATTTTCAGCAGGGGGTTGTTTTCTGGTGTTGTTTTTTTTCTCACTTTCATTGAAACAAGGGCTCTGAAGTGGCAAAATCATTTCAGGAAATGGGTCTCCAGTTTCTGGGTCACTCAGGCATTTCTGAGGTGAAATACTGTGCCCTCCAAGGCTCCTCAGGGCTCTGTCCTCATTATCTCAGCTCAGGAAGGAGCAGAGGGTCTCAGAGGCTTTTCCTTCCTTCCTTAAACCTGAATTATTTCTCTCTCCTGTAGTAGATCTCTGGCACTGTGCTGTCCCTGCTGGGAGGGGGAGCAGAGCTGAGGATGGATGGCTCTTAATGAAGACACACGAGAGCCAGGGGCTGCCTTTGGAGCAGCTGGGCTGCCTGAGCTTCAGGAGAGCCTTTGGCTCTTGCTGGTGGCCAAATTTGTGCCCAGATTCTTTGCCTGGAGTGGGCTGGGCTGTGCTCTCACCCTGCTTTGGGGGTGGGTTGTCCCCTTGCTCCTGGGATCTGACCAAAGACCCAGGCTCAGTGCTGGCTTTTCTGAGGGCTCAGGGCCTTCCCATGTAGTTCCTCCTGGTTTGGAAAAGATCCTGGAGCAACCATTTGCCCACCAGCAGTGCCCAGGGCTGCTCATTAGGGTGTTGAGGTGGGTGCTGTGTTTGATGGGAGCTCCCACCAAGTGGTTGAGGTGCTGCTCTGGCCCCTCTGGGGGTCTCTCAGTGTGAAGTGACCTTAGGGACCTGCAGAATCCATTTTCCCTCCAGAAACCAAGAGGGAACATGACTTTGGATGATTCAGGGATGGTCTTTCTCCATCTCCTTGCCCAGGGAAGTTGCTGACTTGCTGGTTTGGGTTGGTTTTTTTGTCTCATATTCATCCAAGCCTGCTGGACAGATGCCTTTTGGGGTTGGGAATCTCCTTGGCCCTGGGCTGGAGGAACCCTGTGTGCTTCCAGGTGTGGTTTGCCAAGATACAGCTGCTTGGGTGGTGCTTGGCAAGGGTTGATTAAAGTCAGGATTTGAGGAGCAGCAGCTGCTTCTCTGTGGGGACTCTGCCTGTGGAAGGAGGAGCAGGTCTGTGAGGGGAGATCTGACCCCCCTGAGCCTCAGCAGGCCCTGAACACTGAGCTCCTCACTGGGGGGGAGGGAGCAGAGGGTGCCTTCACCTCACCTGAGCTTCTGGGTCTCACTTGCCTTTCTCACCAAGGTGATTTAAACGCTGTTGTCCTTCCCTTGGCTCAGCTTTCACCCAGGGCTCTGCTGAGGTGACAGGGGACACTCTCCAGCCCCTCTCTCTGAAGGCAGAGGCCAGGCCAGATCTGCCCCTGGGAGCTCCTGGACATGGAGCCTCTCCAACCCTTGTTTTTTCTGGCAGCATTAGCAAGGGCCACTCTGTGGTGGTGACAGTGAGCTCAGGGTGTGCAGGGAGCTGTGTCCTTGGGGAGCCTGGTGGGAAGAGCCTTGGGGCTGCCTGGAGCTCCCAGTTTGGGGGGGGGGAGTTTGTTGCTTTAACTGCAGGGAGAAAGCTTTTGTGTCTGGGCAGAGCCTGCCATGGCTGGTGTGCTGGGCTGGGGCCCCTGTTACCCCCTTGGCAGGAGGTTGGTTCACATCTGACAGGATACTGATGGTGCCTCCCTGTGCCTTCACTCACTCCCAGGGCAGGGGAACCTCTCTGACCCTTTTCCCAAAGTTCTGCAGTTCAGTTACTCCTCCTGGAGTCACTTGAGGTCCAAACATATGGTGTGGAAGGTGAGGTCATTCTTCTGACAGGGCTGGTGATGCTCCAAGGCTCCTTTTAAGCCACTTCCAAGCCAGAATTGGGTTTGTGCCCCTTGGAGGTGATGGTGTTCCACCTACCTGGGGATGCTCTTGTGGGCAGAGGATCCTCTGAGGGCTTGAGCAGTGCTGAACACCCAAAAAAAGGTGCTTGGCCTTCCCTGTGATGCATTGTTAAATACTCTGTGGCTCTGGGGGATTTGCTCCAAGCACATTCCCTGCCAATATTCCAGTTTATACAGTTGGGTTTGCTTTATCAAGCTTATGAAGCCTGAGGGGTGTTCTGCCTCTAAAGCAGGTTTTAGAGCTTCAGCTTTTGGCCTCCTTTCCCAGATGACAACTTTTAAGCTCTTGCAGCTTTTTGGTTACAAAGCAAACACTCTCAGGCCTTCCCTCACCCCCCCAAAATAACTGGGAAGGCTTGAGAGCTGCCTGTGCCTCTGCTCTGGGCTCTGCAGGGGCCTCTCCCTGCAAGTCTTTCGCAATCTCTGGGGGTGTATCACGGCTGGGAGAGGCCTGGGGAGCTCTGGGCACCGGGAGGGGCAGGGCCAGCCCTGTGCCCTGTCCCTGCAGGCACCCAATTCAGTTTGGGAGTCAGAACCCAGTCTGGAAGGCAGCAGTTGTTCCCCAGTGGAAATGAGGTGCCAACGTGGCTCAAAGCAGGTTGGGCACAAGGGAAAGTCATTTTCCTTGAGGTTTTTTAAGGAAAGACCTTGACCTATTGGGTTTTTTCCCCCCCATGTTAAGGGTGGCTTATGGTGCTCCCAGTCCTTGCTGCAGTGCTGGCCCCAGTTATCCCAGTCTGGGACAGGGAACACCAACCCCAGGGCAGGGGGAAGCCCTGGCTGAGGGAAAGGGAGGCATGGGGTTCCCCCTGGCTGTTCTCTGGGTGCTGCTGCCCTGGTGACCCTGCTGATCCCAAGCCAGAGTGGGTATTCCTGGGCAGGCTCAGGAAGCTGGAGGCAGAGAGCTGTTACGGCCTGCACTCAGAAAAATAACAACAAGCCTTTCCTGGCCCGGCCTCAAAGCACCCTGCTTCCTTCCTTGCATTTCAGTGGCAATCTCATCCTATTTTGGAGGGCTTGGGGCAGTGCCTCGTGCTTCCTTCTTTCTCCTTGGCTGGAAATGGCTGTCAGGCTGCCTCCCCTCCCCTCCTGCTCACCCAGCAGCAGTTTGGTTTGTGGTTGCACTCAGCCTTTCCTCCAGCTCCAGCCCCTGCCTGTGATTTCTGTGTCAGCTCCTGTGGTGAGAGGATCCTCCAGCCCAGATTCAGTGCAGCCATCTGTAATAATCTCATTTATTGGGGGTTTCTCTGCTCTTCCCCAGCAGCAGCAGTGGCACTGCCCGTCCTTGGGGCTGGGCTTGGTGTCTTGAGCACCATTTGGGTTTGAATGGGTTTGTTTGTGCTGCAGCTCTGCTTGTTGGAGCTCCTGGCACAGCTCCCAGGGCTCAGCAAAGTTCCCCAGATGGAGCTGGGATGGCCTGGCCACTCATTAGTCCCTGAGAATTAATCCCACACAGCTCAGGCTCATCAAAAGTTAACTCCTGCCTCTGTTTTTACCTTTTGCATTCTACTGGATGTGAAGAAAAAGCAGGAGAGCAGCAACTGAGGAGAAAATGAGCTTCAGCTGCCAGAGGTGCAGTGGAACCCTGGCAGTGAGGAAACCACTTTCTCTTTTTTTTGGGGAAATATGTGGATAAGACACCATTTCTGCTGCAGTTCTGCCTGTGCTCCTTGTCAGTTCAGCTGTAGTTCTCCTGCTGAATTCCCAGCCCTCGCTGGCCCCTCTGCCCTTCTGGAGAAACTCTTTGCCCTGTTTAATATCCCAGGACAACTGCAGACAGGTTTGTGCTGCTGCCTGTTGGTAGGGACACCTCACCTTCAGCTGCACCTTTGCTTGGACTTGTTCCTGCAGGTTTGTGACTCTGCAGGGAGCTTTTTCTTTTGCAGAGTAAACCACTTGTAATCCCTGCAGGGATACAGGACAGGGCTGTGGGAGCTGCCAGCCCTTCCCTGCACCTTTCCCTAAGGACAGCCTTGCTCCTGGTGTCCCTCCCTCCAGCAATTTTCTTTTCTTCCCACTCATTCTGCAGCTCTTCCCTCACTCGGGTCTCCCCCCAAGTCTTAGCAGGGAGACTCTGTCACAGCACAAGGTGCTTTTGGGTCTCTTGTGCTTAAGCCTGTTTTTAGGAGGTTGCTCTGCAGCTCTTCTGAGTTTGTTTCATAGTTGGTGCAACCCCCAGCTTTAATTTTGTGGTCATGTTGATGTGAAGTTTATCCTCATGATTTATAGGCACAAGCCATAAATGTGCTTGCACTGGTAATAGGGTGAGGGATCAGGGCTGGGAGGGATCTATGCTGGAAAGGGATCTGTGCTGAAAAAGATCAGGGCTGAAAAGGGATCTGTGGTGGAAAGGGATCAGGGCTGAGTGGGATCAGAGCTGAGAGGGATCTGTGCTGGATTGGGATCAGGGCTGAGAGAGATCTGTGCTGGATTGAGGTCAGGGCTGGAGAGGGGTCAGGGCTGGAAAAGGATCAGGGCTGGAGAGGGTTCAGGGCTGGAAAGGGATCTGTGCTGAGAGGGATCTGTGCTGGAGAGGGATCTGTGCTGAGAGGGGTCAGGGCTGAGAGGAATCTGTGCTGGAAAGGGATCTATGCTGGAGAGGGGTCAGGGCTGGAAAAGGATCAGGGCTGGAGAGGGTTCAGGGCTGGAAAGGGATCTGTGCTGGATTGAAATCAGGGCTGGAGAGGGATCTGTGCTGGGAGGGATCTGTGCAGAGACGATTGAGGGCTGGCAAACTCAACACAGAGCAGTGCTTAACTACACCTCAGTGTTTTTTGGGATCTGGAGCATTTCAGCTTGTCCTGCAAGGCCCAGCTGCAAGTGTTGGGCACAAACATTCCTGCAATGACAAGTCACATGCAAGGACAACAATAGAGCCTTATTTTTAGAGCATTTTTCAGCCCAGCTCTATCCCCAAACATTCTGCAGAGTAGATTACCCAGCAGCTTCTTCCATCTTCACACCCAGATTTAAGGAAAAGGGTTTGTTTGGGGGGAGATTTGAGGTGATACAGAAAACCAGGTGATGTTCAGTCGGTGGGAGCTGTGAGGGTACAACGTTGGGACACCAACAGAGACAACTGGACACTGTGAGTGACCCCACAGCACCCTCAGAGGGGGTGAGGGTGACAAAAATAAAGACAGTGATGAGTCTGACTGTGTCCCTTTCTGTGTCACCAGGCTGATGCCACCCAGAGCCAGGGCCACAGGCTGCTCTGTAGAGCTCAGACAGTGCAGTGGGAGGATGTGGAGCCTCTCAGGGAAAAGGAAACGTCCTCCTGCTCCTCCTGCCTCTTCCCAAGCTGTTTCCAAATTGGAGTTTTTCAAACGGGTTCCATGAGGTGCCAGCACGTGTCCTGGGGGACACCCTGTTCAGGAAGGCTGGTCTTTGATTGCTGTTGTTGATGCATGTAATAAGTGTAATTCCTTTTAAGGGACTTCCAATATTCCCCCCTGGTGTCTGTCTAGACCAGGAGAACAGGCTCTGTTTTCTCTTAATGGGTTAGTTAACATGCTTTGGGACCACTTGGGTTTATGGACTGGTGTGCTGTGGGGATGGCAGCATCTGGGCTGACTTTCAGTGTCTGCTGGAAGGATTAAACTTGGAAAGAAGGGGAGGGGTTTGGGTATTGAGGGGAGCAAAACCAGCTCAGGGTCCCAGTTGGGTGGTTCAGGATAAATAGAAGCTCTGATGGGGCAGCAGAGGGGAAGGGAAGTTCTGCCTTTCATCAGATCCCTCTCCAGCTCTTGCCCTGAGAGCCTGTTTAGGTGGGTAAAATGCATATTTTAATTTTAGAGGTGACAACAACCTTGTCCTGTCACTGGATCCAAGGGGTGGACAGTGTGGTTTGGGTGAAAATGCCTCCCCAGCTCCTCCAAACCAGCAGCTGCCTCTCAGGTGCATCTGACTGAGCTCTGGAGCCCTCAACAATCTGCATTTCTTCCTCCCCTCCCTGTTCCCAACGTGCTAAAAATCATCAAAACAGTGAAATACTGTCCTGCAGCTGCCAGAAGAGGGATGGGAATGTGCTCCCAGGATCCAATCAGCTCCTTCTTCTGCCCCTTCTTAAGGACAGAATTTATGGAAGCAATTTATCCTGACTAAATGTGACATAAATCTGAGCACATGTATGTACATACCAGTCATATTCCACAGTGAATGAGGAGCTAAATCTTGCTTTAAGGAATGAGCAAATCCTCCTGACACTTTGCAAGCTCAAGGAAACTGAGGCTTTTGCAGTTTGTTGGCCCAAATTTCACCCCCACCAGGAGCTTCTGGGCAGGGAGCTGATGTGCCAGAGGCTCCAGGGGGGTTTTGCTGCTCTCCCTTTTCTTGAGTGGCAGCTGATCCTGGTCTTTAATTTCTTGCAGAGGGTTTGTGGAAGCACAGGCACGAGGCAGGAGGACCCTGCAGTTCTCTGAGCTGGCTCTGAGGACAGATCCCTGACCTGTGTTAATTCAAAAAGCCCAGCTTGGCTGCCCTGTGAAGTCAGCATCTCCCTCCTGCACAGCTCTGTTGAGGGTTAACACTGAGATCTGTTTGGTGATGGAATAAACACATCCCCAGCTTCAGTTTAAACTCAGGAGGGTGATTTAGAGACTCCTGAGACACTTCCAGCCCCAGCCTGGCTCTGGCATCAGAGCTGCCCTGCAGGGCCACAGAACCTCTGGTTGCTGGGGTTAGTTGAGAACACACTGGGAGAAGTGGGGCCTCTGTGGAGCAGTTCTCCAGCAGCCCTGGCCCTGAGGGCTCTGTGGGGTTGAGATTTGCATCCAGCTGGACATCCTGGAGCCAAGGAATTCAGGTGTGGTGGCTCTGGGGTTCAGGAACAGCAGTTTTGGGGGGTTCAGGGACAGCAGCTTTGGGGTTCAGGGACAGCAGCTTTGAGGTTCAGGGATGGCAGCTTTGGGGTTCAGGTGTGGTGGCTCTGGACCTGGAGTGCAGGTGACCAACGTTCAGTCCCTTTTGTGCTTCTCCCCTTGGCATTGTCAGGGAGTTGCTCTGAGCAGTGATTTGCTTTGACCTCTTCATCCCTCCCTGCCAGAGGCTCCTTCTGCAAATCCAAACTTCCCAAGGAAGCCTTGGGCTTCCCTGTGCCTTTGGAGCAGGTTGTGACAGTGGCTCAAGTGTCCAGCAGATGTTTGGGGGCAGCTGCTCCAGGGCCCCAGGGAGATTCCTCTGGGAGGAGGGTCAGGTGCCTGGGGGTGGAGGGGGGATCCCTGTTTCTTCAGCAGTGGGTCAGGATTTGGGATTCTGAGGTTCCCAGTCTGGAGTTTTGGCCCAAGTTCAGAAGGATGGTCTGGAGTGTCCTGTCCCTGTTCAAACTCACAGAATCTGCTGAGCTGGGAGGGACCCACAGGGAGCAACCAGCCCAACTGACCCCTGCACAGGGACATCTCCAGGGGACCTTTATCCTTTCTGAGTCCTGTTTGCACAGACCCTGGAGTTTGGCTGAGTAAATTCAGGTGAAGCCCAGTGCTGTGGATGTCTCTGCCTCCTGTTTTTGTGGGAGAAGAGCTGGCAGCTCCTCTCCCATCACACTTTGGTTGTCACTGCTGTGGCTGAGGGGAGGGAATCCACCCCCTCCAGCCCCTGTTTAGCTGCTCACTGCCCCAGCAATAGAAAAATAACCTTATTTTCTTTTCATCTCAAGCAGTAATTGATTCCTGTGCCTTTTCACTGAAAGGAGCAGGGACTGTTTCTGCAGCACACGCTCCCCTTCTGCTGCTGAGCCACATTCTTGGAGCACTTTCTCACAGAGCTCCTAAAAATACCAACCCTCCCTCCCCACCCTCGTGGGCTGGGAGTGCAGAACCTTCCCTTGAGCCCGTGGCTCTGCTCTGGGTCCCTCCCCAGCTTGGAGCAGGAGGTGCTGGAAGCACCACTGAACAACCCACAGCATCCCCCCAAAGACAGAGCAGTTGTGTGATCACAGCATCTTTAAATCCTCCTATAAAAATACCAGTGGGTGGAGGCAACCGTTATTTCCTGAATTTGAGGTGTGAGGGGGGTGTTACTTTATTTACTCTTATTTTTTATTAATAAGAATAGCTTCACTTGTAGCATAATAGGGCTGAGTGTTTTGTTATCCTTGGCTGTAATCCGTGATAAACTACCCCTGCCATCAGCCTTGTAGTTTACCCACTGGGGAGCCAGATTATTGCCTTGTAAAACAGAGCACCACTCCTATAATCCCTTAATTAATTAAATGACAAATTTTAGTTCTCTCCCATTGAAAATATAACTGGTACAGGGAGAGGACTTGGATTTATTTGCTCGCTGCTTGCTTGCACTTCGTTTTCCTGGAGATTGTCACTGTCTTTTCCTCATGTTGTCTGTGTGTGGAGGGGATCCTTGGGCTTGTCCTGTGCAGAGCCAGGAGCTGGACTCGATGATCCTCGTGGGTCCCTCCCAGCTCAGGATATTCCACAATACTAGAAACACTAAGGAAGGGTCTGAGGAGTCTTTGCAGTTCCTGGTGGTCCTTCCCAAGGGTTGAACATTGTCTTGCAGGAGGTGACACTGAGCTGCAGAAGGTCCTTGGACCCTTGGGAAGCTCCCACACCTTTCCAAGCCTGCCCTGCGCACGAAAAAAAAATACCTCCCAAGTCTTACTTAAACTCCCCCCCTGCTCACACCCAGGGCACAGACCCTCCTGATGAACAACAACCCTGCACAGGGGTTGATTATTCTTAATTTTGGGGGGGGGTTTGGGGGGTTTATTTAACAGTTTGCCTTCTCTGTTCTCCCCAGCTCAGCTCGGCCGTGTGAGACATGGGCGACGACCGGCCCTTCGTGTGCGGAGCCCCGGGCTGTGGGCAGGTAGGGCTGGGCAGGGGGGGCTGCAGGGGGGGCCCCAAGAATCCAGGGGGGGTTATCACACCTAAAGCCCATGTCTGATGTGCTCACACCCCAGGGGGTAGGAGCAGCTCAGCCTGGGGGCTCCAAATGTGTTGATCCCCTGGGAATGCTCCTCTCCCAAGGGACAGACCTGCCCCCCTTCCCTCCCCAGGGCTGGTCCTGGGAGCAGCTGGGAATGTGACAGGTGCTGGGCTGTGGGAGCTGGGATATTTTGGGATGGCTTTTCTTGCCATCCCATTGTGGGATTTCTCCTCCCTGGAGCTGTTTCTGTCTTTTCTGAGATGAGTGATCTGAAGAAGGCACATCCCCTTTCCAGTTGCACGCCTGGGAAGGCACCTTCCCATCCCATTTTCCCTGGGTTTGTGGTGAAACTGGTGCTGTCCCTCAGCTCAGGGTGTCTCTGGCACTTGAGGCTCACGTGCCTTGGTACTGGGAGGAACAGGGGGATCATGCAATTCCTGCTGGGAATTTACTGGGAGCTCTTGGAAACTGAGGCTGCTGTGGAGGTGCAGCCCCGTGCAAAAATCACGTTGGTCTGTTCTGAAAATGCCTTTTGTAGGGAAAGGGGAGGGAGGGAATTGTGGCTTTGAATTAGTTATTAAGTGATGTGCTCACTCTGGCTTCCTGGCTGCAGCTGTTGGGTGTGTTGGGTTGCCAAACTGGGATGGGTTTGGGAGCAATAACCAATCCCAGGGTACCCCCCCGTGTGTGGATGTCCCCACTTCTTTGGTTTATTTAGTACCTTAATGCCTCCTGTGGGGCCCTCAATTGAAATTAAAGATAATTCTGCATCCCCAGGGCATGTCCTCTGAGGCTGCTTGTGTGTTCTGGGATGCTGTTTATTTTTATAGCATAAAAATGGGTCAAAAACCTCATCTGGTAACTCCTGGGGACTGGGGCTCTTTGAAAACACACAATCTGAGGCTTCCCAGCTCTCTGGTCCTTCTGGCACAATCCCCATCCAGACCCTTCTTTACCCACTTTTGCAGATGATCTTTCTCTTTTTTTCTCTTTTTTTTTTTTTTTGTAGGCTGCTTTTTATCTGAAACTTCTTTGCCTGTGAAATTGTGCAAGTCATTTATAAAATGTATTAGCTGTGTTTGAGCACTTAATGGTGTGAGCACTTCAATCACACAGCCTTAAAATCGGATTCAAACAAGCAATTAAGGCAAACAACAATGTATTTAAATTTAATCTCCCACAATCTCCCACAAATGACATATAAAGGTGGTTGCTTCCTCCTTTGGCTGTTCCAGCCTGCTGCTTATGGGTAATTCTGACAATTCTTCATGTTAATATGGAAATGTTGGAATCCTGGTAATTCATAGCAGGATGATTCATGGTGATCCAGCCTGACCTCCTGCACACTTCCCCAGAACGTCCTTCAATGCCTCTTCAAACCAGAGCAGGTATTAAATGTGATGATCCAAGCTTGATGTAAAACACTTCCAGTGATGGAAAATTCAGCACAGCCCTCGCTTAAGTTGCTCTAATAGTTAATTGCTTTTGCTGGGAGGGAAAACTGATGCTTTATTTCCAGTCTGAACCTGTTTGGCTGCAGCTTCCGGGCTGGGGATGGAGTTCAGGTTTGTTTGTTGGACAGAAGATCCTCCCTGTGGAATTCCAGGTGTTGGTAGGTGTTTGCTGGTTAAATCCAGGGAGCTCTGAGCCTCTCCCTCCTCAGTCCTGGTGTCTTACCTATGTGGGGTTTTTTTTCCCTCTGTCCTGAAACTCAGCTCCATGCTGAAGGTTTTTACAGAATCACAGGATATTCTGAGTTGGAAGGATCTTTTAAGTCCAGCTTTTCAGCCCCTCCAGGGATTGAACCCATAACCTTGGCATTGTTAGAACCAGGCTTTAACCAACTGAGCTAATCTCAGGGTTTTGGGAGCCTTTGCAAACCCCACTCACCACTTACACACAGGAGCAGAGCTGGAGAAGCACAGTGGGACCCCAGAGCTGTGCACACCACTAAATTAACTAAAAGCTAAAGCTAATTGTGGCTGAGCTGAGCTTCCCAAGCCAGTGGAGCTCATTGGGATGGGCTGGGCAGGGCAGCACAGTCCAGAGCTTTGAGCTTTTGGGAAAGGAGTCCCATTTTCCTCACCCAGGCACAGCCAAGCAGGGCTGTGCTCCTGCCCACAGCACAGGAAGCATTTCCCAGCCCAAACCCAGCCAGGCTCTGGAGAAAAAGGAAACTTCCTGCAAGGATTCAGCCTTTTCTTCTGCTTCCTTGAGACCTCTGGGTGCATTTTGCTTTGGAAAAGCCATTGGAATGGGAGGGTGTCAGTGGCTGTTGAGCCTCTGGGGTTGTCGGGATCAGTGTTTTTGGGATGATGCCTGGTCAGGTCCTTCCACAACTCAGTTCCTTTCAGTCTGGAACCTTTGATCCCATGCCCAGTCCATTGGGCACGGGAAGAGGAGAGGGGAAAGCTCAGCCAAACAGATCTGAACACTGGGAAGCCAGTGGTGATTCCCTCCTTTGGTGTAAAGTTAAAAAATAACCTATATTAATTCTTTGAACCATCAGCTGCTTCTTTCCCCCTGCAGCTGACAGAGCCCCATCTCTTCTGCCTTATGCCCTTTTTCCTCCTTTTTCCTTCCTTGTTTCCATGTAGATAAAAGGCTGCCAGGCTGCTCAGGGCAGCGAGGAGGGGGAAGAGGGTCTGGCCACCCAAAATAGCCCAGCATATCTGGCCATGCCCAGCTGTAAACATGTTTGGGTTGCCAGGGCTGCAGGGGGGGGTTATTTTGGGATTCTCCCAGCAATCCTTTGCCAGCAGCAGGGCTGTGGTGGCACAGCTGACCCCAAAAACGCCGCAGATGCCGCTGGTCAAAAAGATTCTTCTCAAGGTCGTGTGTCTTGTTCCTTCCCCAGGGGGGACAGGTGCCCCTTTTCCCCTCCTTTCCAGCCCCTCTGTGCAGGGGGAGCAGAACTGTTCCCCAGCAGGGATGTGTCCCCCCAGGAGCTGGAGCCTCTGGAAGGTGGAGAGCGATGCCTGGAGTCAGTGAATCCACTCAGGGAAATTAATCTGGGCTGCTAATTACTGTTACAATCTCCTGATCCCCTTCCTTCCCAGCACTTGGATGGGGAGAGGCTCCAGCACAGCTGAGGGCTGGGGAGGACCTGAGCTTTGCCACTGGGGTTGGAAGGTGTTCCAAGGTGTTCTCAGGGTGTTCCCCAGGTGTTCCCAAGGTGTTCTCAAGGTGTTCCCCAGGTGTTCTCAAGGTGTTCCCAAGGTGTTCCCGAGTGTTCCCGAGGTCTGTGCAGGGGCACAGCTCCACCTCCTTAGAGCAAAGGAATGAAACCTTCAGCCAACTCCTTATGGGACCCAGAGCACAGGTCTGGGAAAAGGAGGGGGCTCAGGGGGCTCTGGTGCTGCTGGAGCACCAGGAGCCACAGGGAATTTGCTCTCCTCCCTTGGGAAACTGCATCCAACTTCCTTGTGGGCCTGGGACAGGTGAGCTGGCCCTGAAGTGCAGGTCAGGGATGGAGGTGCCTCTGGCATCCTGCCCTCTGCTCCAATCCCAGAGGCCTTGGGAGCACTGGGTGTTTGAGGCTTTACAAAGCATCATCACAGAGGAATATCTTTATTAATGAAACTGTTTGTCCACTCCTGTTGCCCAAACTAACAGAGGGACCAGAATATTGAATATATTCAATTGGGAGCAAGACTTCCCTCAGCCCCTGCCTCCTCCCTCCCCACCATTTCACTTCCACAAGTGACACAAATCATCACTGCGGTCCTAATTCCAGAGCTCCAGTTATCCAGGCCATTTCCTCAGACAATCATTTGCTTTTTAAACCCACCTTTAATTTACCAATTTATTCCCCCTAAACCCAGGCACAGAGGTGCTGCTCGTGCAGTGTCCAGGAAACACCAAGCCCAGAACTTTCACGAGGCCAGAAAATGATTTTTCTTCTTTGTGGTTTATTGTATCCTCTTATCTTGTCATATAATAGAAATAATGTTTATGGCATCGAGGCCTCAGCATCACTTGGCATTTAACCAACCTCAAAAGCAGTTTATTGCTTTGTATACTCTGCTGCCATGACCATTATCCCTTAAATCTCTATTGCCCAGTAATATATGAGGCCCCGAATGGCTCCAGCGATTGGGTGGACGTGGGGCGAAGGCTGAGGTGTGTTTTGGAGCTTGTATAATCCAAATGAATATGGATTATTCCTTTGATATGGTTTGGAGAGGATCAAATGGCCCTTTCCTCTTGCCTGTCACCACTGCAGCTTTGGGGTGGCACCGTGTCCTCAGTGCCTTGGCTGCTCTGGGGTTTCCAGCTCTGGGGTTTCCAGCTCTGAGCTGCAACTGGTGGTGGTGCATCTTCATCCCACTGTCAGGGACTGGCTACACCCATTTAAGGGATGAGTCCTGTCCCTGGGACAGGTGGGAGCAGATCAGACCATCCAAGGCTGATCATCCTGTGATGAAAAGAGGCAGGACAGGATAAGAGGGAAGCAGCAGTGGGCAGGTGTGGAGAGAGCCCAGAGGTGAGAGGGACAGGAAGGGCCTGTGCTCCTTCCAAAGCATCTGCCCTTTGCTTGTAATTTCAAAGGTTTCTTGTCCTTCTCTCCTTCCAGTTATGGCCTAAAGCAAAACATTCCCAGTCTGGAAGGTGCCAGGAGCCACCTTGACTCCAGGGATGTGCCAGCCCAGCTGGAGCTGCCAGCCTGGCCCAGGGGAGTGCAGGACAGAGATATGTTCAGCCTGGAGATGAGCAAGAAACACTCCTTGGTTTAACAACCCCCTCAGGCTCTACCTCTGGAGACTGTTCCTGAGACTTAGGAAGGGAAGCCAGACAAAGTGCCTAAGGAATTCAGAGAGTTAAAATCAAATTGTTAGGAACCTGCAGCCCAACAGGCTCCAGGCTGTTGGAGCAGCCTGGAATTTAAATGGTTATTGAGCAGAGTTGTGGCACCCTGGCCTCCAGCAGGAACTGTTCCTGTCCTGGCACAGTGAGGGGGACTGGCCTTGGACACAGGCACAGGGTGTTCCTAAAGAATTCAGGCCCCTGGTTTAACAAGTGGGAGCCTTTGGAAATCTGAGCCTTGTTAATCAGGAGAGAGACTTCTGCAGAGCAGAGTGGACAGTGTCACCCTCCAGAGCTGGATGGGGCTGGTGGCACCAGGAGCAGGACCTGGAACTGCCCCTCCCAGGATTCTGGGCATGGATCCACATCAGGTCTGGGCTCCAGGTGACATGGGCTGGATGGCACTGGGAGCAGCATCTTCCTGCAGCCCTTCCAGGTGGCCCCAGGCAGTGCAGAACCTTCCCTCACGTGCCCCAAAGGGTGGCTCCCTATTGGGGACGAGCTGTGGCTGATCCCTCCCTCCAGCAGCCGAACGTTAACGTGAAAAACTGCGGAATTTAACGACGGAGCGAGAATAAAACCCTCCTTTTCTTGTCGTGCTGGGGCACAGCTCCCCCTCTCCTGCACTTAACATGCAGAGGCACGTTGGAGTCGTGTCCCTACGGCACCCAGGTGGGTTGGGGAGCTGAGCCATAAACCACATTCTGTTCTGCTTTTTAAACTGAAGGAAAAATCTGAAGCTGCACGGCGAGGAATTCCTCGCCGCACGCCCCGGCTCCCTCACAGCTGCAGCTTTTATTTGGAGCTGCCACAGCTGATATAAAAATTCTACAGAGAAACATCACGCTTAAAGGTCTTCCATTATTTCCCAGGAATGCAGGTTTCCAGAGTTCAATTATTTATTTCAGCTGCAGGACCTGCACGTCGGGACGGGGGTGGCAGATGCTGCACAAAACTCCCAACGTCGAGGCCGGAATGGATCCACATGGAAGGAGGGTTGGCTCTAGGAACTCTTTAGTTGTTGGCAGCAAAAGGAGGGAATTAATTTGAGCTGTAACTCCTGTATTGTCAGCAGAGTGAAACGATCTCTCCCACCTCTCTCGCCCAAGGTATTTTTTTGGAGGTGGGGAGGGGAAAGCTAATTTTGAATAATAATAAGCTTGAGAAGGCATCTGAAACCAGTAAACGTTTATTTTTTACACTCCTATAACTTAAAAACGGCCAAACCAATTTAAACCAAATTGGATAATAAAAAATATTGCTCCTAGGCTGAGCCCCTGTTTGCCAAGTTCCAGCCTAGAATGAATTTTTATGGCCAAATTATAAACCCCCTAGAAATGAAGGTTTAAAATGGAAATGTTGACAGACCTTTAACTACAAAAGCACTGTAATAGAACTTCTTTTTTTCTAAAATGGCTGGTTTAAAATATAATTAAGGCTTAAATATTATTTAATAGCAGCATTTCCTGTAAGTTAAAATCTTTATCATTCCTCTGGCTGGGATTCCTTGGCAGTTCTTGGAACGCCAGCGCTGCTCTGCAGTGGGAGCACGTGTGAACCACAGCCCCTCGTCTGTCACATGGAGACGGGGCTGGACAGCTTTCCAAATTCCAAATAGGAGCTTTCCAAATTCCAAATAAGAGCCTGGATGCCAAAGGCCCCACTGGCCTCCGCACGGATCCTGCGGCTCTGGAAGGAACCACCGCATCCGCCTCTGCCAGACTCGGCTTTTAATGGTTCGTTCCCTGCAGGAAAACACGTCTGCGCCCCTCTGGCTGATTGGGTGTTAATGAGGAGCCGTGCTACCCATGGGATCCCCGTGGGATGGCTGCCTTGGTGTTCCCAGCCCTTCCCAGGCACTCGGGCAGCGCTGGGCAGGATGAGCCTGGAGTGCTGCAGAGTGTTCCTTGCAGGAAAAGCAAAGGCTTTTCTGCTGCAGGGCCCTTGCTCGGGCTTCTTCCCTGATCCACTCCCACTCCATCCTAGCCCTGTGTTAGAATTCCTCTGGTTTCCTGCTGTTCCTTCCCTCCCCTGCAGAAAGGAGGTTACAAACAGCCCCGGGCGGTCGCTGCTGTTCTGCTGCACCCAGGCACATGGGCATGGAGCTGGCACCTCCTGCACTGCCTTCTCCCCTTTCCCCGCTGCTTTTCCTCCTTTCTGCTGTCCTGGCTTTAACCCTGATTGCCAGATTCCTTCCCAGGACAGCCCTGGGGATCAGGGATGCTGCAGCAGGATGCAGAGATCCGTGACAGCATCACCTGGGTTTTGTATCTCCTTGTTTTGTGTAGCTTGGGAATTTTTTTAAATCTTCGTCAGGAAAAGCTGTGAGGTAGAAAGGTTTAACTTGGAAATTGGGAATATTTGGAGGTGGAACTCTGCAAGGTACGAGGACATTGGTCTGTGCACGTGCTGCATTTGCCCTCCTGCCCCTTCCTTGTGGGAGCCACAGGAGCTGCCACGTGTGGAGGGCCAGGTGTGTGAGAGCAGCTTGTCCTTTACCAAGCTGGGACAGCCAGGAGCTAGGACGGCCAGGAGCTGGGACGGCCAGGAGCTGGGAGATCCACTCCTCAGACTGTTGTGGGGCTGTTCTAAAGGGCAGGCATTGAAGAACCATTTATCCACAAAGGGTCATTACTTAGGTTTTAGACTCCTGCAGTGTCACCCTGCCCGTGCCACTCTGGAATGTGACTGGGAAAAGGTCTCAGTGGAGATACTCACTAAGGTTCTGCTGCATGTTTCACTGGAAATCTCCCAGATCTGGTTGATGAACTATCTGTGGGTTGGTTTTGTGTGTGTGTGTGTGTGTGAAGGAGCTGCTGCCTCGCACGAGTGGGTGTAACCTGCACGTAGAGGAGGTAAGTCCACCAGTTCCTTTCTAGTTGTGGCTTTCCCAGAAACATCTGGGCTGTGCCTCTGGCTCCTGCTCTGTTGCTGCAGCGAGGTTTGGCAGCAGCTTCTCCCTTCCTGCCCTGGTGAAGGACTGTTCTGGAACGGGGGTTTCGTGGCCATACCGGTGCTGCAGCGGCTCCCGGGAAGAAACAGCACCTCTGCATTTGCAGAAACGGCCGTGTGCTTTCCCTCTCTCCTCCCAGGGATGCTGTGCCGAGGCTGCAGAATCCCTGATCACACCTTAAAATATGCAGAGGCAGCTTTACTGCGGGTCGTGTCCCGGCACAGCGGGCGGGGGCCGAGCTGTGCCGCAGCAGCCGCGCTCCCCCAGCCTTCCCGAGCTCAGCTGCTCCTTTTTTGGGGGTGAAAATGAAGGATATGGGGCAGCACCCAGCAGTGAACATGTTCCATGTGCAGTAGAATAGCCAGTGACAGAGCAGCACCTCGTGTGCCAGGAGGTTCTCCAGCCCGTCACAAATCGCACCCAAAACGCACCAGAAGCTGGGTGGGTTCTGGGCTCCCCAGAACGGCCCCTTCTGCCGGCACAGGAGGCTTCCTCAGAGCCCCCTTCAAACCCAGATGAACCTTCCTGGATTAAGGGAAGGGCTCTGAGCCCCATTTCCAGGGAAGCTGGGCTGCTGAGCCATCTGCTCTCCAAGGGGGATTGCAGACTCAGCAGCTATAAATACATAGAGAGAGGGCCTGAGTGCCAGGACGTGGCCCTATATAAACAGCCATATATGTGCATCTGCACGTGTGTTTGGATGGATGGCAGCTCCTCATCCCCCGTGCTGGGCTGGCTGGTGCCACAGGAGGAGCATTCCTTGCTCTGGATACAGGAGAGCAGCTCCAGCCCCCTCACCATGCAGGGGAACAGGCTTGGCAGGTACCCCTGGATACAAAGGCACTACTCAGGGCTTTACTCGAGATTTACTATCTCAAAGGGAGCTGTTTCCCCCCGTTGCACACTCCCACCTGCAGTGCTGCTCCTTGTGCTGGGTCAGGGGGTCCTCACACTCCACCAGGTTTCTAATGATTGAGATTTCTCATTTCTTAGGGGTTTATATTTTTTTTACTGAACCATATCCCCGCTGTTCCCAGACCATGGGGGCAGTCTGCCCTTTCTGCAGCAGCAGAGAACGAGGAGGGAGGGTTTCTCCTTTCTTGGGAACACGATCAGAGCTGCAGAAATACCCCCCGAGGAGCTTTGCCCTGTGGTCTCAGGGAATGGTTTCTTCTCGTTTTGGTTTAAGGGACTTTCATGCCCACAGAGTTCCTGCTTTGAACAAACTGAGCTGAGCCCAATCCTTGCCTACAGCTTGTGCTCAGTTCCAGAAATGCAAACTGTGCTGCCAGCACTGAGCCAGAAACTGAGCTGGGCTTGGGCATTAACCTGAGGTGGGACTGACCCAAAGGTCGTGGGCTCAGGAGGAGCACAAAGCTGCTCTGAGCTGGACCTGGGCTGGGCTTATCTTAGGAGCTGCAAAACCTCTGTGTCATCCCTCCTAAAGCCCCTGGAAATGGGGCTCTCCTTGTTTGGAGATAGGAGCTGCTTAGGAAGAGAGAGAAGGGTCTTAAGGTGCAATCAGAGATACAACCAAAGCTGCCAACTGCTCAGGCGTGAGTTTCTCTTCCCTCTTTCAAGCTCTGGGTGTTTTTTTGGCCAGTACAATATTTCCTTATGTTAAAACCAGTATTTTGAAATCAAGGTTGTGTGGTTTTGAAGCCTCATTTGCTCCCTGCTTGCTGCTCTGAGACAATTATAAATCCTTGGTATTTTACTGCAAGAACAAATCACTTACTCCTCAGAGCACAGCTTTGACAAAGGCCTCGTTATCAGCATCATGGATATCCCAGAATCAGAATCACAGCAGGGATAAGGGTGGAAAGCAAAAGGATATATCCACCTCTCAAAAAGGTGCCTGAGTTTGCAGGATTTTCTGTAAACTCCTTGTATAAAATCCAGCCAAGGCATCACTGAAGGACAAAAAAACCAAGCAGGGTGGAGGGGGCTCTGCCTGGGACTTCATCCCCTTCCCCAACAGCAGCAGCTTTCCCTTTGGCTCAGCCCTGCACCAAAATTTGGGGACCTTCCTCCTCTCCCCCAGTGCCCTGGTGTTAATTCTATACCCAAATAACTGGAAGATTTGTTTCCCTGAGCCCTGTTCGGGTCTCAGCCCAATCTGAGCTTTGCAGAGACATGAGGAGGCAGCTCCACGAGGCTCTTGCAGCTGAAATCCTCTCTTTTTCTCCCAAGGATGTTTTACTCCTTTACAACTGGGAATACTGGTGAAACTGGAGCACAGGGAAACAAAAGACACCTGAGCACTCGAGGGGGAGAAACCCCCAGCACCTCGTTGCTGCAGAACGGGGTGGAAAACCACCTTTAAGCCCTAACTTCTGTATTTCTAGAGAGAGGTGGGATTTTTAGTCGGGAGGGGTTTGGGTCACACTTTCCCCCTCCAGTCCTTGCTGCTTTGTGTGAGGACCTTCCCCAGGGTCAGGTCTCAGGTCGAGCTGTTCAGGTTCAATAAATCCAGTTCTTTAGGAGCTCCTGTACCATGGAGGGGTTGGAGGGGCTGACTCCACATTATCCTGCTGCACAAAGGGCTGGGGTGGGGGGGGGCAAAACACCTTTTGGGCTTTTTCTTCGCTGTGCACAAAGAACTGAGCACAGCCCCCCGCAGTGTGTGTCAACCCTCCCCTGGGTTAGTGGTTCTGTCGGGTTGAATTCACGTTCTGGGTGCGCTGCAGAAAAGCCAAACTCGGTGTAGGAGAGGCTGAGCTCGGCTCAGGCACATCCCGCCCCTCTCCAACATCTTTAAATCTTGGGCAGAGCTCAGCATCGTGTGTGTTTAACACCTGCTTAAGCACCGCAGCTTCCGAGCTCTTGGACCAGCTGTTGTGCTCAAGCGATTTTTTTTTTCCTTTCTTTTTTATATGCCGGATTAAAACAATAAAAACATTAAAGTCCTAAAATTCCCCCTGGGAGTAAACATGTAGACAATAAAGAATTGTGTGAGTAGGGGCTGGGGTGGGGGAGCTTTGCAGCAGCACAACCAGCTGTAAAATGGATCTCAGCTGAACAAAACCCCTTCACCAGAGGAAGATCTTCCATCGCCTTTGGGGCACTTACAGAGTTTTGGCTGCTTCACTTGGGGTTATTTATAAGTGGGGAATATCTGGCGTGTCTGGGACTGTGTCAGGGGCTGGTTTGAGGCAGAGACGTGGGTTCATGGGGGAGGGATGGGGTAAGACAGGGAGGGGTTTATGGTCACTAAAATAATTGTCAAGAATTCAGAGCATCGCCCCTCACTGCTCAGCGTGGGCTTCGGGTGGAGGGTGAGCAGTTCCAGTGCCCTGCAGGGCCAAGGGTTTGGGTGTGAGACCTTCTCAGTGCCCTGCAGGGCCAAGGGTTTGGGTGTGAGCCCTTCCCAGTGCCCTGCAGTGCCAAGGACTGGGGTGTGAGCCCTTCCCAGTGCCCTGCAGTGCCAAGGATTGGGGTGTGAGCCCTTCCCAGTGCCCTGCAGTGCCAAGGATTGGGGTGTGAGCCCTTCCCAGTGCCCTTCCCAGTGCCCAGGACTGGGCAGTGAGCTCTCCCTGCCCCACAGCCCTGGTGCAGCTCCCTCCTGCCTCTGCCCTTGTGTTGGGAATTCACCCGAGCCTGGGGGGAGGCAATTCCTGCACAAGCTTTGGGTGCTAAAACACCAATCTGTGCCTCTGCCTTCACCCACCTCCCTTGTACGAGGCCTGGGTGATGTTTGCTGTAAAACCCCCGACGTTTGTAAAGCTGCAGAAGAAATTTAAATGCGTTTGGCTTCGACCGTGTGTGAGATTTTATTACCTGCAGCCCGAAACGTGGGCGGGGAAATGGTTTAGACCCGAAGGATGCGATTTGGGTGACCTTGGCTTTGTGTTTCCACATCACTGAATCATCACCTGGGAGGGCTGGACGTTGGATAATGTGGGGGATGCTGTGGGAGAGCGGCCGGGCTCCTGCTCCTCTGATTTTCCTTGAACTTAAGAGTTTATCCACTTGATTTTATTAAGGGCTGCGGGTGGGAAGTGATGGGAAAGGGTTTGGATTAGCCCGGAGGTGAGTCCAGGGCTCCCCAGCTGCAGGGAGGAGCAGCTTCTTGTTAATGCGTTCCTTGAGTCTGATCTGTCCTGGAGGCTGCTCAAACCAGTGTGAGCTCCCGGGATGGAAAAGAATGGGAGAAAGGCAAGGAGCCTTCCCCTTTCCCCCCAAAAAAACCCCTGAGTTTTCCTTGGAAAACTTGGCACCTATTAAAATCCAGCCCAGTTGCACGATTGTAGATAATTTAGGCAGGAGGAAAAAGGATCCAGGAGCTCCCCCAGCGCTCTGGCTGCAGGATGGAGCCAGGCAGAGAGCTGGGAGTGAGACCCCTCCACAACAGTCTGCTCTGAGGAATCATAAATCTCCAGGGAGAAGAGGGTCACTGAGAACCTCATCAGGGTGGGAGCAGCAGCACCACGTTAATGTGCCCATAAATCCACCCGTTCCGATAAAACAGGTGGCTCTTCCGAGAGGCAAAAAGAGGCAAATGCCTCTTCTTTTTTTTTTCTGCTGCTGCCTATCTCCTTTTCAAAGCTTAATTACCGCAGTGCTTGGCGTCTGACAGCTCAGCACGGGCAGTCAGGGCCTTCAGGAAACCCAGGAGTGGGAAGCAGGGGCAGGGAAAGAGGGAAGGGCACTGCAGGTTGGCCAAAATCTCCAGAGAAAGGTGTGGAGAGGCACAAAGGTGGGTTTTCATACACGGATTGAGGAGGTCGTTGCTGGAAAACTGTTGGTGCTTTAAAGGCTCCTGGAAAATGAGATGAAAGGAGCTGCAGGGTGAGTTAATTATGAGAGAAATGGTGCTGTGGGAGCTCCATAAATAGGGATGGATGGGGAGGGATGCGAGGGCAGGATTTGTCCCACCCCCTTCCCGTATCCCAGTCCAACCTGCCCTTTAACCCTTCCAGAAATGGGGCATCCACAGCTTCCCTGGGCAGCCCAGACAGAGGGGCTGGACCCCTGGGATTTCTGTGGCTCTTTTCCAGAATGCTCCAGTTCCCTCTCCCCTGACAATCTCCCACTGCCCCCTCAGTAATTCCTTCTCATTTTCAGGCTCTGGGTGTTCAGGTTGTGCCCGAGCACCTCCAGATCAAAGGGTCCACACTTCCCTACAGCTTGTTCCCTCAATGCCACCCTGAAAGGAGGCAATCCCCAAACCTCTGAGTCACTTGAATTCTGTTTGGATTTGACCTGCTGCTGCTGGAGCTTCCCTGAGAGAGATCCACAAAAAAAAAACCCTTTTCCCGGTGATGGAACCATCAGCAGAGGCTTGCACACCATGAAGGGGTGGGCACATTCCCAATATTGCAATGAATTGAAGGAAATCACCGTTCCAGGGCCTTAAAAACCTGAATGGGGCCGTGGCATCCTCTGTGGGATTGAGGTGGTGTTGGAAGGTCAAGGCTGAGTCACAGCGACTCTTGAAAGGAGCCGGTTTCCATTGGAGCCGACTTTTGTTCTAGGATCGTTGTTGTGAAACAATGGTGAGTGGAGAAGGTGGTGAGAGGCCCCTTCTAAGGGCACAGCCACCAAACCCTTCGGGGAGACCAAATTTAACCTCCCTCCCACCAGCCCTGGGGGAACTTGCGTTGGAAATGGCCGTGAGAGGGTTGGATTGGAGCTGTTGGGAGCAGAGCCTTGGGATAGAGGGAGAAAGGAGGTGCCACACGGGCACAGCTGCTCCCTGCAGGACCATCCAGGACCTGGCCTTGACCTGAAACTTCCTTGAGGATCCCAAAATCCACGGGAGACATCCAAATCCAGGCTGTGGCTCCGTTTGCCTTTGCCACCAACAGTTCAGGTTGCTGGGGGAGCATCACCTTGGGGGCTCTGGGGCTGTCTGGGAGCACTGGGATGGGCCGACGGGGAGCAGCTCATCCCACAGCACCTGCTGCCAAAGCCTGGCCTGGCCTTGGCCGCCGTGCCAGGGGCGTTTTCAGCTCCCAGGGCAGCCTCCCAGAGCAGCCCCGCCGGCAAATTAATCGGCTCCAGTTCGCATTTAATTATTTTTACACATCCATTCTTGTTTCTCGGCTGGGCAGGGACGGAGTTTCCTGTTATTCTTTTCTTTGCACTCTATAAATCCTCCTCGGGCGAGGAGCTCGCTGCCGGTGCTGCTGCTCTGCCGGGGGAAGAGGCTTTGGGAAAAGCTCCGGGGTGGTTCTTTCGGGAGCTGTTGGGGGCAGGAAGGTGACACTGGGTGAGCAGCAGAGGCTGCAGGGGATGCCAGGACCCCGTTGGGTTTCTGTGGAAGAGCCGAAGGCTTGTGGGGGGATTTGATCTGATTTTTTTTCTCTTTTTGTTTTTACCCTTCTCTACCGTCTCAGGGTTCTCTCTGCACATGGCACGAGGGCAGGGCTCCCCAAAAACCCACCAGTGTGTGGTTCTCCCACGAGGGCCCCCAAAAACCCACCAGCAGCTGCACAATTCACCCTTTTCCCCCCCGCAGTGCCCTGGGGCTGGGGCAAGAATTCCACCCCACCTGAGCTCCCTGCCCCTTCTCCTTGGTCCCTATTCCCAACCTCTTGTGCCGGGCAGAGATGCCGAGCTCCCAAATGAATCACCCAGAGCCCGGCGCTTGAAATACGGGCAGGGGCAGGCGGCAGTAATTGCCTTTGTTAATGGATTGGATTCTCTCTGCAGCGCTGCTCGCTCGGCTCCGGTGCTGCGCCCGGGCGCTCCCGCTCCGAACGCCCCCGTGAAGGATGGAGCCTTTTCCCTTTTTATTGGCTCTGTCTGGTGGGTAAGGGGAGGATTGATGGCTCGCCCAAGGTCACACTGAAAAGCTGTGGCGCTGCTGGGATTCGAGCCGGGGATGTAATAATGATTCACACGCACAGCGGAGCGATCCGGGGTTCCCATGGGATCCGCCGGCACAGGCTGTGGAGCCGCTGACGCTCCGCAGCTCCACCCGCTCCCTCACCCCCTTAATTACCGCTGGGCCTCTCCCCTTAACTCCTGTGGCAGCGGTAATTAATACACGGATTTTAATCACCTTCCCTCGGATGGAAAGCGGGGCTAAAAATGCTCCACCGTGTGGAAGTCGGGAATTGGTGCATTCCCGGCATCGGGGCTTTGTGCCACCGCAGGGCCCCGCGGGTCCGGGATGCGGGAGCTGCTCCCGTGGGATGGAGCAGCTGTGGCTGTGGATGGAGAGCAGAGGGACCCCCCAGGGGTGTCCCCCCCCCTCAAGCAGAGCAGGAGGGTGTCAGTGTCTTAGAAAATCCTCTCTGCTCTCACGTAGTGGAGATTTAGGAGCCCCATCTTCCCGGTTCAGGTTGGCATCCCATGGTGTGGGATGTAATTCCAGCCCCGGAGGGTATTTTGGCTGTAATTCCACTGGCCATCCTGGAGGATCTGTGCCTAAGAGGAGCACTCCAGGTGTGCTCAGGACAAACCACGGGGTTGTTTCCCTCCCAGATGTTCCATAACCCACCTCTGCTCCTTCCCTCCAGGTGCCCCTTTCCCAAAGGGGGAAGGTTGGGTCGGGATCCTTGGGAGTGCAGCAGAGGGATTCTTAGGTTTGATGGTGAATGGTGGCCAGCCCGGGTTAAATCCCCCCGGGATAAACCCATTCCCATTTATTATCCCATTATTAACCCATTCCATTTATTATCCCAGCTCTGTGTGTTCTGGTTGGTGGTGTTTGTGTCTGCTCCCAGATGTGCTGATGCTCCTCTGTGGAGGAGGGAGAGGCTGGGTCTGCCCTGGCAGACTTCATTAAAATGAAAGAACAAAAAGGAAAGTGGAATCGGGAGTTTCCGAAGGAGTTTTTGCCCCGGACGTCCTTGGCTCCTCACTTGGCTCCTCACGTACTCGATTCTGCAGCCAGATGGTTCCTGCCTCCCCCCCCATGCCCAAACACCTGCATTCCAGGAGGGGCATGTGCATGAGAAGCCCGTTGGGATAAGCGAAGCTATAGAAATGTAAATTAAATTATTTACCTACTCCCTGTTAAATGCTCTGCCCTTCTGGCCAAGGAGGATTGGGATGGGATGGGCTCCAGAACCTGCTTTTAACTCATTGTTTAAATTGCGGGGAAATTTGTGGAGCAACCCGAGTATCCTGAAAAAAAAAACATAAATCGCTGAGCAAAAAAGGAAAAAGGGGGGAAAAAACCAATTTTGGTGGTTCATCCCAACGAGCTGCTGGGCCGGGGATTCCTCACCCTTGGCTGCTGAGAACAGGCCGAAGTTTCTGATTATTATTCTAATTCTTCCCTTTTTTTTTTTTTTACACAAGGAATGACCAAGAATCAATCACAGGGCAGGAGGGAGCTGGTTTTTAAAGGCAAAGGCAGAGCCACAAGCTCCCTGGAGCCGCTGGAGCCAAAAATAACATCTCAAGGTTTAATCTCGATGCAATTTTAGTTGAGGGGGAGCTGCAGGGGTGGGAATGGCACAAAATGCACCCAAGCTCCTTCCCGAGGGATTGATCCAGCCGTTAGGTTCCTGATTTCCACTGAGCGAGCAGGAATAACGCTCCCTGTGACTCGGGAAGGGCTCGGGGTGTTCAGTGCTCCTTTATTTTGCAGCCGAGCCTCCGGGTGTGGAGCAGGACCCGGCCCCGCTGCGGCAGAGCTGCCGAGGTGGGGGATCACCTCCTCCTCCTCCTTCTCCTCTTCCAGCTTTTCCTGTGCCTTGGGCTGTGGGAAACGACCCCGGGGTGGAGCCCGTCTGTGCCCAGCGGGAGCTGAGCCCTCCCAGCGCCATTCGTGGTCCGTTTGTTTTTTGTGAGCTGATCCCTGCTTCTCCTCCATCCTCCTTCGGCCTCGGGAGGTGCTTCTGGTCCCTCCTCCAGCGGCAGGATGCTGCCACCGGCCTTCCAGAAGCGCTCGGTGACCTCGGCTGCTCTTGGCTGTCCATCAAAAACAACCACGAGCTTCCAACTGGGAGCAACTGGGCTCCGAGCAATTCTGGAAGCTGGGCCAGCAGAGACCCCCTCCGGGAGGGGACAGCTCTCAAATCTTTGCCTGTCGTCTCCCGTAAGTGTGAAAATAAGACAATTAAGTCCGTGCTGTTGTTGAGTTCCTTCGCCCCCCACACCTCCTTTCCCATGGAAATGGGCCCAGCCGGGGGCTCACGTGGGCCCGGGAAGATAATTGTAATGGTCCCCCCGGCCTTTAAATCTATGAATCACTCCCGAATCGGGGCACTTTATGCACATTAGTGAATTAATCCGTGCAGCCTCTCCACAAGGGAGGGAATTATCCTTGTCATTGCTCAGATGGGAAATGGGTGAGATGGAGCCCGGATCTGTGCCAGGACCGGGGGTCACATCACTCACTGTGGAACAGCCGACCTGGGGCCCCCCGGCCCCGGGGGCACCCCTGACCCTGCATTACTTACTCTGCACTTGGGGGGAATGTCTCTGCAGCCTGGAAATCCATCGCAGCCCTGTCAGGGTGGATGGATGGGACGTGGGCAGCGGGGCTGCTGCAGCCTGGGGGTGTGGGGAGGGGGTGCTGGGATGTGGGCAGGATGTCCAGCAGCCCCCCAGAGCTTGGGCCTTGCTGTCCTCCCAGCTCCAGGGTGTGCTGCCCCTCGCCCACGGTGTGCCAGGACAGCCAGGCAGCCCCCAGGACATCCTCAGCCCCTCGCCCCAGCTGCAGGGAGTGCAGGGACCCGATGGATTTTGGAAGTGAAGCCCATGGTGGCTCCTTTTAAAGCTGGTGACTTTGAGCTGAACTTACCCACGCTGAGCACTCAGTGCATCATTTCCCTCCTGCACTGCAGTGCAGACACCTGCAGTTCCCTTTTGTTTGCCTGTATCCAGGTGTTTCAGCCATGTCACGGCAGTGCCGTGGTGTCCGTGGGCAGAGTAGCTCCAGCTGTGCTGGAGTTAATGTTGGAGCAGCAGTTCAGCCTCCCAGTGTTAGTGACAGCTCATTAATCCAGAGGCAGGTTTGGCTCCTCACCCCTTCCAGCCCTGCAGGGGCTGTCCTGGAGCGGCTCCTTTGCACACTCGTGTGCCCATGGAACACTCTGTGCTGCTGCAGCTCCACCAGCTCTGTACTACTCAGAATTTTGGCCAGGAGACTGGCTCAGGGCATGGCCAGGGTCGATGTTCTCTGAACAGGACTGTCAAGGTTAAAAACCAGGCAGAGCTGGAGCCTCCAGGGGAACCAGCAGCTCCTGCACTGCCCTGGGGTGGGGTACAGTGGGTTCAGCCACCCTCCCTTTGCACCAAACACAGTCATAGGCTCTACAAAAAGAGGAAAAAGCCAGAGCAACCTCTTGTTCCTCATGTTGTGCTTGTTAAACTGATGGAAAAATCTCCTCCTGCCTGAAGATCCAGGCTGCAGCCCACGGCGTTTATTCCCTGGCTCTGGCGCTAACGGGAGACGGCACGTTGGTCCAGCTGGAAGCATTGTCTCCCATTAAAGAAGGATTTTTAAATGAGCACATTTATCCATGGAGCTGTCACAGCCTGTTGGGTAACGAATGCAGAGCTGTTTGCTCCAGAGAGCTGTGACAGCCTCGGGTGAACAAACCCCCCGTGTCACCCAAACCCCAAATGCCGCCGGGGCTCCGGCCCTGCCCCAAATGCAGCCGTAGGGCCTTTGTTGGAGGAGGGGGGGGAAAAGCCAAACTCGGGGTTGCAGGAGGCAATTCCAGCCCTTTTTCCTGCAGCCCTGAAGGGCTCACTGGGTGGGTTGGCAGCACTGAGGTGGCAGCGTCAGCCCCGTGCCTGTCCCTCGCCCCAAAGACTTTACAGCCAACATCTTCTTTTTAATTCCGACACCCGCAAAATAGCAGCTGAAATAACCCTGCTGTATGTCAGCTGCTGATGGAAGGAGATTAAATATTAAAGCCAGTGCTGTGGCTTTAACTCATTCCATTTTTTTCCCTACTCTTCCCCCTCTCTCCCCCCCTCCCCGCTTCCCCTCTCTGTGTAAAATGACATGATTTAGAACCCAAGTGCCAGACTCAGCCTCTGGGTTTCGGCGTTTGGAAATGTGTGGAGAAAGATATATTGTGTCTGTGAGCGTTTCTGTGCAGGGAAGGGAGAGAGCTCCCGAGCTGTGAGCCCACATAAAGATGTTAAATAGAGCTGTAACGCGCGCCGAACGCACCGAAAGTGCCTGAGAAAAAAAAAAAAAAATTAGGGAAAAAAAAATCCTGCGATGAAGCAAAATGAAAGATTAAAATAAACCCGGTGCTAGCAAGGCCAGGCTGTGGGGCTGGGGCTGGTGGGGAGAGACACCACCCTCCTCTGCAACTCAGCCTCTTGCTGCTTCCCTCCTTGACCTAAAAATCCTATTTCTTTAGCGGAAAACTGAGCGGGAAAATTGGGAATTTTCTTCCTTTTCCTTTTTTAACCCTGTCTCTGGTGTTCAGTATTTCCAACGCCGCTGCCCAGCGGCCGCCTGCCTGCTAAATATTCATCCCAAATCCACCACTCCACACAAAAACCTGATTTATTCCCCTCGGTTCACCCCAACCCACTGATTTCCCCTCTACCAACAGCACCAGGGCAAGCAGAATCCCGTAAAAACCAGGAGGTTTGGGGCCAAAACCGTGGCAAAATGTAGGTGCCCCTTCCCTCCCTGAGCCCTGAACCCTCCACCAGCATCTTCCAGGGCGATGCAGACCCGGTGCCGTGGATTCCATCTCGGCTCTTCGCTCTCTGCTCCTTTGTTCGAGGATGTGTCGGTGTCGCCGGGATTTTGGGCACTCCTTGGAAAGGGCTCCCAGTGCTGTGGGGAGGAAAGAAGCCCAGAACCAGGCGGATTTTGGCCAAACCGTTGGGAAATTTTTATTTAAGGTTTGGTTTTTACAGAGCAAAGGCTGGGAAAGCCTGGAGTTCCACGGGCAAAAGCTTCTCGAGTTCTCTCCCACCGGCTCTAATTCCTTTTGGTTTCGAACCCAAATTAAGAGTCGCCACCAAAAGCACCTTCTGATGCACAAGGCATCACCCTCTCGTTCTTGCTCTGAGGGGGAGAGGGATGGGCTGTGTGTGGATGGGCCCTGTGTCTCGGGGTTCCCCCTGCCTGTGCTCATATCCCCCCACCACCACACAGCTCCCGGGAAGGCACCAGCCTGGAAAACACACATTTACTCCCCAAAACAACACAGCCGTAAATAAGCCTCGGAAAAAGATGTCACACTCGAGCAGATTCACAGGAACAGGTGGCTTTGGGTGGGTTGGGGGTTTGGATGGTTTTAAGGAGAGAGGAAAGGAAGGGGAAAAGGGCAGGAACGCGCCGGTGCTGCAGCAGCGCTTTTCGCGAAGCAGCCGCTGCTGCTGGATGCATAAAAATCCTGCGGTACGGCCGCGCCGTGGCCTCGGCCGCCGTTTGTCGCAGTCTATTAGGAGAGACGCAATCCATCCTCGGGGTTTATGGTTATTTGCTTTAACCCCGTCCCTGCCTCTCCCCCCTCTCCCTCATCCCGGCGCGTGGGGCTGGCGCAGCCGCTCGTCCCTTTGTCTGGCGTTCGGCGCCGGCCCCACACACCCAGCCTGGAATGGGAGCCCCCCCCAACAAAGCCCTAAAGTGGGATTTTTATCCTCCCTAAACCCTCCCCAAAGGGTGGGTTTTTATCCTCTGGTTCTTCTCCCCGCAGGTGGAATTTTGACGGTGGGTGAGACGCGCGGTCGACGCGGCCGCTCCGTCCTGCCCCATAAACCCACCCGGCCCAAATCACCGGGCAGGGGCCGGCTCTGCCTCACTCCATCCCCTCAAAAAAAGAGTTGCCTGACCCCCAGGAGCACCTAATTCCCTGCCCCACCACCGGCAGTAAAGCCGGGACGTCGCCCAGCAGCGCGGATCTGCATTTCCATGGGCTGCAGCCGCCGCCTCGCTTAAACAAATGGATTATTAAAACTCCTTGCCCCTCATCCCATCCCATCCCATCCCATCCCCCAGAAGGCCCTTTCATGGCTTTTCATTTGGAACCCCACGTTCTCCCCCAGCCCTTCCCCAAGCCCCGAGGAGCCCTCGGCGTCGATCGCGTTACAGCCGCGGGACGGACCCGTAAAACACCGGAGTGCCTTTATTCACCATTTTCTGAAATTGTTTCGTTTCAGAGGTTCACAAACGAGGACCACCTGGCAGTTCATAAACACAAGCATGAGATGACATTGAAATTCGGCCCCGCTCGCACCGACTCCGTCATCATCGCAGGTATGTGCCCGGCCAGCGCCCGGCCACGGTCCATGCCAGGGACCAGATGCACTGCAAAAACAGCTCTGCCTCCCATAAAACCTCCTGTGATCTGCATTTAATCAGGAGGAAAGGAAAGCCAGAGGCTTCCAAGTTTCTATTTTTTTTTAGCTTTTTTTTTTATGGTAGTATCAGGTTTTGTGGGGGTTGGATTTTTTTTTTTAATTTTTTTTTTTTTAAGCTCTCGCCCTTTTTATTAAGACTGGAGGATTTATGGCCAGTAGGTCTTTCACATTTCTGCATGTGCTTTGAGGATGATGAACCAAACCTGACAAAGCAGCTTCCCCTCTCAGCCCAGGTGTCAATTTTCCGGAGCTTTTAGGCTGCAGTTAATAAATTAAAGCCCCATCGGGTGCACTGGCTCTGCTCAGAAGGCTTTGCAGAGCCCTGGTGAGGAGCTCTGACAGCACATGGTCAATGCAGCCTTTGTAAACTTGTGGGGAAAAACCAAACCCCACAGATTGTTGTCTGGCAGCAGCTCCTGGCTGGTTCCAGAGTCCCTCCTGCCCCATCCAGGGGCTTCTCAAGGGGTCGGGTGAGAGGTTTGTGTCACTGCTGGATGAAAAGGCTGAGAACAAGGAGAGGGGAAATACTTCCTGAAGGTTTCAAAATTCATAAAGGGAAACAAAGCTGTTGCAGGAGCCTGGCACCCTTTTCCCAGTTTATCTCCAGCCCAAATCCAGTGTTGAAATGGGAAATCAGTTGGTTTCTGAAGGGCTTTGAGTGAATTGTTGCTGTAGGTGGGATGGGAAGAAAGCTCACACAGCCTGTGCTGGAAGGGCAGGGAGCTGCTCCCAGAGGCAGAATTCATTCCAAATGGGATCAGGCTAATGGGAAGTGATGGTGAGGAATTGGGGCAGGAGCTGACACAAGCTCAGATTCCTGAGGTTCACCTTTGCTTCAGTTCAGCCCTTTCAAACAGGGAGCACAGCAGGAGGGTCAGTGCTGCTGGATCAGTCTGGGGATGGGGAAATGGGGCTTGTCCCCACCTCCAGCCAAAATCCCACATAACACCATAGAATCCCACATGACACTCCTCATCCTCACAGCTCCCAGAGCCAGGGCTTCCTCTCCCCAGTAAAACACAGGAGGATGAAGCACTTCAGCTTTAGCACAGGCATCAAGGTTCTGGCCCTCTCTCCCAGCTCCCCAGGGCTGATACTCTGGGGTAAACCACAAAAAAAACCCCAAACCAATTTAGCCACAGCCAGTGCAGGACCAACAAACCACCCCCCAACCCAATTTAGCTGTAGCCAGTGCAGGACCAGCTAAAACCCCCCAAAACTGATTTAACTGTGGCCAGTGCAGGACCAGCTTGTCCAACGCGAGCTCTCCCCGCTGCCGGAGCTGCTGGGGGATGTGAGAGCTGTAAACCCTGCTGGGTCTGAGCAATGAGATTCAGGCTGTTATTGCCTTACATTCCTCATGTCCTGGGGTGGGGTTTTTTTTTGTTTTAAGCCACCATTTTGTCTCTGGGTTTTCCTGCTCCCTCCCTCCCTCCTGCTCCGGGGCAGCAGCCGTGTGGCAGGAGCAGGACCCGGTGTGTGTCTGCCTGAGGCGCCGTGGCTGAGCTGAGGAGGGTCATAAAGAATTGTTCTCTGGGCTGCTTACAGTTGGCAGCAGGAGAGTCATTTATATGGGAACAGGCACTTCTGGGGTGAGGCAAGAGCTGCTGCAATTCCTGAGGTACGGATTGGGGAAGGGCAGGAGCGGAGACACTCCACAGCTTTGTTTGTACCTCTGTGGAAACTGTTGGAGATCTGTGCCTTGGGCTGGTGTGTGCAGCTTAGGAGGACATTGCTAAACAGGGAATGGTCTGAAAAGAGCCCTGAGAGCTGATAAATCCCTGCAAAAACAACCTCCTGCCAAGAGCTTTAGTTGACAAAGTTCCTTGGTTTATGAATTGGGATATGGGAGGAAGCAAATGGTGCCCAAAGGAGGCCTTTGCTTTAGGGATAAACACAGCAGAGAGAGTTTGGATTCACAAGTGTAGTTCTGCAGGAGCAAGGCAAGGAATCACTGGAATCCCTTCCTGAAGCATGTGGGAATCTCCACCCTGCCCAGTGTGGGATCAAGGGGCACATTTTCCACAGACACTTCAGGTGCTGCAGTGGAACCAGGAGCACCAGGCAGCTGGTGCTTTATGCAGGACAGGCCAGACTCTCCCAGGGATCCCCTCTGTGCTTGAAAATCTCTGTGGTTTTCTGCCAGATGGATCCTTTAGGTGTGATGGGCTCGTGACTGGCTCCCAGACACAGGAATGGGAGCCTGGCTCAAACAGGGAGGTTTCCTGCTTTTATGGCCTGATTGATGGCCAGAGAGATCATGACTCAACATGTTAATGTGGTGGAGAACGGCCCCAGAGGGGAAAGCTGTGGACAGTGGTGGGTGTGAGGACTCTGCTCCCATCAGCTGCTTTCCCCTCTCATCACTCCATGTTTCTAAGGTCTGCTGTTTCAGTCAGATCAAACCCCTTGGTTTTCCCTCCTTGTCCAGCTGAGGACTGAGCAAAACCTCGAGGTGGGAGGGACAGGACAAGACCCACAGCCCAGAATTCACAGAAATCCCTCTCACTCCAATGATTATTTCTTTAAACACCAGAGAAACAAAACCAACAAGAAATGATTGTCCCTGTTCCTTACTGTCACTTGCTTTCTCAAGGTCACACACACCTCTGTGGCAAAGCACCCAGACTTCCAGACCCCAGGGCTCCCAGAGAAGGACTCAGGTGGGTAAAATGCATTTTCTGGCCTCTCTTTGACCAGTTCTTGGTGTGTTCCAACCCAAACCAGATCAGACTCCGACCCCAACTCGGTTCCTGAAGAACTGTGAGGAGGTGGGACTCTTCAATGAGCTGGCGAGTTCCTTCGAGCACGAGTTCAAGAAAGCTGCTGAGGATGATGAGAAAAAGGCAAGAGGCGAAGGCCACGGTGCCATAAAACTGTGCTGGGGGAGCTGGGAGGGACTGGGGGGCTGGGGCTGCTCTGAGGAAAGGCTCATGGCCTCGGGTAATCGAGTTGCTCCGGGCTTTAATTTGCTGCCGTGCATGGGGCTTTTATTTTTGTAACTCGTGTGACTTTGGCTGTTTATCCCACGATCCAAGGCCTGGGGAGGATGGATTTAGTGGTTTGTTATTCCTTTGGCTTTTCACTTCCAAAAAAAAAAAAACAACAAAAAAAAAGGGAGAGTACCCAAAATGCCTCACACCTTTGGAAGGAGCTGCAGGGAAGGACAGGATGGGATCTGAGCAAAAATTCATTGCGAGCCTCCTTGGGGGTCGAGATCTGAAACGATGCTGCCTTTAAGCTGCAGTCACAGGGAAAGGACCAGGCCAGGTGGGTGCCTTTGGCACTTCCAGGGTATCTGGTACATGGAAACAGAGGGGGGCTGCATGGAGGAGAGAAGCTTTTCCTAACAAAGAGCTTCCCTCTGCAAAGCGCCATCGATCCAGGCTGCCCCTGCAGCCTCAGGAGCGCAAGGGTCTGAAGGACAACGGGCTCTCATCAGAAAGCAGCTAATTAAGGACATTTCCCCCCCCTTCTCCTCTGCCGTTCCCTTTGCAGGATCCGAGGAGCAGCAGATGCGTGCTGGGCTCTCAGCCTGGCACATACATTTACTAAATTGATGTATGTCCGTACATACGCTCGCAGTCAGCGGCGCTGCTCGGAAATAAACTGCGGGAGCGGAGCCGCGTAAATCTTCCCGAGATGGGGAACGGAGGAATTCAGAATTAAAACTGAAACCTGGCTTTCCACCCGCTCCCCCAATAACAGGGCTCTTTAAACCGAAATTGATCTCTCTCATTGGTATGCGGCGGGGCTGCTCCCAGCTCCCAGCTCCTGCCCTTTGTTCTGGCAGCGCCGGGGAGAAGGTTTCCCATGGAAATGCCGAGCAGCCCGAGCTGGCCGGGGAGACCACCCAGCTCCTGGGCTCTGTGGCCTCTCAGCTGCCCCTCCAGCCTGGGGCTGCTCTCCCAGGGGTTTTGCTTTAGGATGGTTGGAGTCTAAATATTCCTGGGGCGGGTGATGCTTGGGATGGTGCGGGGCTTTATCCCTCCTCAATCCCCCTGCCCAGCTGGCTGGTCACTGCCTGGACCTGGCCACAGCTGCCAGCTGCTGCGGTTCTGAGGCTCTTGCCAGCATCCAGTTGTGTTTGTCCTCCATTTCCAAGGGTGGTCTCACACACCAGCACGTTAATTAAAAACACAGGCACAGCGGCAGCTTCCCTGGAGGCCCTTTAAGTGGTTTGAAACTTCCCTGCATGTTAATCCCTGCTCCTTTGTGATTCCCAGAGCAACATCTCTGCTTGAAGGGGGCAGGTAAATGGTTGCTGCACCTACCGCAAGCAGAGCCCTCGGGAAATTCGGGAAGAGGGAAGGGGCTGGGGCTTCATCCCGCTCTAAATTTACCCTTTTGCTGCAGTTTTCCCTCCCCTGGGAGGACTGGCAGTGCAGCAGGAGGAGGTTCTGGAGATGCCAGGGCAGACTGTCAGCGGTCAGGCGAGCGAAGGGGAGCTGGGGATTGATGGTGAAGGGAGGGAGAACAGGCTGGACAAACAGCTGTCAGGGCTGATTTAGGGACAGTTTCTCCTGCCCGGACCAGGGGAGGGACTGGATGGTTTGAGACGTCTGGTGCCACATCCCGCCACCCACATCTGTCTCCTCCACTGCTCCCTGCACCGTCTTCTCCCGGCTCTTCTCTCCCTCCACGTCTGGGAAAGGGATAAGTGGCCTCTCAGTTTAGTTGTCCCCGCATCTCGTTGTCACCCTGCCCTTTCCCCGTCCCCAGCACAAGTCATTAACTGGTTCCACTGGGGCACGTGGCACTGCTGGATCCCAGGGTGGTGGCAAGTCGCCAGGTTCAGGCATATGGTCGGGTTTTATTTTAATGGGGCGCTCATAGATATTTAATAACTTGCATGGCTCTTTGTTTGCTTTTGATAATCGGGTAATAAAATAATTCAGGCTGATTTATACAATGCTTTACAGCTCTTCTGTGAATGAAAGTGCCTCCTGTAACTCGCAGGCATTTGGCTTTGGTACCTGTTCTCCTTAGCAGAGACCTTTTATATAAAAAAAAAATAAAATAATAAGCCCTGGAACACTCGTGTGTGTTACTGGGAACCCACAGACTGGTGCCATCTGAGGCTGACTGTCATTGCTGGGCCTCCACCTCTGTTTGGCCAAGGCCAGCACCATTCTCTGCCTCGGGCTCCCAGATGCTGCTTCAGTACAAATAAATAATAATAATTTGGCAAGAGCTGGGAGCTGGAGCTCTTCCTCTGGGAGCAGCCAAATGTTTCACAAACAATATGAGCTAATTGTCCTTTCAATCCGTGGCTGGTTTTCCCCCAGAGTGCCGGAGCCCTGGACATGTCCCTGCCCTCCACTCCAGAGATCAAGATCAAGGAGGAGGAGCCAGTGGAAGTGGACTCGTCCCCACCAGACAGCCCCGTGTCCCACCCACGGTCACCCCAGCACAAGGAGAAGGTGGGGCTCCCCAGCTGTGCCCCACGGAGGTGGTGGGAACAAGCTGTTTGTCCACGTGGCTGCCAAGGCCTGATTTGGGCTCTTTGAGGCCTCATTTCCCTTCGTGTGAGGAAGAAAGGGAAAGCCTGGGTCCCTAAAATACACCTTTGCTGCCCTGGAGGCTCCAGTGGGTTGGGCTGGTGCACAAACCCTTGCTCTTCCCTCTGTCCTGCAGGGTGGGGATTTGGGGTAGGTGGTACTTTTACACCTGATCAAGCCTAATTTGGAGTGGGAGGTTACAGGGAGTATAAATTCCTATGCCTTGCTCCCTGCACAGACACCAGGAATGTGTCTTTGGGAGAGGTACTCCCTGTGCCTGAATTTTTCCCTAAACTGCCTTTAAGCCGTCGGGAGGAATCAGGAGGAAGATTAACAGCAGTTCATTTTTGTCATTAATTTAATTTTGATTGTTTTCTGCTCTCCTTTTCCAGGAGATCCCCTCCAAACCTGTCATCATCTCCACGCCCACTCCCACTATCGTGCGCCCCGGCTCGCTGCCCCTGCACTTGGGCTACGACCCCCNACAGACAGCTGGGGTGAGTACAGAGCAGGGGCAGGAATTAGCCCCCTAAATTTGCTCCCTGAGTGCCAGAACCGTGTGTGGGCACAAGGGTCTGGCTGGGCACTGTCTGCAGCAGCAGGATGCGGGGAGAGTGCAGGAAAACAGGAACTAATTGTGCTGGAGTAACGAAACGAGGCAAAACTCACCGTGAGGAGAGATGGAAGCACCTCCCTGAGCACGAACACGGCGCTGGCAGAGCTCGGCACTGTGGAATTGTCTGGAGCTGTAAGGGAATTGTCTGGAGCTGTAACGGCTGAGAGGTTTTCCCAGACAGCTGTTGCCTCTCAAGTGTCACCTCTTGTGCCCAGCCAGCCCTGCCTCGGGGGCTGTTGGCTTTGACCTGCTGCTGTTTGCCCTGGAACAGCCGGGATGGAGGCTCTGGCTCTGCAGGGAAAGGAGGGAGAGGGAGCACAGTGCACCCTCAGGAGATGCACGTGTGTCTTTTTGGTGTCAGGATGCTCCTGCTCCCTGGTCACTCCCTGCATCAACCAGCCCAACTTGTGTTTTGGGGCTGTCAGTTGATGGGTTTGTGTGTGTTTTCCTTTGGTCCTCTGGCAGCATCAGTTCCAGATGGCCCTGATGCAAAGTTTTAAATGCTGTCTTGAGGCACAAAGGGGTTAAGGGATTGTCCTGGGAGTTGAAATGGCACTGTAGGCCCTCTGTTGACTCTGAAGCTGTTTGGAACCCTGTCCCTTCGTGCTTGGAGACAGGAGAAAATCAGAACTGGAGTAGGTTAGACTTCAATGCGATTTGCTGTGCTCTTTGCAGCCACCTGGAGAGAGAGGTGGGGCTGCAGCAGTAACGAGGGTCCCTTCTTTGGGGCCACTGCAGACACAGTGGGGTTGGTGGCAGCCTGACAGGGACAGAGGGCAGGCTGTGACCTCCCTGTAACTCACCTGGTTAGGCTGGGATTTCCAAAACAGCCTGGAGGGCTTGGGATGCCCAATAGAAATGACTTAGAGTCGAGTGTCCACGTTCCCAAGGCATCTTTAAAAATTCCAGCCTGAGTTACTGGCCTGAACTCCCCCGTGTGACCCACGGCCCCTGCTCCTCCCACTGAGCCAGCACAGCCTCCTCCCAGGGTCCCAGGCAGCCCAGCCTCCTCCAGCCCCTTCCCTGGGCTTGGCAGAGGAGGCAGCAGCAGATTTATTTTACTCTCCCTCCCGCAAAGCAAAGCCCTGCTCCCAGCTCTGCTCTGCCTCCAGTCGGTTCCCTAAAGCACTGGCGTGGATGGAGGAGGAGGAGGAGCAGGAGATCAGCCTCTCCTGGAAGGGCTGAGTCTGGAGGGTCAGAGCCAGAGCACGGTGAGGTTTGTGGTGCTCCAGTGTGAGGTGTATCCCTGTCTTTTGCCACCTCAGTGTGACACTGCCCTGCCACGAGTGTGCAGGGCCTTTGGCACCGCTGCCAGCCCAGGTCCCCTCAGGGTGACTATGACATCAACATGCAGGAGGCCGAGTTACCCTCACTCCCACAAACAGCTTTGCACCCTCTCCTTCAGAACAGACCCCTCCGAATTTGGGGAACGAGCCCAAACCCACCAGCAGATTCACTCCCGCTGCTGCCCCTGAGCTCCTGGGGCTGCCTGGGGGCATCATAAACCTGGAATAATCCATGAGAACTCCAATTGTTGTTTCTCCAGGTCTCCCACAGGTTCCCTCCCACTCGTCGTGCAGCTTGTGAACGGCCAGCCCGTGCCCGTGCTCCCCGGCCCCCCCGTACAGATGCCTTCTGTCATTTCGGTGAGAGAAGCTTCCAGCACAGCCCCGTGTGGAGGAGGGGACAGGCCTTTCCCCTGCCAAACACACACAGACACTTCCATTTCATAAACATTAAAATCTCTCTCCCCCTCTGTGCGAGATAAGACTGGAGGAGGAGGAGGAGGAGGAGGAGAAGGAAGGGGGAGTGCAGCTCTGGCAGGGCAGCAATAACGTGTGGATCACACTAGAGGGCAATAAGTTTGGGAAAAAGCAAATCCATGCCCGGACAGATGGCTCACACCATCGAGCTGGGGCTGGGAGCTGCAGGGTCCCTGATTAGCTGCTTCCATTTGGAACAGCCTTGTCTGCACTGAAACCATCGGAGCTTGCAGGGAACATGTTGGAGTGTGCTGGCCAGGGGAGTGTCCATACCAGCCTCAGGCTGGGCTTCTGCACACACACAGAGTTCTCTGTGGGGCAGAGTCACTGCAGATCTGCCTGGTGAATGCTGTGTGTGTCCTCCAGCTCTGGATCCCCAGCCCTGGGAATCCTGTCTGTCCTGCCAGGCATGTCCTTGGGGCTTTTGAGTGAGCAATGGCCCAAACCTGCTTCAGGTACAGGAGTGTTTGCTCCAGGCAAGTGCATGGCCTGTGGGCACAGAAACATCCTCACCCCTTCCCTCCCAGTTTGCAGAGCTTTGCCACTCAAGGGGCTTATAAACACATCCAAATTGTGGTTTTCCCTCCTTTTTCTGAGGGAGAAAGCTCAGGAAGGGATGCTGTGACCTTCCCTCGGTGCTGTGGCAACTTGGCAATAGAACCCGAGGAGATCCTTATCCTCCCTCTCATCCATCACATGCAGTGATGGGGAAGATCCCCCAGGGAAGGAGCTGCCCCCTCCCTGTGCTGGGCTGGTTTGTCTGGGTGGTTCTGCAACAGCCACCGTGGCCACCAACGTGGCTGGTGGCCTTGGGTGACAGCAGGAATAACGGATGGCCGTGGTTCAACGTTTGTCAGGATTTATAGATGTGCTTAGTCAGGGAGTTACTGCAGAGCTGCTCCACGGAGCCAAAGCCCCTCCACTTCCCAACCCTTGTGTGCCTTCCTGCCCCTCAGCTGGCACGGCCGATGTCCATGGTGCCGAACATTCCCGGGATTCCTGGGCCTCCCATCAACAGCAGCGGGTCCATCTCCCCGTCAGGACTCCCAGTGCACTCCGAAGCCAAAATGGTGAGTGTCTGGGAGGGTGGCACTGCCACGGGGTTGTCCCTCAGCCTTCACCACCCCATCCAGAAGTTGGATGGAGGCTTTTCCCTCCAAGCTTTCACAAAGATTGCTCTGGAATCCTGTGGAGCCATCAAAGCACTCCTTGACCTAAGCACAGGTCCTGGAGGTGCCACCAGCAATGTTGGAGCTCTGGCAGCACAGGAGGCTGCAAGAGTTGGGACAAACCCCATCCCCAGCCTGAGCACAGCTGGTGGTAAAGCTGGTGCTCTGGTTCCAGGATGGCAGATGGGGTGGAGATGGGATTGAGGAAGGCAGAGCCAAGGGAGGAGAGGTTGGGCTGTAATTCAGGAGATCCTGGTCATGGTTCTTATGTCAAACCCTTTAATCGAAGAGTTTACGAGAGGAACTTTCCTGTCATGGCTCCTCATGGCTCAGGCTGGGTGAGCAAACCTGATGGATGTGGCACTTGGGGGCACAGCTCAGCAGTGCTGGGGGAACAGATGGACCCAGTGATCTCAGAGAGCTTTTCCAGCCTCAACGGTTCTGTGATTCTGTGAAACCCCCAGTGTTTTGGCCATGCAGGTGCAGTGTTTGCACACCCACCTCTCCCAGCAGTGCTGCTCATTGTCAGCGTGTTGTCCTCACTCCTGCTTTGGGGTCTGTAGGACTCACAGGCAGATCAGAGCCTCAAGTGGGGAGAAAGATCATAAACTGAGGCACAAACCAGGCATCCCGGGTCTGGCTGCCCAGAGAAAGGACTTGCAAGACACACATGGGTCCTTCTCCATCCCCCCAAGGACCCCTCTGCGGGTGCTCGGGGACATTTGGTCTCTGCAGCCTGTTCAGTGCCTGGGCTTTCCATGGAGCCTGCCAGCTGGGGAGGGGATTGGTGCCAGTGGCAGTTGCAATTTTGGGATGTGACACCTGTCTGTGGGGTTGGACACTGCTCTCTCTTCGGGCGGGCCAGATGGCAACGGCTTTCGGCTGGACTCGAGTCAGCTCTGAAGAGCCCGTTCCCATCAGGTGGCTCCCTGGGTGACAGGAGCTGCTCAGAGCCTTGACAGCACAGAGAGCAGGTCCTCTGATGGCCCTTTTCCTCCTTCCACAGAGGCTGAAGGCCAGCCTGACGGCCTCTTCCTCGCTGAACGGCCCCAACCTGGTGGTGGGCTCTGCCAGCACGATGGTGACGGCGCGTCCGGAGCAGAGTCAGATCCTTGTCCAGCACCCTGATGCCCCTTCCCCGGCTCAACCACAGGTCTGCTGCTCCTGCTGCCCCACAAGGCCAGGCTGGACATGCTGGGGGTCCCTGGGCTTGGGGAAAGAGGAGAAAATCCTCAGCTTCCTACTTTGCAGGATGGGTTAAAACCTGATTTTTCCGGTGCCGCTTCAGCACTGACGTGCCCACAGCCCAGCAGGCAGAAGCTCCAGCACCACTTTCGTTTGCCTGACGAGGTCTGGAGTTTGGAAAGAATATTTCCCACTCTTCTCCCTGCTCAATTACTGGGGTTAAACGCTCCCCTCTCAGGCAATCAGCTCCGCTGGCTCCTGCCAGCCAGCCAAATGCCAGCCTTCCATCAGGATTGCCACCTGCTCCGTCACTTGGATGGGCTTCCAGAAGTTTTAATATCCATATGCTGCCCGACAGCGAGTGCTGGAGAGTGGCTGCACTCCCTGGCCATGGGGGTGTGATTGCCCCTTGCAGCCAGGGGCTGCTGCACCATCTCAGGCTTTTCCCTTTGTTCTCCCGAAATAAAACCGGGAAACGTGCAGCGTTACAAAATCCTTTGCTACCCGTCACCTCCAAGAGCTTGTTTAGCTGTAGATACTGAAGAAAAGTTCACCCAACCTCAATTTTGAAGCAGATTGCCCACTCAAAAACTAATTAGCCCCACGAGTTCCTGACCCCAAACGGCGAAGGGACAGGACGGCACCTTGGCGGGCGCGGCACCAGAACCGAGCTCTCCCAGCCCCTTTTTTACCCAGCCGTGGTGACACCACCGTGTCCTGCCTGTCCCAGAGCTGCTGTTCAGTGTCTTCCCCCCCCTCCTCTCCTCCCAATCCCCAGGTGTCCCCTGCCCAGCCCACCCCCAGCACGGGTGGGCGCCGCAAGCGCGCGGTGGACGAGGATCCGGACGAGCGGCGGCAGCGGTTCCTGGAGCGGAACCGGGCGGCTGCCTCCCGCTGCCGGCAGAAACGCAAGCTCTGGGTGTCCTCCCTGGAGAAGAAAGCTGAGGAACTCACCACCCAGAACATCCAGCTGAGCGTGAGTATGTAACTGGGGCTGAGCTCGGCCCTTGGCCGGCGCCGGGACATCGCTCCGGAGGGAATGTTGTTCCCTGGGGAACATCCGCCGTGGGCGCTCGGGTGCTGCTCTCTGGAGCAGGGGTGCTGCCTCTCCCTGCCCACATTTCACTGGTGCTGCTCTCTGGAGCAGGGGTGCTGCCTCTCCCTGCCCACATTTCACTGGTGCTGCTCTCTGGAGCAGGGGTGCTGCCTCTCCCTGCCCACATTTCACCCCTGGCTTTCCATCCTGATGGGTTGAACAGGAGGCTGTGGGGGAGAAGCTCCTCGGTGCTCGTTGTGCTCCCTGTTGCCCCTGGAAAGGCTCTGCCTCTTCCCATCAGCCTCAGGGGCAGCACATGGAGCCTTGGGAAGCAGCTGTTTGTTCCAGAGTGGAATTTCCACTCCCAGCTCCTTTCCTTGCACGCTGGACCTGGCAGGGGGGGAGCAGGGAGGCTCTGTAACTGGAGCCAGACTGGTTTTTCTCTGGAGAACTGGATTTCCCTGGCCCTTGGCGGCACCCTGGTGTGCCAAGCAGAGGGGCAGCACACCCGAAAGTACAGATTTCACTCCCAGCTCCTGTTAATTCTCTTGGCACTGGCCAAAAGTGAGGCAAGGGCTGAGCCCAGCTCCGTTCCAGGCCAGTGACTCGGGCACTGGGATCTTTGCCTGAGCTCTGACCATGGTATTTTTATTCTCTTCCTGAGACAATTATAGAAACTATTTCCTTGGGCAGTTTTGAGCTACAATTATCTAGGTTGCAGCTGTTTCTTCAGCCATTTCAGAGGAATAATCTGCTGTCCAGTTTTTTGGGGAGCAAACTTGGCTCAGGGGAGCTCACAGAGGTGCTGAGAGTGGAGGAGTTGTGATGTCCCCTATGGCCTGGCCTGGACTGAGCTGGTTGTACACTCCCACATGTCCCACCAGAGCCAGCAGCACACCAGAGTGTCCCTTGGGCAGGTGGCATTGGCAGGAGGGCCCAGGAAAAGCTCTGCCCAGGGTTAGGTGATCATACCAAGGGCCAGAGGCATCTCAGATTAGACAGATTATTATTATCTATTCAGATTAGACACCCAGCTGGAGGTTTGCAGGGTACATCCCTGAACACCCTGGTGCTGCTGAGGGGATGCTGTGAGTGATGCCCACGTGTGTTTGACCCCCCCAGAATGAAGTGACACTGCTGAGGAATGAGGTGGCTCAGCTCAAGCAGCTGCTGCTGGCCCACAAGGACTGTCCTGTCACGGCGCTGCAGAAGAAGACACAGGGCTACCTGGGTGAGTGGTGGCTTCTGCTGGTCCCTGTCACCTTTGAGTGGGTCTGAGCAGGTCAAGATGCATAAGGTGTAAAGGAAGGGATGGAGTTCTCATCTCACTCTGTGTGCCCTGTCACCTCCCAGTCACTGCAGTGGCAGAGCTGTGTCACAGAAACACAGAACAGAGCATGCAGCACGTGGGATGCAGAATATAGAACACCCTGGGGTGGGAGAGGGTCCAGCTCCTGACCCCACACAGAGCACCCCAAGAATCCCATATGTGCCTGAGGGTGTGTTTTGCTGGTAGAGCCTCCACAGCCTCTGCCTTGAGGAGAGAAACCCCCAAACTGGCACTTTGACCTGGTTTATGAAATCTTGCAGTGAGGGCAGCACCAAGGGAAGGAGGTGTGTGTCTCCCTCTGCCTCTCTAGTGTGGGATTTTTGACAGAGATCCATATTTCTGCTTCTCCCTGGAGCCTCTCCCGTGCTCCTGGCAACGTGCCAAGCACTTGATATTCTCTTTGAAGTTAAAAACTCTTGCTGCTCCAAAGCAGAGGCAGAGTCAGGAAAGGCCAGACTATAAATGACATCATAGGGCTCCATAGCTCATTCTCTGCAATTCCCATCAAACTGGCTCAGTTTAGAAGTAAAAAAGCATCTTTTTTATCTTCTTTCTTCTTTTTTTTTTAATGCTGCCTATTTCATTATAATCAGCCCAGGAGCTAAACACGATCCTGGGTCCTTCTGTTCTCTCTGCAATACCAATTCCAGGCTGTGGTGCTGGTGCCAAGGCTTTGGGAGGACGCTGGAGTCCTCTAGTGTTGCCTGGAATAATGGGAGGAGAGGCAGGGATGGATGAGATGAGGAGGGGGAAGACGAAACAGCAAAAGCTGAGGAAGCAAAAAAAATTTAAAATATCCTTAGAGGTTGCCCTTGATCCCCTCTCTGGAATTCTGTCCTGAAAGGGTCTGGCACAGCCTGTTCAGTGTCACTCAGTGCAGTGACTCAGAGTCTGAGTGATGTGGCTGTGCCTGTCCCCATGTCCCAGCCCTGCAGAGGTGGTGGCTTCGTGCAGAACCCAGGCAGGAGACACGATTTTCCCCATTAACCTCCAAACTTTACAATTCCTGTTGCTATTCCTCACAGTCTGCCTGCTGCAATAACAGGAATTCATGACACATCTGAATACTAAAAATGAGATTCGCCCCCTCCCCTGTGCCCCCCTTCCCTCTGCCCTTTTTATTACTGGCATTTGTGGCTGGTCCTGTAACAAAGTCCCAGATTCCCTGATGGAATTGCAGCTGCCTCCTGTACATTTGGGTGGTTTATTTGTAACACCTTGTAAATCTGGTTTTTGGGATGCCAAACGAGGACATTGCTCTGTTCTCCAGCCTGCTGTGCTGCCATGGCTTTCACCCAGGCTGAGGTTTCCCAAGAGAAGGTAGAAGCCATCTGGGAAAGGGGCACAATGTCCAAGCACCTGGTGAAAACTGAGCCCCAGAGTTATAAACTCCTTCCAAAATCTTTTCCCTCAGTGTCAAGGGTTTTTCTGTCACAATGTGGAAGAAGTATCCCAGCTCCTGCCTTTAATTTGGCTCTTTCAAAGGAAGGTGACCCCATCCCACCTCTGTAATTCATCTGCCCAGGTGCACAGGAGGGAATTTCCTCCTGGCATTTGTGGATAATGAGTGTGAACCATGGCTGCCCTGGCCATGGCATTTGGTAGCTCACAAATTATCCTCTGGGTGAGGAGCTGTGGGGGCTCTTTGGGGGAGAGATTCCAAAGTCCTGGAAGCTGCTCTGTGCTCCACAGAGCAGGGAAGAAGGGCTCTGCTTTTGTTTGTCCCTGTCCCCTCAGTCACGTTGCTCCAAGCTACCAAAAGAAATGAAGCAAGCAAAGGGATTCTGGTTGTTTTTAATGGCCTGCAGAACAATAAAGAGCAAACCAGGTAATTAATAATAAAAAATGCCCCCAAAGAGCCCAGCCCTTGGCTCTGCCAAAGGGATCGTGTTCCACATCCCCCCTGTGCCCACCCAGGAGATGGGGAAGGGGCTGCTCAGTTTTGGGGTTTGAGAAAGAGGAGGAGGCTTGGGGGGAAAATTCATTCCTTGTAACAAGGAAACACATTGATCAGGATGAAGGTTGTGCCAGTGCCACCCTCCTCAAGGTGCAGCCTGCTCTTTGTGACTTCCTGACTGGAGCTGAGGAGGATTCAGTGGTGCTTCCCCAAGGGACAGGGGCCAGCAGGACCCAGGGGGTCGTTAAATCAAATCAGTTTTGCTTCCAATTTTTGTTTCCAGTGTTTGGCAGCTGTTGCAGGGGGTCCCTGGGGGGCCTTGGGGGCTGCCTGGCTTGGTGGGGGGAGCTGGGCTTCCACAGGGATCATCCTCTCTCTGCTCTCCAGGCTGGACAGGTGAGTGCTCAGCCCACCCTCCCAACCTCTGTCTAACCTCCTTTTCTTCTTTCCTCCCCCCCGGCCTGGCGGAGCAGAGAGCCCCAAGGAGAGCTCGGAGCCCACGGGCTCCCCCGCGCCCGTCATCCAGCACAGCTCCGCGCCCAACGGGCTCAGCGTGCGCTCGGCGGCCGAGGCCGTGGCCACCTCGGTGCTGACCCAGATGGCCGGGCAAAGGACAGAGCTGGGCCTGCCCTCCCACGTCATCATGGCCCCACAGTCCCAGTCTGCCGGCAGATGATGGCCCGGAGCCGAGCACAGACTGACCACGGCCCAGGGCGGGGCCACCAGGATTTTCATTTCTTTTTTTGTTGTTTTGTTTTTGGTTTTTTTGTTTTTTTTTTTTTGTTCCTTTGTTTTTTTGTGAGTTAAGGGCAGCTCTGGCTTTCCCACTGCACAGCCTGTACAGCCCCGGCCCCGCGGGCTCTCGGTCCCTCAGCTGACACTTGGCAGAGTCCCCCCAGCTCCCAGAGCCTCCCTTGAGGAGCCCCTGGAAAGGTCAGCCTGCAGGTATCCGTTGTGTTAACACTAAACCTCCGTGCGTGGGGATCCCCTTGGCACTGCCCCTGCTCCGAGCCCCCTCTCCCTGTCCCCACCCTGAGGCTGTGACACTCAGTGCTGCTCCCAGGCGTCTGCTCATCCCTTCTCCCGCTCCCTGAAACGTTGCACCTTCACACAGGAGCCTCCTGGAGCTCTGAGGTTATACAGGGATCTAGGTCAGTCTCCTCACTCCCAAATTCCAGCGATGGATTTTGGACACGATGGGAGTGTGACAGCTGCCAGCTTGGCTGGGAGAAGGACACTCGTGTTCCTGGTCGCTCGTGTTGTAACTGGGAGCTGCAGGTGCTCAGGGGCTGCTGCCACACCGGGTGCTGGGAAAGGTACAGCCTGTCCAGGCAGCCACAGGGCTGCTCCCATCTTCCCAGTGCTGATGGGCATCCACTGGGCCCAGATGGATCCCCTGGGATGCAGGGAAGGACCCAGCAGGCAGCGACGTGCGAGTCCCCAAATGCGGCATCCGGCCCCAGCTCCATCACACGCCTGAGCAAACCCATCCCTCCATTCCCAGGGGTCATGTCCCACACACATGACCTCGATGACCTTAATAATGGTGGCCTTAAATCATGGATTAGTTGCCTGTTCCGAGGGGAGGGAGCACTGGGTGGTGTCTGTGCCTGGTGCTTTGCCTCTCCCTCACGATGACGTTCCGCTCGCGGTGACGGAGCTTCCGTTGCTTCCCAGCCAGAGCAAACAAAGGATTCTTGGAGCTTCCAGTTCAGAGGGCGGGTTAAGAACTCACCCTCCGTGTTGAGAGACTCTTGGACTCGGGTCTGTCTTCCTGCTGGGTGGAACTGGGCCACGTGTGTGTCCGTCTGTGCTTCCCAAGGAGCTGCTGCCCCTGGGCAGGGGATCGGAGGCAGTAATTTGGAAATGGGAAGGGGCATCCCGTGCATTCAGGCTCTTGGAAGGAATCTCATCCCAGTCCATGGAGCTCCATCAGCCCTTGGTCTTCCTCCCCCCTCGCAGGTCCCTCCTCAGCCAAGCCCTCCTCCCCCTCAGGTTGCACTTCGCCACTTTGGAGCCAAGTTGGTTTGTCCAAGTGATTTTTGTTTGGCTTCTCCAGACTTGGAAGGTTTCCAGGGACAGCAAAACCCAAAGCAAAGGCTGAGCAGGAAACTTGGGGTCTCATCATGGACGGGGAAGTCCAGCAGTTTGGGTTTTTCCATCGATGGGATCTGTCTTCCCCCTTCCCTGTTTTCCACGTCTTCCTCAACTCCGTGCCCGTGCCGACCGTGTGTGGCCTGGGGTTGGTTTGTGTTGCTGCTCCCGTGCTCCCCTCTGTTCTCTTGCTCATCCCAACTCCTGTCCGTGATCAGGGTCACGCCCAGCCTCTGGTTTGGATCCCAAGCATCCCCCCCAGACCCACCTTCTCCTCCTGTAAAGCTGTTCCTGCACAGCCCATGGGTTCACAAATGATTCCAGCACTCCTCATCCCAAACCAGGATGTGGCCAGAAGGGCTTTGGGCCAGTGAGGCACAGCAGTGGGTCCAGCCTGTTTTGGGGGGACCAGAATCTAAGGCTGAGGCTTTGCAGGAGGTGCAGGATCTTTGCCCTGCCTGGCAGCTGTTGGGCTCATCCCGTGGTGTGGAGCGAGCTGTGGTGTCAGGCAGCTCCTCCTGGGCCATCCCAGCGCTGGGCTCTGCAGGAAAACCCAGCTCTGCACGAAAAAAGGGTTGGTGGGAAGAGGAAGGAAGGAGGAATTGAGCTCTGGGCTGGTCCCACTGCTGGTTCCCTGTTTGCTGTGGGGTCTGGGGGGAAGCAGAGGCAAAGGGCAGGATCAGGAGTGAGCAGAAAGGGTGGAGAGGCAGAAAAGCTGGGAGAGTGTTTGGATCAAAGGCAGCAGCTTCCCCAGCCCCTTATTTTAGCCTAAAAGAGGCTGGATTTTGTGTGATGGGAGAGCTGAGCCTGTGGCCCCAGGAGGGCTTTCCCTGCCTCTCGCTGCTCCAAGGAACCCTCGTGGCCCATTGGGCTGGAAGTGCAGGAGCAGCTTTTCTCCCCATCCCATCCGTGCCCCAGAGCTTCCAAAGCCACCCCATTCCCACATCTCCCATCGCCAGTGCTTTAGTGCCTTGAAAATTCTGCCAACCCGGGAAAAGGTGGTTGGAAAACTCCAAACCTGGGCAGGGACAAGCAGGGAATGAGTGTTCAGCCATACCTGGAGCTGCTGTTGCTTCACTTGCAGGGTTGGCCGGTGGAGCAGTGATCCATCGGGCTGCCCGGGTGAGAGCCCGGGGTGATCTCTGCTCCCTTTGCCCGCTGGGGAGTGGAATTTTCTCCCCAAACCGCTGGGAAGAGCTGGTTTGTGCCCCTCTTCATCCTCCTCACTTCCCTCTTCNTTGGGGGTGAGAAGTCAGATTTTCTGGCGGGTTGGTGATGCCAAGGTGCCCCCTGGACCCGTGAGGACGGGTGGGATGCAGGTGGCTCTTTCTCCTCTTCCTCCTCCCCGTGCTGGTTCAACTCTTGCTCGAAGACTTTCCGGCCACCTTTGGGGGCAAAACAACCTGATTTGTGCTCCGTGGTGATTTCTCCTGCTTTTCCGAGGCTCCCGGGGGGTGGCAGCCCCTGGCCCCGCCCGGCAGTGCCGGGCACCTGCACTTTGCCAGCTCTGGGCTCCCCCAAAACCCTGGGGAGCCCCAGGGTTCCCACCTGTCTCCCCCCCCAAATCCCATCTCTGCCGTGTTCCAGGATCTCCATCCCCCTGCCAGAGCCTGAAATGAAGGGACGAGGAGCCCTGCGGGGTTGGAAGGGCTGCTTTGGGGTTGGGGTTGAGTTGGGAGGAGCCTGGGCGGTGGAACGGCTGATGGGAATCGAGTTTTACCGATTTTATCGTAACATCGAGTAGGAACAAATGGCTGAAAACCAGGACCTCACGATAGTTTGTGATGAGGGAGCTCCTGCTGCTTCCCCCCTCTCCCTTCGGTAGAGATGAAATTCTCCTTATTGGCCTCCAAATCCCTCAGGACTGGGCGGGTGGGAAGCGTTGGTGCCTCTTTAACTCCCCCAGACTGGTCTCTGGTCCCGCATTTCGACGGCTCCGATTTGAAATGTGTCATTTTCGGACTCGCGGCCCCGTTTCAGTTCCGTGCACACGGGGGNACGCGGGAGGAGGGTCCTGGGCCTGTGTCCCCCCCCACCCTCCCTTCCTTTGCCCCCATCCAGCTGCTTTGTACCACGAGCTTTGACGATCAATAATGGAAGAAGCCAAAAAAAAGAAAAAACAAAAACAAAAAAAAAGGACCCCTGCGAGAAGCGTAACCGTGTAGTATCTATCAGTCCATATCGACGCGTATATGCACCCATATATCGTAGATCGGCCGCCGCCGCGGGGCAGCTCCTTTTTACCTGAAACCTCCCCCAAGGGACCCCCCCCTCCGCAAGGGCTCCTGTGAGCGGGTCCTCACAGCCCCCGCGGGGGCCCGGGGACACGGGGGGGGAGACCCGAGGGACACGTCCCAAGCCCCCCCACGCCCTCACCCCTCGGCCGTGTCGTACCAAACATGTAACGTGCCTTTTATTTATGCTGCAAATATAACATTAAAATATTACCCAGGAGCCGGTGGTTGTTGCCCTGTGATTTGGGGGAGGGGTGTGGATTTAGGGGCGCTCCCGGTGTCACTGGAAGGTGCTGTGACATCCTCGGGCGTCACCACACGGTGACAACCGTCTGGATTCGGGACGGCGTGGGACTGCCACCCTCCACCCCCGGTGGCACACGGAAGCCCCGCGGCGGCCCCTGGACGGAGCGTTTGGGGCGATTTCAGCCGCTTTCGGGTCCGAGGGAACCGCGGCCGCGCCGTCGGGGCTGCAGGAGCGCGGCGCGGCCACAGGGTGGCGGCAGCGAGACAGAACCGGGGAGGGNGGGGGGGAGATGAAGGGGGGAGTCCCTGTTTAGGAGGTCGTGGTCCGGTGGGGGAGCACTGAAGGGTCCCCGTTTCGGAGGATCCTGGTTTGCTGGGGGGGCCGGGGCAGCG
>VXBA01000288.1:0-13975 GCA_013399895.1 Serilophus lunatus
AGCCACTTCCCAAAGGTGTCCTAGGAGGGAGTCGCTTTTCACTTCTCTTTGTGTTTTGCAGAAAACCTCGAGGGCCGGGAGTGACACCAGCAGAGAGGGAGGGAGAGAGANGGAGGGAGAGAGACAGCTTCCCTACCCCTCCCCCTTTTTTTTCAGATAGTCACCTAGCTGAGAAAGCAGTTCCCTTTTTGTTTTTGTCCCTTTTTTCCCTTTTTGTGTTTTCTGCGTGTTGAGTGTTTCTCTGTGTAGATTTTTGGGTCCTCATGGGTTGTCCCTTCTTCCCTATTTTAAACCCCACGTAATAAACTGTTTCCCTGCTGCCAATTTTGTTCAGTCTTCCATCATCTTTATGGTGCATGCCCCTTAGAAAATAAAAAGTGGTTCAAATCACCACAATGTACCAACTCTGGCAGTGTTCAAACCCAGGTTGGATAATGCCTTGAGTAACCTGGTCTAGTGGAAGGAGCCCTACTGATAGCAGAGAGGCTGGGACTAGATGATCTTTAAGATCCCTTCCAACATCTTGACTTCCTGTGATTCTATGCCATGGGTTGCCTTTGATGTAGTTCAAAGCTTTGAGACAGAGCAGCAATGAGGGCAGTCAGAGGTCACCTGCATACTGAGGCAGAGCAGGGAGCACACACTACTCTCTGCTGATGATGTAGCTCCTGAGTACCATAATCTCCAGGACATGAGTGATGAAGAACAGCTTGGGATAGTAATATTTCCTACTAGCCTAGCTAATTCCCTGAGAAATGTCTCAGCAGACTCCTAGGTATTTTGGTTCTTTGTGACTCTGGTGTATTTTTGTCCCTAAATGTCCCTCACAATCCTAGGAAAATAGAAGAGAGACAGATGCCTCCACTAGCACATGCCAAGGGCTCCCCTTCCAACCTTAATTATTGCCTACTTCTACTTGCTTTTCAGTGGCATCGATTTCCTTGTACTGAATATATGCTAGCCAGCAGACATTAAGGGTCTACATCCGTGCATGTGAATCTGGGACAAACATACTCCTAGGGCTTCTTCTGAATGTAAAACCTTCAATGATTTTGATGTACTCAGGTCCTGTAAAAATCTGGGCACCGTGAGTAAGTCTACTAAAAAATTTAAAAAAAAAAAAAAAAAGAAAAAGAAAAATGCAAAAAACCCCAAAACTTATTTTACACTGAAATGAACGATATGTAATAAATTAAAGCTGTGTTCAATGACAGGCATGCAAAACAAACTGCTTTTTTGGCCACATTTTTGGCTATCTTCCTTCTGGTGCTTTCAATTAGGCGGGGATGTTGTATAAAAGTAATATGCAAGTAGAAAATAAAAGATTAAATCAAAATGCAGCCATGAAAGCGAGAGGTGTAAGGGCCTGGCCTGCCACACTCACTACATTAATTCTTCATTTCTGAGCTCTTTGTTTTGCAAACTGGACATTCCTGCAGCATCATGAGGAATCTGACACGAAGTCCCACACAATACAGTTCTTTATAATTGCCCAGCAAAATACAAATGCTGCATCCCTAGAGCAAATAAGCACCTGTAATTCCCACTGCCATCAGTAGAAGCTTTGGGCATTACTCTGAATCCCTAACAGTCAGCTTTTTTTTAAAATTTTCCATTTTAATTGTTTCGAAACTTTCAGAGCTAACTGAAAGTAATATGAACCAAAGTAAAATAAATGGTATTGCAGATTGTGCAAAAAAAAAGGTATGAATAGATACTGGCTAAGGTGCTAATTTTCAGAGAGTGTCTCAAGAGTTCCAACTTGCAATTACAGTTGTTTTCAGCTTATTTTCCTTTAAATAATGATGCATCCATGTATAACATAACAAAAAACGACGTGATCAAAGGTAACCTTGTAGAAATAAAAATGTGCTTTGGATCAGATCCTTGTTGTTATATGGATGGTGAACATTTGATCTGTATTTATTGCACTTGGACTGAAGTGCTCAGGTGAGTAAGTGTCCTCAGCTGGGCAATTAGCAAGTCTTTACTTATAATTTATAAATAAAGACTATCTTCCAATGAACAATGGCTCAGTGCAGCCTACTAACCATCACCCTTGTGTCGCTCCACTCCCTTTCCTTTTCTGCGTGGCTGTGGTTGAATTCTTTACAGGGTTACCCCGTCTCATATCTCAAAGGCACATGGTGTGGCACTCAATTGTTATTTTGAAATGAAAGAGAAAATTGTTTTTGCAGACACCAGAAAATACCAGAGATATATTAACTCTTTTGGGGATGTCCCAGGGAAAAAAAAAAAAAAAAACAAAACCAAAAACCAGCTTCTCTAAGAACTGAGAGGGTGGAAGGGGAGTGGGGAGAAAATAGAAGAGGAATTTGTATTTACACCATTTGGCCTTGTAAAGTAAGAGCAATCTTTTCCAATTCAGAAAATGTAACCTCAGTTGCCTCCTTTCATTTTTCTTGAAAGGGAAGGAAGCCATTCTGCCTTCTTATGTCTTGGCTTCTGTTTACACAGATTCATTGTGCAACTCATCTGTGCTGTTGATCCTCTTATGCTCTGAATTATGACATTTGCTTGGACAATTATAATAAAAACTCATTAATTTCTAGAAGATAAAAATCTCTGTTTTCCATGCATGAGGATAGACAACACAGTAACGAAAACTGGTCCAGGAGCAAAACACTTGTGGGTTCTTCAGGGCAACATATTGAAAAGATGGAAAAGTATGTCAGAAATGAAAAAAGGGTTCACCGAATGAGTGTGAATAAAGTGCTGCTGCAAGGCCATTTTTCACTGCCAAGAAGGTGTAAAGAGGCCTCAGCATCAATGAGAATCAAACCCCTAGGCAGAAAAGACAGATGTTGGCTCATAATCCACAGACAAATTAGTGGCAGATAGAAGAGTCTGTGATTTACCCCAACAGTGGAATTCAACTGGTTTTAACATAATATAGACCCTAAGAATTTGATCTCAAAGGCATCTTGACCTTTACACCACATGGACAAATGTGGGTAGAGAACAAATTCCCGAGGGACAACAGTATCTGCTGCAATCTCCTGCCAGGTCAACCTGAATAACCTACTAACCAATCCAGTTGAAAGCACCCTTGCAATAGGACACTGATAGTTTTCTCTGGCTACGAACAATACCTTGTGTTTGCGCTCGTCAGAAAAAGTTTTGAAATTACTTACCTATGCCTTTACTCAACTCTCTAAGAATGACCCTATTGCCTAAATTCACACTGAGGGGAAATTAATTAATGGCCCTTCAGGTAAACTGGAGGTAGCCTTGAATTCTGGAAAGATGGGTTGACGATGACTGTATCTTGTCATTTGCAAGGGTTTCATATTTTTATATTTTTAATTAAGGAAGAGACAGCTATGAGAGGTGACTAACAAATGTTGCTGATAGAGGAGGAGCAAAATTTACCACCTCTCCCACTGAAGAACCTTCCCTGTGCAGAACATCAGTATGAGATGTCTCTGCAACATGTCTCTGCAACATGTCTCTGCTCTAATTAGGAGTCTCAGCAATGGCACTGCAAACAACAATTTTTTTCCAGGGGTTCATAACTCAACTTTAACAGATTGCTCTAGGCTGACACATGGTTTCAACTTGGGAGCAAGTATTTCTTTTATAAACAGCTTTTTCTTTTCTTTTAAATGGTGATTTCTTTTTGGTTTTGCTTGTAATGTATGTAAAATGATTTGGGATGCTTTTTGCACTTGTGTACAGTAACTCAAACGCAGCTTTCATTGGAACAGTGGAATTTGGCAAGTGAACAGTCAATATTGCCCTCTAATTGCTTTTAGAGTCTTTGCAAAAATAAAAACGTCATTTAAAATGGCTGAGATATTTCAATTTGAAAAGTGGCTACTGAACAGGCACAATAATGGCATGGATTTTTTACTTTGTGTATGTAATGCACATATTCAGCATAATGTGATCTCTAAAATATACATCTCCAGATTAGGGCTGTAGTAATCATTGATTTTTTTTTTTCACTTCAGTGGATGAAATAGAAAAATAAAATCTGTTCCAGTTGATATAGAACATTTTTTCTTCCTCTTCTTCTTCTAAGAAAACTCCAAAACATTTTCCCATAGGAGTAATACATACATGAATAATGTAACTTCTCCATTTGGGGGTCAAAATAAATATAAGAGAAAAAAATTCTTTAAAAAGAAAAAGCTACATTGCCCACTCCATATAAAAAAAAAAGACAAGGATAAGATTGTGTTCTTCCCCTTCCTGTTCCCTGCCACGTCACATCATGAGGAGAGATACCCTGCAGCTTCAACCTCTCTTTCTTTAGAAACCTTAAACACAATTATTTTGGAATGCCTTCAGTACTAGGCTACCAGATATTTTAGGATGTTGTGGACCGTTCACAGTCACTCTCATTGGTTTCCTATGGCCAGCAGGAGTCCACCACCATCTAGAGAAGTTTTTACTTAAAAAGGGGACTTTTCAGTTTGCTCCTGAGATCTGAAGATAAACTGGTATACAAGCTCTTACTCCACTCTGGATTATGGTCTTGTTGATCCTCTCCACAGATCAGTGAATATTTATAAAAACCTTATATCTCCACTAGCTTTGACAATAAAGTCTTGCACGTGAGAGTATGTGTTTTACTGCCCATGAGAGTAGTTATAGGACAGAAAGGAGCATGGATGTCCCCTGTTGAGGGAGGAGGATCTCAACTTCCAGGGAACTGTTCTGACAGGGGGATAATAGGAAGGGAAAAGTGCTACCTCCCATACACACTGATGTTTTGGGTGGTCTTGAACGACCCCAGTCTTTGCCAATGTATGGCAGCGAGATCTGACAGGTCATTTGGAAGTCTGTGGTCCTACATTTTAACCAGAGCTTAAATAGTCACAGGCGATTGGACAAGTTGATACTCAATTACCACAAGCCTCCCCATGCCATGCTATGATGTTTTGAATCTTCACACCAGTCTCTTCTCTCCATCAGGAGTTGAGTTTTAAGAATGTGACACTGTTATAAATGCATGGTTTGTTTTCATTTTCCATGCATTGTTTTTAATACACAAATCGGCAATGCACTTTTGTCCTTTTCTTCTACACTCATGAAGATCAAAGCTCTATTTTATGGTTGGGGTTGGACATTTTTTTTTACAAGAAGCTAGAGATGAGTCTGTGTTCATGTGACTCCAGAGCCTGAGGCTTTAGAAATCATCACAGGAATCTCACTAAACATCATGTGTTGACAGCAGAGCAAATAGCGAACATTCACTTGTCTGCTGAGATTGTATATTAATTCAAGACCATCAAGAACCACGACCATATTTCTCTAAAAGGCAACAAGTCAGGGCGGACTAGCTGAGAGAGGGGGCTGAACAAACAGGCTTTGTTCAGACCTTTTCATACCACTGAGGAGTCCTCGTTGTACCTCTCCCATCCACCCCCTTTGTCTGAATGGGTCCATCACAGTCACTAAGAGGTTTTTAAAACGTGTCCCTTAGTTACAATATGCCATTCCAGGTCTTTTTCTGACAGGTAATCCTCAGCTCCATCTCTCCAGATGGAGTTAATTTGGCTGAACTGTGCTGACCCGGGTGAAGGATTTTCAAATATAAATGGTAAAAATGCAACTTTCTCTGCCAACAAAGTCGTCCCATGTTACGATTTCCACCATCTCTCCCCCAAGCCTGCCTTATAAGGAGCGCGCGTTCCTTCTGCTGGGATTCATTCTGTCATTAATCTACGTCTTCTTTCAACAAAAAAAGAAATATGGAATGAGATTACCAGAATGGATGGGCTGGTGCAGACTAGAGAACACTTCTTTTTAATAGGGATTTAAATTTGACATCAGTTAAATGTCTTGTGCCATCATGTTTCAGCTCTGTTTTGTGGATTCTGGACCACGCTACCTACTTGGATCTGAATTCACTGCGCTGATTTAAGGCTTCTCCCCTGGCTATTCAGAGAAACTGAAAGCCCATATCCTGCTCCAGAGCTTGCTTACTTGGCCAAGGCAGTGGCATAGGGTAGGAGAAGCTCTTTCCAAAAGGGGCAGGCTGCCACTCTCCACAGTTCAGCTATGTTGTCTGCCCAAGTCAGCTGGGAAAGAAAAAGGGCTGTTTCCAATACCTGGGCAAGCTTCTGCACAGCAACTCCCCAGTCCTGGACTTCTCTCTGGTGTTCATAGGAAACAGGAATATTTATTTGCTTGAGTTACCCTGCTGTGAAGGATAATAGAGTCAATGGATAAAATGTTTCCTACCCCCAAAGTGGCTGCTCTAATTTTCCAGCAGCCAGGCTTAGTTAAAAGGCTAAGACTGTGATTTACCCTATGAATCCAACTGAAAGAGAAATAACCTTCTTCCAACAGTGTTCACAAAAGACATGAAGCTTTAGAGTAGAAAACTCCTTCACCTCCTTATAATAAAATTGATATGAATTGATATTAATTGTTTTCCTTCAAAAACCTGAGGCAAGTTTCTGGGTACTGCATCTATTCCTACTGACACTGAGATACAGCGCATTATATTTTGGCTGCCATGCTTATGTCCAAAAAAATGACTCTGGGTAGTGGGAAACTAAATGCAGATTTAAAAATAATAATCTCCCTGGCGAGAAGAGTATGTGTTAATTTTCACTGCTAACTCTCTGCCTACTATTGTTGATCAAATCTTTGATTAAAATAACATTAACAGCTGAGCCTGTGTGACAGAGAAGGAACTGAGCAAGTTTGGTTCAGACTGTTATAATAATACAGATTTCTTAAGTGCTTTGTGATAATACAGTACCCTGAAGAGCTAATATTTGTTCAGTAAGGGCATGCAGCATGATTCTTTTATTTCCTGCCTCTCTCTCTCTCACGTGCAGTGATTGCTAGATACTAGGACATGTTTTTATTGTTTCTTGATAATATTGAGGCAGTACCTAGAGTTTTCACATTTTCATTGTATGCTTCATAAAGAAAGTAAGATTCTGCTATTTTTCAGAGGAAGTGATTGCTGAATAGACAAAGGGAAAAATAACCATGGAGAAAAAGGCTGGCAAGGAAAGAAATACTCTGGTCCTTAAAAATGCTAAATCATCTTTCAGTTATTTATAATATGCATTGCCATAATGTCTAGCAGCTATTACAATAGGTGATGGGTATTCACAGAGTAACAGATATTCCCTGTTCTCAGGAATTATAGTACAAAGAAAATAAGATGAGAGACAAAAGAGAAAGAGGGAATCATCTGCCCAGCTTGGTGGCAGGGCTGGGAATTCACCAATTCACTATGTGTTGTTTCCCAATCAAAGCTGCTGGACCATACAGTGGAATTCACTGGCAGCCACAAAACCTTGGTCTTGGTCTTGACACATAAGAGGAGAAGATGCCTGCACAAGAAACATCTGCAGCTGATATACAGAGATGCAAGATGAATTACAGAACGAAAAAACATGTAGGATTTTCCATCTCCAGTTGTAATATTCACTGAAGACTGTTAGGAATGGAATTGGATGGAGGGCTTGAAAGGAAGGAGGGATCGGGCTTTGATGACAAACTTGGAGAGGATGAACTAGATATGAAAGCTAATGGCAAAACATCTTATCCTGTGGCCTGTATTTTCTCTCTCACAGAAAATGTAGGACTTTCCACTCACTCTTTCTTACACCACAGAATCCCTCACATTTCCCCTAAACCAGGGGAGTCCCCTTGCAATACGTTTTTTCTACTTTATTGATCCTCTTGTCTTTTCTGACTTGGACAAGAAGAGTGGGAAACTCTTCTTTGTCCAAGAGAAGACCAAAGGAAAGGACTCGAGGCCAGCTGTTACAGAGTCAAAGACCAAAGCTAAAATGATACAAATAAGCAAATCAGAGGCAGACAACTGAACTTTTCTGCCAGCCTTTGTCAGTTATTTATTCCTTCCTCCCTTCATATCCAGGCTACATCCAGTTTAAATTCACAGCCACAAGAGGCTGCTGGAGCTGGGTTTCTGCAAAAGGCTTGCGTAGCTCTCTCAAAATAGGATTTCACAATGGTGCCTCAGATTGTGCATCCAAGTTCGAACATCTCGGTTCTTACATATGGTTTTCCACCCTAGCTTCCCCATTAGCATTGCTTTGTTTAGAAGGGAGAGTATTTTGCAATCCAAAGATGGTCAAGATTATAGCTACGAAAATGTCATTGCGTAAAACTGACCATGTTGGTCTAACATCTCTCAGCAGCTGCTAATTCTCACCCAAAGAAACTTTTGCTTTGTAATAAAGCTGCCTTGGTATCAGGGAATGCTTTAGATGTCTAAATATAAGTCATTGCAGGTCTGGGTGGGGTCACTTGAAAAGATAGGGCCGTGCCTAGTGCTATAAGAAGAAACTGGTTCAGAAAAAAAATAATATTACAACGCTGGGAAAAAAGAAAGAACAGCCTGAGGCTTTAACACAGCCCTGACTTGTATTAAATCTATAAATTGATATTGTGTACATACAGAATACATGCAGATAAATTCTTGCTACTGCTTTCCCAGTTCTGCAAATCAGTGTTGTATTTTGGGATAATCCTGAGCTGCTGATCTTTGAAGATCCGCAGTTCTGAGTGATGCCAGACCTCCAACAGAAAAGAGATACAGGGACGATCTGTGTTCCTGTGGCAGTGACCAAGTGTCCAGACAGCACACAGCCAGGCAGTGCACCAGCCAAGTGGGCTGTCAGATTCCTGACAATCCCAGGCATACAGACAAGAGGGACAATAAGACCACCACTACATTGCAAAGGATATGGTTCATCACTAAAAAATGAATTGGGGGGGGGGTATAAGATAATAACACATAATTCCCTTGCTCACAGGGAGCAATGGATCTACAGAGGTAACATCCACATAGTTTCAAAAAGACTGTCTGATGGAAAGCTGGAAAAGTATCAGTGCTCCCAAGGAGCTGGAAATTCTGATCCCCATGACGTTAGTGGATAAAGACTCATCAGGAACAGCAACCGTCATTGGGCAACACCCTGAACCCATATCCAATCCAGTGGCAGCTCTGAGAGATGAGGTGATAATTAGAACTTGAAGACCAAACATAGCACAATGTTCTCTGAAAATATTCAATCTACCTGCTTTCTCACTCACTTGCACTGCTTTCTGTTATTTCTAGCAGTAGCTTAATTCGTTGAGCTGTTCGAGAATTTGGTTGTCTGCTGAAATTTAATGATATTCAAGAGACAACCAAGACCTCAGAGAAAAAACTGCATTTTGCAGGACCATTTCACCTTCTGCTTTTGAAGTCCATGATAATATTCCTATTTATTCTCCATATCAATGGGTAAAAATGTTCCGCTACATCCAGCCCTTTTTAATTGCTGAAGGCTGTAACAAATGTAACATGCCATGGTCTAGTCCTGCATTTATAGTGAGTGTCTACACCCTTGGGCATTCAGAGGGATTTCTTCTGCAGATATAAATATATATATACTCAGAGACACGCTTTACACGCACACACATATCTTTATAAATACAACAGGCATGGGACTGTATTTATGATATAAAATGATTGCTTCCCTTTTAATACCCAGCTCATGAATAATTTGGGATGACTGAAGTATTTTCTCCTGCATCACAAAACTTAATTGTTTGGCTTCCTCATTTATCTTTGGCTCTGATTTGCAATTTATGCCTTCACACAGCTTTCAAATATCTAACATTTCTTTTGTCCCTTGCCCATAACATTTAATTTCTCTCCCACTGATTATTTATCTCTGTAATTTGAAGCTATATTATTTAATGCTACAAGCTATAAAGTGTTGGAGGATGCCATTTGTATGAAAGATGCTGAACAAAATAGAACTGCATCGTCCTATGATTCATAAGTTCTTCATAAGTACAGTACATAAGATTTCCACAATCAGAGCACGACCATCCGTTCTGTATCAATATATTGTTTATTTTTTGGGGATATCAAACTGTACATGCTTTGAAATATATAGAAGCAGAAGTACTTTTTTTTTTCTGCTGAAATATTTGATCTTTAGTGTCTTAAACTAAAAAGAAGCAGAAAAATCTTTTGCTCAAGTAGCAACAGTGACCTCTAGTGTGTTTTTCAAATTTCTTCCATTGAATTTACGCCCATTGTTCCTTTAACCTTTAGGGCATTATTTAAGAACAATTTTCCGGATAGTATTTGGACTAATTTTCTTATTGACTTTAGTCTATACCAGAACGTGATTCTTGGGCGATCTTCTTTTATCCTTGTAATCTATGGTAAAGTAACTGTGTCTTCATTAATGACTGTAATTATCATATATAAAGTTGTCATTTAAATGAGCAATCATCTCTCTCGCTCACACACACACACATACACACACACAAATTGAGCTTTATTTGTAGCAGGAATTGAAATTTGGCTAAATATCCTATTTAGCTTCAAGCAGTAAACATCAGGAGCACAGATTGCACTGGTTGACAGAGTTTGTCAGCCAAGACCACAGTTGGGGTTTTCTCCCCCTACAATTTCTTTTTTTTTCTTTCCAACCATACTAGTCTATACCACGCACAGATTGTCTTTCAAATGAGGAATGTTGCAAGAACACTCCATAGTGCATACAACTGTTAAATTGGCACTGCTGTCACTAAGCCTATGTCAGCACTTCCAATCTAAGATGCTATTTTCAGGAGTTTAAAATTCAGTTACATGAGCTGTTATGTACTGGCACTTTATGCACGTGGCCCTTCAGGGAAGGAGGTTATTCTGAACTAGAGAAGCATGTGTTGGTGTGACGGGTGGATTTTTGTGTGTGCGGGTGTCTGGGTATTAGCACGTTTTGGAGGCACGTTGCAAATTTTCAGGCCTGACCACTGAGGCCTATTTAACTTTTAGAAAACCAAGTGAAAGACCTACTTACGACAGCTACTTTCCCTCTCCTTCTACAGATGTCCAAGGCAGCCTTTCCCCATAATAAAATGTCTCTCTAATCTCTTTTTTGGATTTTAGAAAGACAAGTAAATTGTCAGTGAAGTTGGTTCAGTCTAGTAGTCATTAAATGAAACTCTCTGCAGGTTAAAGACAATGGAACTGGGGGACATTTTTAAAACAGAGCATCTGCAGACTGTGAACAAAACAACAGACAAAAAGAGTAGCTGAGTTCACTTACATTCTAACAGAAACCTACATTCTGCACCCTAAATTATGTTTGTCACATGGGCACTGATATATTAAAGTGTGACCCTGATTTTATTCACCCTTTCATGGAAGCACCTTCCCTGTTACCCTTTGTCTGGGCCCCAGTTTAGCCAGAATCCATGCTTAACCTTAAGCAAATGATCTCAGTGCAACTATTTATGTCCCTGACAGAGGATGCATCCTTAACAGGCTTGCTGTGTCTCCTATTTTACATCATAATCTAAAAAGCATCTCCCACTTCTTTGTTTTAGAGACAGGGATCCTTGTGATCTATCAAATTACTAAGGTGTATTTTTTTAAGAGACTCCATCCTTCAGTCATGGTGCTGAACTTTCAATTTTCCTTCCCACAAATGTGTGAATTAGGGATGATGATGGCCTTAATTTGATTCCTCTTGCTTATCTCAAGTAGTGTTAGCACCTCAATGACATTTTTTATTTTAATATGAATGTCTCAGTCCGTTCAAAAGCAAGGGAGGAAAAGCTTTGCTCACATATTTAGATAAACAAATGAATTTAAGAAATCCAGGAAAAAGATGCAAAGAGATTACAATATGTGCTGATTGCATTACAGTGGAAGAGGAAAGTCACATTTCTGCTTGGCTAATGGAAAGGAGAAAGAGAAATAAGAAAAAAAAAATGAAGTTGCAGAGGTCCCAGATGGGATCAACACATATTCCCTAAGCCTGGCATCACTACTGCTCCCACCTTATGTTAGTTTCCTGAGAACCCATATTGCTGAACTGGGCTCTGCTTTAACATAGAATATCCTGATTTCAGGCTGGTCCTTCCTCTCCAACCAAACAAAACCCCACATCAGACTGGACAACACTGACAAAAGCTGGTTTCTCCTGATGGCAAAGCACAGCTCCTGGACTTTTCAGGGCTTTTCTTCTTTTCCCCTTACCCAGGCTGTAAACAGCATAAATTAGTAATCAAAAAGATACAGCTCTCTGAATCTTTTATGATGGTGTGAGCGAGAGAGAAATTTGCAGACCAAAGGCTCTAATACATTCGTATTTGTAAAGGTAGTCTTTGTTTAAGAAGAGTAAAAAGGCTGGAGGCTTCTCCCTCCCCTCACCTGCTCTTTGTGAGCTAATTACAACCTGAAAGAGCTGCTTGTCTCAGGGTCTTTCTTCAGGGCACTTTCTTGCACAATACCAGAGATCTATATCAATTATCTCAGAAATCTCTTTTATTGCCTAGTTTTAAAATACCCACTTGTAAAAAAGTCATGCTGCAGCCCCAAAGAACTCAAAATGCTGCTGGAGCACAGACTGAGCACATGATTCTTGTTTCTTCTTTCCTTTTGCTCATTTCCCAGAGTCAACATATGTATGTGAATGTATCCTGTACATTTGCCACGTATATTGGAGTGGGCAGAACTATACAAAGCCTCTTGCAGCAACAGAGTGGAGAAAGCCCACACTGCATATTAGTAACCACGTGTCTGCCTTTATTCCCTCAATTTGCAGCTTCCAAAGTATTCCCCCAAGTCTGGAGTGACCAACGAAACTTTGCTGAGAGCAAAAGCTCTCTCTAGACCTATGTCAAACTCTGAAATACAACCTCCTGCTTTGGCCGCTGTGCAGATGGCAACCTTCCTGTCAGAGCAAAGACCTGTGGGTTTCACCTGGACTGAATCAAGCTCCTAGTTTCAGGATATTTTCAGCAGAAAGGTTGTTCTGCTTCAAACTGAGGCCCCTGGCGTATCTCAGCAGTAGAAACCCACGGGAAAAGTGGGACCAGGGGAAGACCAATTCTTTCCTGGTTACAGTCTCCTGTGTCCTCAAATCAATAGCTTCAGGATTTCCTGACCTGGAGGTACCACCTACTTCATTAATAACCACCAATGGACCTTTTCTAATGAAGTTGCCTAATCCCATTATTTTATTTATTTTGAATCAGTTTATTCTTCAGGTCTCCTCAGCATCCTGTGTTGATGAGTAGCACAATTTCATTATGTGCTGTGTGAAAAAGCACTTCCTTTCAGTCTTGTTTTTTTAAACTCCCTTCTTTGACCATTTCTGAGTGTCTTCTTGTTTTTGCATTTATGTCTATGTAGGCTGAGTGCACTACAGAGACTATGGGACCCACAAAGCCCACAGGGAGCAAGCAGTTGGATTGGAGAAACCTCAGATCTCCCTCAATACAAACTACGGAGGCGGTGTTGTGAGAAAGATGCTTTAACCACTAAGCACAGATACTGCCACCTCTGCCAGCCTCCACAACTAGGTAGAACCCTGACTTGTGAAAACTTCCATCCTATGGGCACAAGACACATGCAGCAGCTAAAACAGGCAACAGGATTGACATGCCATGGCCCCTTACACAAAAGCACAAGCTTTGTAGAAGGGAGGAAAAAGTGTAACAAGGAAGTGGAAAGAAAAATAAAAATAGCCTAATTTGCACCAATGTTTGAGTCCTGGTTCACACAGAGTTGAAGAAATCTTCCTCAGCTGAAAGAAAGTAAGTCACTGCTCCTGGGGTCAGGTCCACAAGCACAAACACTGGTTTTATGACAAAATACTGGCAAAAGTGGGTGCACGTTACTCGTTTGGAGTTAAGTAACAATACTCATGGCAGTGCTGAACAAAGCCATTTTTTCAGATATACATATGCAGAGAAGAGAAGCATCCTCCCTGCTAAGCACGAGCACATCCACTGCAGACAGAATGATGATTTTCCCAAGAATCTCTAAGATAAGGGCAGGCAATGATGGCATCTGACCTGAAAAACCTTCCCCAAATGTCATGTTTCCACTTTTTAGAGGTGGAATGAAGTTTACATTCTTTAGTTCATCTTTTAAAACATACAATCTTACTAGTTTATTTTTTTATTAGATTCTTTCTCCAAGAAAGAGGAAAGGGTT